>JAHLSL010000241.1:1264792-1376458 GCA_025920805.1 Petroica traversi | reverse complement strand
GGAGTTCTGCGGCTCCCGGGCAGGAGCGAGGGGCGCTCACGGAGTGGCGGAGCTGCTGGTGGGTTCTGTGACCTCGCTGCGGACTCCCCGTTGCTCCCTGGCTCTTCTCTTCCCCCCGCTCCTCTCCCAGTGACAGCACCTCGAATTTCAGCGGGGTGGCCGGAGAGCAGCATCTCACAAACCAGGTGTTAATCATCTCGATGGCAGCACTTCTACCGTGCAGCTGCACCTTTCGCAGCAAACTCAGGCTGTGAGCGGCCGAAGTCCCAGAGCAGCACAGGGACGCTCTGAGGAGTCACGGAGCCCTTTCCTGTGGGGCTGCCGCCTCTCCTGGCTGTTCTCTGGGGGAAAAACAGGCTCTCAGTTCCTTTTGGGGGACGCGTGTGGCAGCCGGGCAGGTGGCCGGGCTGAGCCCGTGCCCTGATTTGCAGCCTGCGACATCCCACGGGATGGGAAGGCTCCTTGCCAGGCAGGTGTGGCGAGGCCGGGGGTGCCTGAGATGGGAGTGGTGTCACCGGGTCTGCCCCGGGTGTCGTGGGGCGAGGGGAGCTGAGAGCTCGGTGGCATTCCTGTCCCACAGGGGTGACATCCACAGCGCGTGAGCTGCCAAATTCCTGCCCCTGGCGGCCCCGGCTGATCCTCCCCAAAGCTGATCTGTGTGACATGCATGTGTCAGACCAGCGAGTGGTTAAATACTCCCGTGTATTACATAACCAAGGAGAGGACGCCGTAGTTGTTGGGCGTGCGGAGACATCGGGTGCCTTAACCACACGCCTCCTGTTGCCTCATGTGAAATCTCGCTCCTACTCGCTGCCTGTTTGGGATGCGCTGGGCTCCTGGCGTGCCCTGCTGCGCGTCCCCCCACGAACGGGAGCAGCCCCGCGGGTGTGAGGCTGCTCCTGGGAAGGAAGGGGGGCTGTACGAGCGTGGTTTCGAGCTGGCTGCAGGTGTTTCCTCATGGCTGTGAGAAAGTGACACGGATCAAAGCCGTGCTCTCCAGCCCAGCTCATCTCTGAGCTTTCCCGGAGTGGTAACTTTGCTAGGAGAGCTCAGAACCTCCTCTTTTATTTGTGGGGTTTTTTTCCCACCTGGAAATACTCCTGGTGGGCTCAGGCAGCCCCCGGATATTACACGGTTAAGGGAATGAACTTTGGGCAGCTGGGATGGTGCAGTTTGTCATATTCACCCTCCAATCTCTTCTTACTGCTTTGAGGAATGTTTTTATAGTGTTATACACACAGGATTCCCAGATGGAATTAAACATGGATGGTGCACTGCCTGCCTTACACTGGCTTACTACTCTTGTTTATCAGTGGTGTTGTTTAACTACAGCCTGACTAGGAGAGCTGGGTGAAAACAAATCCCTTCCATATCTGCTCTCTGGGAGCCTCAAGTTGTGCTTTTATAGTGATGAATGAGTTGTTCATAATTACATCTAGTAATAATTACAGGGCAGGAAGCTGAGCTTTTATTGCTGCAAACATCAACTATGTTGGTGTTTTCAAGAATAGCAGACCTATTAAAGAGGCCTCATTTTTTTTTTTTTCATGGGATGCTAGTTTGAATTTCAAGGCAGATAATTGGGAACTATCTTTTCCTGTTCACCTTTTGCTTGATTCAAAGCTTTTAAGTGTTAGTAGCTTTTACAGATGTTTACTCATTAAAGTGCACCCTTCTTTGTAAATGCATATAGACAAATCTTTGTGAAGGTGTACAAGAAGTTCCCTCAGAGACAAAAACCGATCCATCACAAGAAAAAAAGAGAAAGATTTGAAAATTGAGCAGTCTTTTTCATGTAGAAAATATGCTCATATTCTTAAAGGTGTATAGCAATAAACCATGAACCTTCACTTTATTTACAGAGGCAGGCAAACTTAGTTTAATCAGATGATAATGAAAAGTCAGTATTGCACATGCTAACTCCTGGCAGTGAAAAATACTGCATAGGTTTAATTTGCTTTAATTTCACCACACAAATGTATTAATGGAATGGGAAAAAAAGAGAAGCTCTATGGCGGTTTTGAAGAATCAGGTCTCTCTTCTCCAAAGGAGGGAGAGAAGAAAAAAGTTGCCTCCTTTAGTCTGGGTTTTATTTACCTGAATAACTTAGACATTAGAGTGGTATGTGCTATAGAATTACACAGATGAGGGATAAAAAGAAGATTTAATCACACGAGAGACCTTTGTCAGCATACTTTGAGTGGATATTTGAGACAGCAATGCATTTTCTCCAAGTTATGTAATAAAGATTATGGAAAATGCTTGTAGAACAAATACACATTTTGTTTTCCTTAGTTTGCAGATCCTTCCAATGTTGGTTTCCAGTTGTTTGGGTGCTCATAGCCAGGTCACGTGCCAGGTGAGGCTGTGTCAGCTGTCAGAGCTCAGTGGGACGAGGGCTGGGCTGGGCTGGGCTGTCCTGCACAGCACACGGAATTTTGGCCACCAGGTGTGTCCAGATCTGGTGTCCATCTCCAGCCATCCCAGGTGCTGGGTAGTGACACTTTTCACCCATGCTGGGGACATTACAGTGTCACAGGAATCCCCATTGTGTGGGAGATGCAAAATGCCTTTGTTGTAATATTGCAGCATTAAAGGCTTGAAAAACAATTGCAGAATGCGCTTATTTTGTCTTTTCCATTAACATATCTGTGTGGTTTTTTTTTCCTTCAGAGGATATTATCTTCAAAGAAAATTCTGTTAAAAGTGGAGAACCTGTCTTAATAGCGACTGCATAAAGAGTGAATCAACTGATATTCTGGAAATGTGTGATCAGATTGGGTATGCTGCACGTACTAAATGATCCACAGAGGGAATTTTTGTTTCTAAAGAGAAGTGTTTTGATCTCCCTCAGATTTTAGAAGAGTTTTTGTAAACAGCAAACAGGTGTTGCTGTACGCTCTGATTTCGTGTTTCAGACAAAAAAAGAAGACACAGATTTATTGAAAGAATGACAATGGGGAAGAAGCTGAGCTTCAAAACAGCAAATTAGGGCATGTAAATACTGCATGCAGAAAGCTTCTGATTTTAGTTAAACTGCTTCTTCCCATGGGATTTGAGGGTGGTAAACAAGTGCAGCTCCCAACAAGTCTTCACTGTGGCACTGGAAACTTGATGAGAGCACATTTCAGCTTTTCTTTCAAGAACTCAGGAAAGAGAATGGCTTTGTCTCAGTGAGGGGGTTTGTCTCTTTCAGAAGTAAAGCAAAATGCCCCAAATTATGCTTTCTGCAGCGCTTCACAGAAGGGCTGGCACTTGTTATCCAGCAAGTTCACAGATACTTTTTCCAATACTACTGGAAACAAGTGATTAGAGGAATGTAAATATTAACGTTATTATTATTGTCTGCATTGGGAGGAGGCCTGCATGTTTGGTTTCTTTCATAACTGTGCACTGAATACATGGAAATGCTCTGATACTGTTATTAATAACTGTCTTAGAGTATTTGAGGTTGTAAATGTTCCATGATTGGAGCAGAGATATTCTTTGTATCTTGCCTGCAATAATCTTCCTCCCACTTAGCAAAATTAAATGCAGTATTAAGTCCATGTCCCCACAGATTAACAGAATCCAATCATTTGAATTTTTCCCTGCCTACTGTAGCTCTGATTTTGTAGAGGACAGGGTGATTTGGAACCTCTCTGTTTCACACACATTCCTTGGCACAGGCCACCAGCAGCTTTTGCTGTTCCTCTCAGCTACTTTAATGCATGTTTAACCTAGCAGCAGCACTCAAAGGGCATTTTTTAATGAGGATGTAATTAATTAAAAGTTATTAACTTTTTTTTGGGCAACCCCTCCAGCATTGCTCATCATCCTGTGCCTGTTGAATGTTGGGGGTGTCTGAGGAGTGTTGGGGGTTTTGGCACCTTCAAGATTAGTATTGCCCATAAATCTTCTGCTTGCATGTGGGCAGGGTTGTGATGCTCCAGGGAAGGGTACACCAAATTCCACCCTATTTTAGAAATTTTCTGAAGAAATTAAAAGGTAATAGTTGAATTTTTATTCACCTATTTGTTGAATAAAACAAAACAGCATCTGACAAAAAAAAAGTGTGGCGTTTCTGTTTTTGTGATTTTTTTTTTTTCATGGATTACCTCCAATGGAAGAGGTTAATTAAAAGAGATTACTATTAATGCTCTTGGGGTTAATGTTTCTTTAAGATCTCATGGCAGAGTCTCTAAATGGTCCTTGTGTGAAGGCAGCTTTGGGGTAGCCTGCTCTTGGTCACTTCTCCAGGTTTTTCCTGACATGGGGCAGGTTTGTGGGCACTTTCACCAAATACACTCAGACTGCTCTGGTTTGTGTTTAAGAGGTAGCAGAAAATGAGTCACTGGCACTCTGCAGCCAGGGGTTTGCCTCTCTTCCTTTGTGAAGAAATGAAAAGTGAATTTACAGTGTCCCCTGCGACCTAGGGCAACAGGTGGGAAATAAATACAAAAATTAATAAAACCCCCAAACAAACAAAGTAAAAAGAACACAACCCTAAACAACAACCAGACAAATAAAAAATCCCCTGTGATCTAACCAGGGACTGAACTTTGCTCTGTGATAAATGTTTTGTGTTTGCTTAGCAGTGAGCACATTTTGTGAATAAAGAGAAGAACAGGAAAATCTCACAGCCATTACATATTGTGGTTTGCCATAATTGAGGCATTTCCTCCTAACTCTTGAGAATGTCTGTTTCTTCTGTCGTGTTACCAAATGGGTTATTTGTAACTGTGCAACTGTGGGGAACCTATACAGTTGATAATCCAGTTACAGGTAGGTGTAATTTGTTTTTGACATGCTTTCCTCCTGAAAGGTTAGTTAAATCCACCCAGACATGGCTTGGAGAATATTGATGACATTTAAGAGCTTGTTATTAAACCTTCGGCCGCTTCAGTCCACGTCAAATGGCTTTGGTCAGGAGCCTGAGCCTGATCCATTCTGTTTTCTGTTCTTGCCTGTGGGTCACCCTGCAGGGTGAAAGGCAGCAATAGACCCCACCTGAATGTCTGAGAGAGTAATTAAAAGGACTGAGGGTAATAAGGCCAGGTTCTGGAGAGTCAAAGTTTTATTGGAACCCTGAAGTTCTCAGCACTTCCCTGCAAGGCCTTGTAAGGTCCTGAAATATTACAATGTGCTCTAACAGGAGTGCATAATGTGTAATTAAATTATTGGCTGATAATTAGATCCCAAGGCAAATGACATTTGGCAAGGGCTGGTTTGTGGAGTAGCTGGGAAGTGCTTTTAGCCCACAGGTGAAATGTCAGTGACTGAGTGACTGCAAGCACAGGCTGGACCTCGCTTGGAAACACAGAATCCCAGGGCATAAATACCAAAATTGTCACTCCATCCCTTCCCATTGAGAATGATGTGTGCCTCAGCCCCAACCTTAAACCTCATGCCAGGGATGTGTGAGGTGACCAGAACCTCCCTGCAGCTCGTGTTGGTGGTGACAGCACTCAGATTAAATTTCAAACAAAGCACTGTAACCGTTTAATGTGAATTTCAGTCTTCTACCTGTCTTACAGCCAGTGCTACTGCTCATTTCATTTTCTCTCCTTTATTGATGGAGTTGCATTGATTTGGCCTTTTCTGTTTAGTTCCTCAAATATAAGAGGAAATCTGTAGAAAGCAAATTCTGGGCACCAAAATAGCAGCTCAGTCCCTAATTTACTGAGTAATTGTGCTTCATTTATCTTAATTTGCCTTGACTTAACTTTTAAAATGGATTTTTAAAATTTTTTTTGCCGCTGTATTTTGGGCTGGTGGCCAGCTGGATGTGGGTCAGAGGGTGGGCAGGGTTTGTCAGGGTGGAGAGCAGTGCTGCTGGGGCTGTGGGTCAGCAGCTGCCTGTCCCTGTCCTGTCCCTGCATGACCATGGCATTTTAGGGAGTACCTCTTCCCAGTTCTTTCTGTGTACCAGCCATTACTGATCAAGGGATGGGTTTTTTTAACACTGTGCCTCTGCACTAAATGTGTAGGAACATATGCTTGCAATTGAGCTTCCAATGTTTCTTTTTCTCTTTTTTTTTTTTTTTTTTTTTAACTTACCAATCCTGTAAGCTTTTCTGTTTGAGCTACAGATTCAGTATTTATAGAAGCAGAGGCTTCCCCAAGTCAGTCCAGCCATTTCAGTATCTTTTGGTGTTTGCCATGAGCTCAGAACCAACTGAGTTTTTTTTTAGGAAGTGTTTATAAACTGCCGTTTCTGAACTGAGCTATATTATCATTTTTAATTTTACTTCTGGAAGTGGGCTTATTTTTTTTTTTTTGTGGTAGATCTCATCAACTCCACTACATCTTTATAAAAAAAAGAAAAAGATTGTGTTTAAAGTAAATACTGTAACTGTTGAAAAAAATCTGGAAGAATATTCTCTAATTTCTTCTCATGGTGCAGTGGAACTGTGACTTTTGTGCATTTTTTGCCTTTTGTGATGTTTGAGTGTGTATAATGGCTGAGTAACAGAAATTATATGATTAATTATTCTGCAGGCCTAAACTAGTGTGATTCAAGTTCTTGAATTACTGAAGGATTTCCATAGCTCTGCAGCGTGCCCTTTGCAATCTTTCAAACTCAGCAAGCTTGTTGAATTGTTTTAATTCATTACATTTAGTTCACTATGTTGCATTTTTAAGCTGCAGTGCCTCAGTTTATCATTCTGTGAGTAGGGACTTCAGCTGGGTCCTGGGGCAGACAGAGAAGTCTGGGGACTTGGTCGCCCCATCCTAAAGTGGATGTTTGCATCCTGACACTTCCCATTTGCATCCTAAACCACACCCCACTGTTGGTGCTTCCTCTTTGATGTCTCAAGACTATGCTGGGCCCTCACCTGTTGGAAATTCAGGATGGCTGCAGGTGACCACTGGTTCTGCTCCATTCTGATTTCACTTCCTCTGCCTTGCACAAGTTACTTCTGTTTCAGCAAATGCCAAAGATTTTTTAATTCTTCTCTAAATTGTGGGGATCCTATTCAACACTCTGACAGGGTATCTCTGATGTCCTCCAGAATGGAATCATTGGAGGACAAAGGATTTATTTTTAACCCTATGCATTCATGGAGGATGAGGCATGACAAGAAAATTGCAACCTTCTTTTGCACTGGTGATGTTCTCTTTGATTTGGCATTCGCAGAACAATTTCAGTGAACTATTAAAAATGCTTCTTCCTAATAAATCTGTTGGGGAGGACTAAAAATGTGTCGGCCAACTGCAAAGCTCTCTTGAGAGAGTGGTGGGAGAAGCAGTGGCAGAGGAGTGGAGGGTTCCAGCAGAAACACCTGTGCAGAGTCATCACTGCCACACAGGTGTTTGTGAGTGCAGGTGAAGGGAAAAGCAGTGCCAATGGCCCTGGGGTGACACAAAAGCAGGAGGTGGTGACCAATTAATAACTAATTGCATTTGATATATCAAGTATTGTTTCCTGTTCTGAGAGCTTGATCAAGATCATCAGGCAAGTGAGGGCTCCTGGGGTGGACCTGAGCTCTGTGTGTGTGTTTTTCCAGATTTTTGTGCTGGTTTTGTGTCATTGAGGTCTTGCAGTTGTGCTTTCTTGGCCCAGCAAGTACGTGATGGCTGAGTGAAACAGCAGGGCCTCCTTTCTTTAAAGTATTCTGAAAAGAATTGTGATTGTGATTAATAGTTGTAATTAGTCCTTGTTTTGGGGACCCAGCTTGGCTCAGGAGGCAGGCATGCTGAGAGGCAGAACCAGTTTCTGTGGATGTAGTGGTTAAAATGCAGAAGTGCCACTTAAACACCAAAGGTCAATGGCTTTTCTCACCAGGCATCCAAACTGAGTTGCCTCAGACCTGCTGGGGTTTGTGCTGTCCATTGTTGCAGTAATTCCTCCTTGCCTCACTGGCTGTTGTGAAAATCAATGTGTTAATTCTAGGGAAAGCAGCGGGGTGGTGCAGTGAGAGGTGACACAGGACACGGTGTGGAAGGCTCTGACCTCTGCTGATCAGGGTGCAGGGCGAGGAGCACCCAGGCACCTGAGCATGCCTCACTGATGTGTGCTGACTGAAACGGGATCTCCTGGAGGGGAGTGCTCTGGAGAAGGGCTGCAGTCCCTGGGAATGAATTCACAGTGGGACTGAGTTCCCCCTGCACCAGGCAGCATCAAACACAGAGATTCTCCTCACCTCTCTGTACCTGGCTTTGCAGCCTAGTGCCATAAACTAAAAAAAGAACCCCAAAACAAAACCAAAAAAGCAAACCCAAACTCAAAACCGACATGAAACTGACATACCAAAGCTTATAAGAGAAGAAGCTTTTTGACCCACGAGATGTGAAGACACCCACACAGAGCCAATTTGTTTGGGTGCAGGTGCCCTGTTGTGAGGGGTGTAAAACTGCAGGCCCTAAATGAAGGATTTTGCTCACATCTTGGCTGCCTGCTGCAGATGGGTATTTCATAAGAGCAGTCCTTGCTTGCCCCAGGGCAGCCTGGACTCGCTGGTGTCCAGCACTTCCAGCCCTGAATGTGCAGAGACCCGAGAATGCTCTGCCCTCAGCAGGGCCAGAGCAGCTGCAGATCTGCCAGAGGTTGTGTGTGCCCCATTGGGAGGATGCTGAAATGGTTTAGGGAGAGAGGATCTTGCCTGGATGCTGCTCTGCATCCCTGTGGCTGAGGGGCAGTGAGGCAGTGAAGGGCACCTGACAGGTTGAGAGTGGTGCCAGGTGGTTCTGTGTGAGAGAAATAAATGCATTTACCTCCCGCAGAAAGGAGGCGGAAGAAATAAAGTGGCTTCCCAGCACTGATTCCAAACAGGTTTTCCTAAAGGTCGTTGACTTTCTGGAAATGTGTCTCTGATTTTTTACTCTTCTATTTTTTGAGGATGTGTGGATGTACATCTTATGTGTGTTCATAACCTGGGTGATAGAGACCAGAAGGATGCTTGCCTGGATTATCTGTGTGCTGAGTTGCCTCCTGAGCCACTCTCACCCCATGGCCTCCTGGGGAATCATTTTCCTGCCTGCTGCAACTCCAGCAGACAAAACCCAGCCTAATGTGTGTGATTCCATCCCATATGCTGGCAGATGGGTGACACCATCTGCATGGGTGTCCTGGCTTTGTTTTAATTCGGTTCTCTGATAAGGAAGGAAAGGTCAGATGTTTGTTTATCCTTGCAGCCCTGGGTGCTCAGCTGGGGCTGCACAGGTGACACAGGAGTGGCTCCCAAGTTACTCACGAGGTGGCACCTGCAAGTTCCTGCACAGGGCAAGACCTGCAAGTGCCAGGTCCCCAAACCTGTGTCTGGGCTGCTCCTCCTCTAATTCGTGGCCTCATATCCCTCCGGGCTCTGTTGGGTGCAGGTTTGGCCTTTCAGTCCAAATGTTCTTTAAACATTATTTTGGGCAGTTGGGTTTTGATGCACTTGGCACTTGAAATGGGAAAGAGTTTTTATTCCTAATGTTTCTTTTGTGAATTACAAAGTTGTGATTGTAGCAGGTCGTCTTATTACTCCTTGCATTAGAAGGGGGATTGTATGATTTTTTTTATTAACTGGCATTCATTTCCAGGGTAATACCACATTTGTTCAGACATTTGCTTCATCTTTCTTGTGTCCCCCTCTTTGACCCTTTCTCTCCTGCATTTGTTTTGCTTCATATAAATTTCAAACTGTTTTTGCTTCATGTTCCTGGCCTCATTCCTGCGCCACAAGTGTTAATGTGGGGCTTCCAGGCTGCCTCATGTGCAGTGCTGGGAGCTCTGGGTGGTTTGGTCAGTCCCTGTGCCACTCTTGTCAGGATCAGGACAAAAAATTACTCCAGGTGGGAGCAGAACAGAACCAAGAATAGAACTAGTTCATCATTTGTGTCCGTTCTCATGGCCTCTCCAGCTTGTTGTGTCATACTTGTGCAGCTGCTTCAGCAGCTCCCAGAGCAACATTTTATTTCTCTTCCTCTCCTGGCTGAGAGATCCTGACTTTCTGCTGCCATTCTCAAGGTAGGTGGAGAAGTGTAAGCAACCAAGTTCTCTCATTCTGAGCAGAGCAAGGCACTTCATCTTTTTGAATTGTGTTTTTTCATCTTTCCTAATATGTTTTGATATTTTCACTTTCCCACCTTACAATAATGTCAGTGTTTGACAGTTAGGTGCATAAAAACAGATACATTCTTTTTCTGTAAATTTCTGTGGTGTAAAGCAAAAATTCCGAATTTTCTAATTTCCCGAGTGGCTCAGGAACACAAACCTGTTTGGCTTTGAATCCATCCAGATTCCTTAATGATTTCCTGATGCAGTCCAGTGGCACCCAGCCTTTTTGCTCTGAAAGCTGCAGAGTGGTCACTGTGATTGGGAGTTATGACCTGAGAATTCCTGAGACCTAGAGGAGGACAGATATTGCTCATGTCTTCAGGGATGGCCACAGGGAGGGCCAGGGCAGTACAGGACCATCACTGTCACTTCAGGCCCTGGAAAGGTGTTGGAGAAAATCCTCCTGGAAAGCATTTCCACACACGTGAGGGTGAGAAGGTGATTTGGAGTGGTCAGTGGGGATCTACAGAGGGGAAATCAGGCTTGACCAGCCTGGAATCCTTGAGTAGCAATGTGGATTGAGACTCTCTGGATGACCAGGCCCCAAGCACAAGTAAAAGATGATACTGAACCTTCACTCAGGACATTTAGTTCTAAGATGGGACGGTTGGCCCAAAGAGTAGGAATTTTTTTTGTAAGGAAAACCAGCAAGGCTTCCCACTCGGCTTTCTTAAATTTTCCTCTCTGCTTGTTGTCAGGAAGTGGAATCACGTGTGAAAAGAAATAAATATGCCAGGACATTGTTTCAAGTTGCTGTACAGCCATCAGTCTTGTCTTCTTTCTGGAAGAAATTTACTATTGGCTCAGCATCTTAGCTGATGTGTTACTGAGATCCATAACAAAAAAATCAGAATTCTTAGGAGTTTACAGTAAAATAAAAAGACAAAAACTCTTCTTGTGCTTTTGACCTGCTTTTTTCCTTTAATGCACATATCAGTACACCATGTATGTGGCGTGCATTTTCTATTTCAGTTCTTTTTTTGCTGGAGGAGCAAGAGAGGTTGTTTTCTTTTTAATAATTTCCCATCTGATTTAAATTTGAAGTAGTCATTCTGGTTTGGCTCACGTTTAAATTGTAGCAGGAAAAAATTGTGCAACTAGAATAAACTTAACTTTAAACTTCTTTGCGCTAATGAACAGAATGTGATATAACTGCTGCTAACTCAAGCTGAAGCCTTTTTTCCTTGTCTTGAGTTACTTGGAATATATCTGTAATTCAGTGGTTTTCTGCCTTTTGTGTTCTCCCTGTCTGAACAGTGACAATATTTTCAGAAATACTTAGTTTTGCTGTCCTCGGAAATGTAAAATAACTTCTTTGGGCTCTGCTGTTACAGAGGGAGAAGTGGTTGTTCAGCTTTACACTGTCAGGACTCACCTTGGCTCCAATGTGTGTCTCTTCTTTATCCATTTTCTTCCCGATTTTCCCCTTACCCTTTCCTTGTCCTTGCTGTTCGCTCAGGTTTTTATTTAATCTCCTGAGGTATATTTATATTTATTTAATATTAAAAATATTGAATATATTTATATTTATTTAATACCTACCTGGTGCTGCAGGCACATCATGTGTGAAGCTGGGACACCCCCCAGCATTGTGAAGGTTTGCTTATTCCTACTCCACTTACTTTTATAAGAATACATAAATGCTATTTCTTACATCACAGACATAAATTAAATGCATGTCCTTTACCTGATGTAATTTCACAGCAGTGGATTATTTAATCTAAGTGACTTCAGTAGACTTTTCTAAATATATCAAGTGGGACCAGGTGCCTGATCTGCTTTAATACCATGTACCTTTTATTAAGGTTTGATCAGCTGCCATTTCCATTTATATTTCCTGATGTTCTTTCTTGATTCAAGGTTATTTTTAAGTCATGCAGGTCAGGAAGGATATGAGTGGGGTGGAGTGCTGAGGGAAGTGTGGATAATTAATGGAAAACATATTTGAAAGGGACTTTTGAGAGCTTCCAAAGAAGAGTATTCAAATGTAATCGACTAATTTGATTAAAAACACTTACCAGTTTCAGGCTGCTCCCTTTACCCTGTTAAAACCCCCTGAATCATGAACCCATCAAATTAATTATTACTGAGTAATACTTGTATCAATCAATGCATCCAGTTCTGCATGTATTTTATGTATAACCTGCAACTTCTATTGTAGATTACTCATGTTGTGACAAATGTCGGTGTATGTTAATTTTTAGTTGTTATTTAGGAAACTGGAGTGTGCTAAATGTGCTTAAAGCACCAGCAGTTTCCATGAGCTATTTGAGACAAGAACAGGGCTGCTAAGGTAAAATTATGGAAAGTTTCAGCCTGGAATTATTGGCACCTTTCTTGTTTTCAACTCTGGGATTACAATGTGGCACAATAGAGTATGTCATAACATTGTTTCTTGGGTGGTTTTTTTTGTTTTTTTTTTTTTTTTTTAAGTAAGATCTTAAAGAGGAACAACTACTTTAGTGAGATACTGGAAACTCATTTTGTCAGTGAGGGCAGGCTCAGTTGTTGGCAGTGTTTCTATTGAACAGGAGCTGTCTCATAGAATAAATTCTTATGGCTGGAGCTGTCAGTAGGCTACAGTATTCTTTTCTTCCAGCAGAGTCTCACTACCTCTCCTGTTTTCCTTTTATGCCCCTCTCTGGAAATATTTGGTCTCTCCCTGCCTTAATAAAATTCTCCTTCACAGGCAGGAGTAACTGCAGGTTTTAATTATGGCGATGGTGTTGGCTGTTCCTGGAGCTGCCTGCACCTGCTGAGAGAGGAAATTTGGGGTGTTGTAAACTGCCTGCAGTGAGTGTGTCCATGTGTGGGTCACAGCTGGGCCACCCTGTGCTGCCTGGATGTCCCCTTGCCCCTGGGCATCCTGTGAGCTCAGCCCTGCTGCTGTTGGTGTTGTTTTGTGCCACCAAAACCATCCTGGCACCAGCCCTGAGCAGCAGCCCTGCCCCAGCCACGCAGTAGTAGCAGCTCTCTCCATCAGGCTGGGTGTGCTGAAACCATTTGGGTGTGCAGAGAGGCTCAGTCCCTCCCCGTGCCCCTGCTCAGCACCAGTGAGGCTAAATTAGAAGATGCTGCCTGTGCAGCAGCTTGTGGAGGAGCCAAGGCTGTGGGTGTCTGGGAGCTGGGCATGCTTAGCTTGCCATACATAGGCACAGGGAGATTCAGCAGACATCCCAGACTGGATTAAATGGAAGTGTTGGCACCTGCTAGCATAACAAACACAGAGCAGACACAAGTCCCTGTGCTCAGTGACACTGAGAGCTCAGCATGGGCCCAGGGGGATGCAGAGATGCACATTTCCTGCTGTTGATGTTGGTACTGAAAACTGCTCTGGGGGTGTCCTTGAGCCTAGCAGCTGAAATATTTGTTTTATAAACTTAAATTGGATTTTTCTTGCATACTGGGTAAGCAACATTGGCTCAATTTTTGGAAACATTTGCTGGCACTCCAGGTTGTTTCTGGAGCTGGGATGTGCTGGGGTCCAGAGGTGAATTCAAGTATTGGTATTTCGAATTATTAAATATTACATAAAATTTAACATACTTTTGTGTTATCAAATACTAATTTTTTTAACTTTTAGAGCATGGCAGAGTATCCCAAAGCTTTGGAAAAATTATAAGTTAAGTTTCCAAAGTATTCCTATTTAACCCTCTCTCATCACCTGGAAGAGCTCCTTCTTGCAGTCTTGGAATCTACTTCCTACATGTGCTTAGTTAAATGTATTTTATGAGGTGTGCCTACATAACTCCTGTCATCAGGGTCTTCCTCATGTGGCAGGAATAATTCTTTCCTACTGTGCTTGGCACCCATCACACATTTAGTGTTGCCCTGAGTTTTTAAAATTTTTATGTAACTTCCATATCCCTAACAGAGATTGTTTTGAAAATAATGCTTGCACATCTCCGTGTAGGGTTAGCCACATCACTGGCAGGCCAGAATTCCTGGTTTTCCAGAATCAGTTGACAACCAGCAGGAATAATATCTTTGTTTTAAGTATATACTGTCATCTAATCTATTAAGAAAATGGAAAAACAGATGCTATTGAAAACTAACATTACAATTGGTCTCCTGGTCAGATACCCCCACTCAGATCTGGAAAGTGATGTCTGATGCCTGGTTTGAGTTCTCTGGTGGCTGCAGAACATGAGATCACAGACAGTGACGGCACTGTTACCTCTCTCAGCATTTCACAATAAATCTCTGATTTATTTCTTCTGATTTGCTGTGTTCCAGTGCTGCACCCTTGTCTTTGTGTGGAGGAGCTCTGCTGTATTTTCTTAGCTCAGTGTGAGCCCTGGCTGTTTCCCTGCAGCAGTGCTGATGCCCAGGACACTGAGGTTTGAGCCTGCAATTTATTTGAGACCCCCTCCTAAGCACTTGCATGTGGCTGGAGACCTTTCATTTCAGGCATTTTTTGGCTGAATAAAAGCAGAAGGGGTTGCAGTGTTGCTGGAGTGGTGCCACTGTCAGCTCTTTGATAGCAGACAACGTTTGTCTCCTGATGTCCTGCCCTGAGAGATGAGTGAGGCCAAAACCACCCCAGTTTTTGGGGCCTAAAAGCTCAGCTGTGTTTGCACATCCCCAGGCAAAACCCTGGCTGGGTGAGGGCTGTGGGTTGGTGTGGTGGGGCACCTCTTGGAGGATGTTTAGGGACAGAGAGCACAAGGCAACCTCTGCAGGGGTGGCACAAGCTCTTGGAGTGGCAGCCCTGAGCTGTAAGTCATTAATTATGTGCCATTCATAATTGTTGTTTAATTCACATGAGGCAATTCCAGCCTGGGGCAGTAGCAGGAGTTGGCTGTGGATCGTGTCAAAGATTCACCACCACAGACCACCAGTCTGATCTCCACCCTCTCCTGGGCTCAGCAGCTGATGGCTGGGTAGAGTTTTCCAGGGAATTACATGAACTGGAGACATTGCACATGATGGAAATACCCTGGATTTGTAAGCAATTATTGTCCAGCAACATGCCTGAAACACACTCATTAATTTCACACCAACAAAAGGCAATAATTTTCAGGGAAAATCAGTTTTTCTGTGTATGTGTATGATACATTTAGCCTTTCATTTACTTAAAAAAATCTATGGGAAATGACATGGTAGCAGCCTTCCTATTTAGCAGCGAGAGCTTTCTTTTGTCGTTCAGGAAATTTTCACGTTGGACTTCTGCCAAATCTTATTATATGCCTTGAATATATGACATATTTGGAGTGGCCATGTATAATAAAAGTAAGCAAGCATATATTGGCAATGAATGACTTCCCAGGCAGCTAATCACACCAAATCCAGTGATTTTATTTTTCTTTTGACTGGGTTGCCGCCTGAGCTAGAATTAGCAGAAGTCAGGAGAAGGGCTGGAGGTCACCTGGAGGCTGAGGGTGGTGCCCATGGGAGGAGGGCACTGATTGTGGGAAGGAGGGGAGAACTTTTGGGGCTGCACAGCACTTGCGGTGGAGCACTTGCTCCAGGAGGAGCCTAAGGCAGGGAAATGGACACACATGGAAAAATAATGGAATAAACTAATTAAAAGGACTTGTCTGGGGTGTACATCTACCTGCCCAGGTGTGTGATCACCACTGTGTCCTGTCCTGAGCTCTGAGGAGCAGGACATTGACCAGCTCTGAGCAGCACCACACTGAGGTGCTGGTCAAAAACCAAAAGGTGTTTCTTTATGGTGGCACATGCTGAGCCTCAAACTGCTGGCAACAGCCACTGGGCCTTCTGAAGCTGGTAGGCAGGGATGCAAAAAAAAGCGTTTGGCAAGGTGTGAGGAGGAAAATGGCCATGAATAGCTCTTTACAAGTGTTTCTGAATTGCAAAAATCTCTGGAAAACTTTAGTTTAGTAGCCTCCTCAGGACCAGATTCTCTTTGTTGTCATTTCAGTTACTTGCTGTAAGAATTTTATCCTCTGATCACCTGAAATGAGCTCTTTTCCACCCTGGCTTTGGTGTGAATGTGGAGAGAGAAGGTTTTGCCCCATCATCATTACAAACTGTGCCTGTGGCCCATAAACAGGTTTTACGTTCTCAGATTGTGGGAAGTTCCCATGTTATATTAAAAATAGATTCCTAATACTTTTTGTGTCTATAAAAATCTTCAAAAATGTATACTAGTTTTTTTAATGACTCTTTGATTTGTTTTATGAGTCTGCCTAATATATAGTATATAGTATTTATTTTCTTTAATATTCAAGGATGGAAAAGAATTAGGATAGCAGACAGATGATACAAAATTTCTATTCTTTGAAGTACGTGCATCATAATGATAACATGTTTGTTGATTTGTGTTTGCATGTGGGTTATGCTTTGTGGTTTCCTTTTTTTCAGAAGTAATAGATAAAAACTTTAGGACATTGTAATAGCATGTTTTCTCTTCTTTGTACTGAATAAATAATGGCTGGAGGGTTTTTGGTTTCTCTGTTGAGTTTTTGCAAGTGAGCAGGTGATGTGAACTGCTGCTCCTCACACCTGCACACAGGACAGTGAAAACTCTGAGGTGAGGGCAGTGAGCAGTGGGGGTGAAACACAGGAGGGGCTGAGCCAAAAATAACCATTAATTTCTTTAAGGACCTTCAGCATGTGGTGTATTTTCAGTGCCTAGAAACTTGTTTGGAGATAGTGCAGGAGGGAAAAGTGCTGGGAAGAGTCGGTGATGCAGATTCGAGCTGCACCTTTGTAACCTGAATGGAATCCGTGTCAGACATGAAGGCCCCAGAGTCCTCTGCATTTAGGTGAAGCTTTGCCATTTATTTCAGTGATTGTAAAGTTTCAGCAGTGGGGGATCTAATTCAGCCAGCTAAATAAAAGGACACATTGCTGGGAGTTAGACATCCACTGTCTTTAATTATTCTGGTGCTGTCAGATGAGGGGTTGGCAGAAGCACATTGAAAATCTTCATCCCAACTCTCCATCCATCAGTGTAAATAGCTGTATTTGGATTACTGACCTTCTTAGGAGGACATGGTGTTTTTCCTGTTCACAGGCCCCAAATTATACTGGGACATCTGTCACTTTGTCAGGCTGCAGAATCGCCTGCAGCTGGTTTTATTAGGACTCTGCTGCATAACCCCTTTAGCTGAATGACATTATCACTGCACTGCTGTGTGCTTCAGAAGAATTGTGAGCAGGTTGCTCCTCAGCGTCTCACATTTAAATGGTAGTCACTTAACTGCAGCAATGGCATAGATCAGCACTTGTGGAAATTTAAAGAATTATCTGATATAAATATTTACAAGAGATGGGTTTCCCTGGTAACTCGAAATATCTAAGAGGCAAACCTTTAAAAATATAGAGAGCTGTGACACGTCTCTTGGTGTTAAGATTTGTTCAACTATTCAAGATGCTGTTGTACTAGAAAGCCATCATTTTTTTTAAATGACTGAGAAGTAAACTTGGTTAGTTGTACTGCAAGATAAAATTAGGTTCATATCTCTTATGAAAAGAATAATCTCCTTGCAGCAATGGTAGTGCAAGTCAAGCATTTGCCTGCTGTGTTTTGTGCCTGCATGTGCCTTCATTTTAAAATTATTAGAAAGAGAATAACTCTGGCATCTTGGTCACAGAATAGCCACTGAAAGCAGCCCCTAAAATTGTGTTTTTGTGATTTTAGGGCCTGGTTTTGGGAACGCTCTGCTCTTTCCTTGTTCTCTGGATCATTTAAGGACAAGCAAGTGGCTGTGGCTACAGAGAAGGTAACAGGTGGCTAGTTGGAGCCAGGATAGCAAGACCTGTAACCACAGCTCATGGCTACCTGTCATGCCCCTGTGCTGTATTCTGTTTGTACACAATTTATTTTATAACACTTTTATATATGTGGTTTTACCCAGCAGCTCTTGAGACAGCTGCAGCTTGCGTTCACAGAGCCAGCAATGTTCTTTTGTAAAGAAAAGGTGTGGGAGGAGAATAAAAATGATGCCATGGGTCTTGTCAACTGAGTTTAAAGTGGGTTTTGTGCTTTTTGATTGCATCTGGAGGTCCTCTGAGGTGGAGGATGAGGAAGGAGCCCTCCCACATCAGGGTGACACTGGAGCTGGTTGCTTGGAGCACGTCATTCCCAGCTCACACAAGGCCTGGGGCACTGGGTCTGCACCCAGAGTTTGGGTTGAAGGTTGGGTTTGATGGTCTTTGATGATCTTGAGGGTTGTTTCCAGCCCTGTTGGGTCTCTGGTTCTCTGTGCACACCCCTCCCTCCTCCACAGCAGCCAGGAGCTGAAGGTTTCATTCCCAAGTTGCCAAAAACAGAGAAGCACCTTTGCTCTGGGCCAGTTCTCTGTGGCTGGATCCCACAGAACCTCCCCACAAACCTCTTGGTGGAAATTTGTCTGCGTATAATGGCAGTGATGGGAATGTCACCTTTTAGCTAGAACTTAGCTGAACAGTATTCTTCCTGTTCTCATTTCCCCCCCTTATTGCATCTGGCTATATCAGTTGTGTTTTTACAGCAGGCAAGTAAATTAATGTGCTTTTCATGCTATTTTTTTTTTCATGGAAATACAAAACTGGGATGTTGTAGGACAGTATGTTTCCCCCATTGTGTTCAAAATGTGAACTTTAAAATTCTTTCTTTAGTAATCAAAAGCACCTCTGCATTGTTTTGTCTTTGGAAAAGATAATTTAAAGGGTTTGACAGACATTGCTTTGTGGGTTTCTTTTTCCTCACCAGGAAACCTGAACGAGGTTATCTTTCTGACACCATGTCAGGCAGTGGGATGGCAATCTCCATAATTACTACAACTTCTGCAGTAGTAGTAGTAGTATCCCATTTTATGCAACTGCCAGAACAAAGAAGTTTATTAATGTTTTACATTACAAAAGTTAGCGAGGAGGTGTCAGAAATAGAATTCTAAGAATAAAGGCCAGAAGGGGGGTAATCCAGGGAGGGTGTCCCTGCTTTCTGCTCTTCACCTTTCTGTTGGAATTATTTTACATAGGAAAAGGAGTTTCAAATGACCTGGGAAAAAAAGTCATTGAATTCACTGCATTTTTTTCCCCAAGTGTGGCTGAGAACTTGGTGTGACTTAATGAATCAAAATATGCACTCTCTGAGCCTGGCTTTGAACTGGACTGCATTAAGGGTCACTGATCTGTGTCCTGGGGGCTCAGAGAACAGAGTTGTGCTGCCTCTCACCTCCTCTTGGCTCCTGGGTGCTCCTGCCCACCACAGAACCTCACCTGTGGTGAGAACACCTGGAGCTGCATTGCTGTCATGCTGAGGCACACACAGGTCCTTGTGGGGCAGGCTGGTCTGTCACAATGGGCTCAATCAATACAAAATGCTTTTTTTTTGGCTTTGATTTTATGTCTCTAAGCAATTCTTGCTATGAAGATGGATTGAAATTTCTTGTAGGATAGAAAGATGTGTGGTTTTTAACCTGTGACCACCTCCTGCCCCTCCCTTGCTCAGTTCTGGTATAAATCAAAGCAGAAGATTTCAGGTTGTTTTTTTTTTTCTCTTGTTAGAAATAATCTTCAAGAAAAGATGACTTAAGGAATATTTTGTCTGTTCCTGCAGAAAAAAAATGTTTCCAGCAAGAAAGTGATCAAGGCATTTAACTGGATTCCTACTGTATTTTACATTATGCCCTGCATGCCTGCTAATGCAGAAAATGATGTTCTTTATGGTTTCCCTGGTTTGTTATCAGCAGCAAAACTGGATGGCTTTTCCATCCTTACACACTGCTTTGTGTTTCTCTGCCTTTGAAAGGGGAAATATTCATGTGGGCTACAAAGCTCTGAAAAATGAGAGGATTTTGAGAAGAGAAATTGAATTTCTGACATAGTCTTCCCACAATACATTCCAGTGAGTTAAGAACAAAAAAACCACAGAAACTGTTTGTATTTAGATGCAGCCCTGAGTGATAAACTGCTTCTCAGATGTTTTGATGGAAACTGATGGCTTAAAGATGGGGTGTTTTTCTGTATTTAGGGAAAAAAAATCAATTTTGGTTGAAATTAAAAGAAAAAAAGAGGCAATGCACTTTGCTTGACAGGAAGAGGGATTTCATTTTAAATTGAGACTTTTATGTGCAAATGGAGAAAAGAAATATGAAGCAAACTGAATTTCAACATTTGCCATGTGAATCCTTCTTTGATCATTCAGGCTGTACTATTACATTACATAAAATATGTGAATCTTTAATATAGTTTATCGAAACTCCAGTAGAAGGGCAGGAATCACAACTTCTAAAACTTGGTACTGGCAGCAGTAAAAGAAAGTGCAACAACATCCCCCAAAATAATTCTGTTTGTATCCAAGCTGAAGCTGATTTTGCCACTCTGCTTCGTTTGCTGCTCTAGATTTTACAGCAATTTGTTATGAAGAGCACTGTGAAACAAACAGTGGAAAGCAGAGCTTTCCTTAAAGGTTTCTTTGTTTGTATGGCAAGTTCAAGACCTAATGAACTGCAGCTATCAAATGCCGCTGTCAAACTGGCCAGATATTGTAAATGTGGCTGCTTTCCTGCTAGAAAGGAGAGATGAGGATGCCCTTCTCAAGCCAGGGCTTCACAGGATTTGTTGTGGAAGAGTAACAATGGGGAGGCTTTCCTGCTCAAAGATGATGTCCCCCGGGAGCCCAAAATCTCTGTATTTATTCAGGTTAGCTTGAGAAAGCTCTTGCTGCTGGGGATGTGTATTGACACAGAAAGCAAAATTTGAGGTTGCATAAGAAGGAGGAACATAAAATATTCTCTTTGTGGAAAATGAATAGAAAATCCCATTGTTCTGCATGCAATTTGCTCTCTTCTGGGAGAATGAAAGTGATGCCTGTGCTTCTCTGCCCCCACTTTCTCAGCCCTCCTGTAACTCTGTCCTCTCCACAATGGTGCTGCCCACTCAGGATTGCTCGTGGTTGCTGCTGCCACCTGTGCCTTGCAGGGAGGTGTGAGCAGTGTCTGAGGTTCCCAAATCCCCCGTGGTGCACGGCAGGGTCAGGCTCTGCTCTGCCAGGACAGCCCAGCTGCAGAGTGGCTAGGGAGGTGACAGGAGCAGGGTCACTGAGCCTGGGGACACCCAGGGCCCTTGGACACTGAGCTCTGCTCTGCTCTGGTCAGCTCTGCAGTGGATTTGCACTGGAAGTGACTGATGCATTGCAGAAAGTATTCCAGAAAATCTGGGGGAGAAAATGGAAAACACCAATCATAGAGCAATATTTCAATGCATGTGGTGTGAAACGTGCCTGTGAACCGCTCTGCTGATAAACCCTGCTGCACCCACCTGGTCCCCAGTGACAGAGCCCAGCATGACCTCAGAGGAGCTGGCAGTGAGTGACCAGTGCTGGGAGCTGAAACGCTGCTGTCACACAGGACTTGGGGAGCATCTGGAAACCTCTGTTACCACAAAGGTGCTTCCAGAGATCAGGATTGACTAACAGTGTCAGAATATACCTGTCAGGTGGAAAGAAGCCCATGACAAGCATTAATAAAGAGCTTCTTCACATTTTCTATCATAAATCCTTCTAAAAATTCAATGCAAAAGAGCACCTCTTTGCTGGACACCTAGAATTGCTACAGCTCTGGGGGATAAGAGCTGATGGAAGTGTAACCTCAGTTACTGGGTGTTTGAGAGGAGCTCAGCAATGGAGCTGGGAACAGGCTGAAGCCCCAGGAGAGGTTGAGGGAGCTGGGAAAAGGGCTCAGCCTGGACAAAAGGAGGCTCGAGGGGACATTGTGGCTCTGCACAAATCCCTGACAGGAGGGGGCAGCCGGGGGGATCGGGCTCTGCTCCCAGGGAACAGGGACAGGAGGAGAGGGAACGGCCTCAGGCTGGGCCAGGGGAGGCTCAGGGTGCATATTGGGAAAATTCCTTCCTGGAAAGGGCTCTCCAGCTCTGGCACAGCTGCCCAGGGAGGTTTGGAGTGCCCATTCCTGAAGGGGTTTCAAAGGTCTGTGCATGTGGCACTTGGGGACGTGGGTCTTGGCACTGCTGGGCAAGGGTTGGGCTCTGATCTTTGGGGGCTTTTTCAACTTAAACAATTCCATGGTTTTGTGACTGTGATTCTGCAACTCCTCCTGGTCTATTTGGTTTCAGCCCCTTCCCCTCTCACTTGGGGGTTCAGTGAAGGTGTTTGGGGCTGGGGGTTCTGTGAACAGTGACCCAGCAAAATGTGTGCAATGAGTGAGGAAGGAATTGTATTTTCTACCCTAAGTAATTTACCTCCTGTACAAACTTTGCTGTTTGATTAATTGTGTTGGAATGACAATGTGGCTAAAACCAGAGCATTCACAACCAATTTGTAGGGGAGCAGAAATCCATGCATTCTCTAAAAGATGTGAAATGTTTCTATCCTGTTATCAGAGAATATGAGTAATTGTTGAATTACTTGAAAAAGTAAAGTCCTTTGCTTTATCATGACAGTAATTTTGGTGAATATTAGGTATATTGTCTCTGTATTTGAAGTTCTTCACACGGAAAGATCTTCAAACTGAATAAACTCAAAAATCTCTCTTACTAATCTATTGAGTGCAGCAATGTCTTAATATGACCTGGGACATACTGGTGAAAACCTGAAAAGAAAACATGTGCTGTGGTTCCATTTGGGTAAATGGTTGGAAACTGAATGTGTATTTAAGTAGATCTTTGACAGTAAACATTATAAAATGTGGATTCTATCTATAATTCTTTTGGTTTTACAGCCTGAACGTAATTTTATTTAACATAAAGCCTGAACATATTTCAGCAATCTCCAGCCACATTTTGAATATTTAATTTTCAGCTCACAATTGGTGTAGTGCAACTCAGTTCTTACCCTTTATCTAAAATGTTGGTGGCTGTGATCCTTGTCAGAATGAGACTTTTTTTTTTATATTTGCAAGGTGGACTATGGGAGTATTTACTGTTAGAGCATGTCCAAATAGTGTCAACAGTTAAGGAAATTTCAGAGAATCTTTGTACAAAACCAGGGATTGAAAATGGATAGTGAGAAGTCCTGGGGATTAGGGAAGGATTGTCACATGGTGGAATCATTGTAATTGTTGCTTGGCTAAGGTGAGGTGCATTGGTTTGTGTTTGTTTGAGGGTTTTTGTTTTGAGTTTTTTTGTTTGTTTGGTAGTTTTGTTCATTTGGTTTCTTTCTGAAAACTTGTAGAATTCAAAGGACAGTAGACAGAAGAATATGTGCAGAAATGTGATGGAAAATTCACCCAAATTTCTTGTTGGGGGAGACAGGCAGAACTCCATCACTGGATCTTTGATGTGCTGAGGTGAGGTCAGTGTTTTATCTCCCTGTGGTCCTGAGTGTACCCCATCTGCTCGGGGGGTTGGCTCAGAGCATCCGCTTGGGGTCTGGAATGTCCACATGGGCTGAGAGAGGCAGTTACAGGTTCCCCAGATTGGAACTTTTCCACTCACAGTCCTGGGGGTGGGGTTGGTAAATGAAATTTTAGTGAAGAGCCTGTTTCCCTGGGATCTGTGGCTTCTGGAATGTCCTTCCCTGCCCTCCTGAGCATGATCCAGGTGGGCAGAGCAGCCAGTGGTCCTCCAGTGGACCATGAATAAATGGAAGGTGGAGGTCGAGGCTGCTGGTGTTACAATGACCTTCTCTTGTTAAAAATGTTGAAAAACAGAGTTTGTCACTTTTCTTGACAATATTTTTACAATTTGTAATAAGGCTCTGACCCCTCAGGGCTACCTAACCACAGAGTGTGGCTGACAGAGAGCGTGGTGCTAACAAAAGGATGTTTTTCCATGCCATAAAATCGTTCAGGTGTCATGAAAACCTTGTATTTGGCTCTTTGCAGCGGTCTTTGATTTCCCATCAGAGCCCTGTCAGTCTGGTGCTGGTGTGTGATTGTACCAGCCTTGTCCCTCAATCTCACAGAAAACTGCAGTTGCCTGAAATTTCAAGTGTTTGGTTTTTTTTCCTGAAAATGTTTATAGATAGAAATTATTATATATAACAGGGATGTAACAAGGTCTGAGATGTGCTGACTTCTTATTCTTGCCTCCCTATCGTGTGTTGGCTCACTTCAGGGAGAGAAGCTCTGTTTATAGCAGTCTTGAGTTGAACTCTTTTACAGCAGATCTATATTTGGGCATCTTTGCACATATCCTTGTGTCTAAAATGGGCACCATAATTCTTACCTTGTAGAGGAGTTCAGAGATTAGTTACTGTCTGTAAAGAGCTTTGAAAATGTCAAAGCCTGTGTTTGCATATTTTCAGAATACAATTACAACACAGTCAATTAATGTGCTTCCTGTAAATTAGTACTTCAAAATTGCTTGCTCTATAGAAATTGTTTATGTGAATGCTTTGGGGTAGATTTATGTCTTTTCCTTTTTATTTTTGGTACATATGTGGTGGTGTTTGCTGAGGAACCCAGGCTTCACTCTGACAGTGCACAGTGTAGGGATGCAATCTTCAGAATCAAGGCTCTTCAAATATTTCTTTATTTACCTGCCTGCTCATTCTTTAAAATGAAGCTGCATGTTTTCAGCAGTGAGGGTAATTTATTACCTAGAAAATTTTAACTTGGGCTCAGGAGGTTTTTTCATTACTTTCTGTGTTAGGATTGATGAAGGGGGGGTCTGTGTCTCATCTTGATCCTGTACATTTGAAGCAGGAGCTCTCTGGAGAGATTTTTCTGGTCCATATTACATAAGTAATCAGAATAGAAGGTTATAAATGTTCCTTCTGGCCTTAAAGTCTGATCTTTTAATTAAAATACAGGGATGTCTTCTGCAGGGCAAGCCAAATGCTGAGGTTTATGTCAGAATTGGTGTGCAGGAGCCTTCAGCACTGTCAGGGTTCAGAGGGAAAGGCTGGAGAGCTCTGGCTGCTGTTTGGACAAGGAGGGGAAGGCTGTCAGTACACAGAGAAAGGTTAAGGTTGCAACAACTGCTGAACAAATGAGACAGGGTAAAAAAAATAGCAAAACATAGAAAGCTTTGAGTCCTGAAAAATGCTTAACACTGCCACTGATTACAGTACTCCCTTTGGTCTCTTTCTGTCTGTTTTCCCCATCTGTCCTTTCTATGTCAGTTTGAACATCACATTTTTCTACTGATGCAGCTGCATTCCTACTGATATAACAGTATTTCTATGAATTTTGGTGTATTTCTTCTAATTTATTTTTGTTGTGCTAAGTTATGTGATAGGGCTGGAGTCCTGGTTCCCAGTTGTGCGATGCTGGAGGAGGGAACAAAGCTTGAAGTGACTTGACCATTTCCTCCACTTTGGCCCAAATTTAAGCTGCTGAGATCTTGAAATGGTGACAGGAACAAGGGGTGAGGGGCTGTGCCCCCAGCCCACCTGCAGGGTTAGGTCATCAGTGGGGAAAATGGGATTTCTGTGCTCTTTCTCCATCATTTGTGCTGCGAACATTTCACTGCCGTGGTTTGCGCAGGTACCTGCCCGTTTGCTGAACTCTTCACATGAATGGAGAGTTCAGTCCACAGGGTGTGTCCTGAAAACATCTCAAATTGCCATTAAAACCAACACTTTCCAAGGACGTGTTTTTTCCTTTGCCAGCATAAGGAATACATTACAGAGAAACCCAAGACTGGAAGGCACTGTGTCCTTTTCCCAGTGCTGGGGAGGATCAGAATCCTTGGGATGGGGTTGAGGGCGAGCACAGGGTTAGCTGTGTCCACCACCAGGTCCTTGGAGCAGTTCAGGCTGTTCCTGGGCTTGGGCAGGTTGGATTTGGCCATGCTTCGTGGGAATCACTCTCCACTTTTCAGGAATTCAGCCTGTAGAAGTATCCTGAGGGCAGAGCTCCAGCATCAGTGCCCTGGGGAAATGAGCTGCAGGGATGTGTCAGTGGCAGCCCCAGGAGCCCTGGTGCCCGTGGGAGGGGAGGCAGCAGAGCTGGCAGGGCTCAGAGTGTTTACTGGGGACTGTGCTGTCACTGCAAGGCAGCTCCCAACTCCCTGGGATCCAAGTGGTTTGTGGTTTCTGCCAGGAAATTCCCACTGGACTGTGCCAAGTGCACTCTGAGATGAAGGTACCTGTGTTTCTGTTTATTATTAGTGAATAACTCAGCTGCACCTACTTGTTGTACCCATTCCTGTAGGTTTTACTCGTCAGAATTTTCCTTTTATGTGGCAGAATTTTTCGCTGTTGATGAACTGCTGCTGAAGTACAAATGGTCTGCATTGGAAATAGAGCAGATGGGGCCATATTAGCCTGATTCTCTCATCCATGAAAACAAATGTTATAACCATTGTAATTGGGTGTAATTTCAATGCAAGTCAACAAAGTTGCAGGACAATTTAGGTCCTTAGTGACCTTTGTCTATTCCTTGGCTTCTGTTTTGCATGCAAGTTGGGCAGGGTATTTCCGAATTGACAGAGTACAAGTTTACAGGGTGCATTTATGTGTAATCTCCCTAATTTGAAAATAGTTGATTGTATAATTACATATAATTACCTCAGTTGTTCTTGGCCAGACAATATTCGCAGGATGGCTCAGAAAGGCAGTTCACTGTCAGATGTCAGAATAGATTTCATGGAGCAGGTTGGCACTCGATTAACTCAATATTGGTTGAAGAATGGAGACAACCAGCCACCCCCTCCCTCGCCCAGTACAAGGTATTTTGTATTTGTCCAGCTGGAAGCTAAACCTGGAGCAGATTCCACAGCCCATCTCTGAATCTCCTCAGTGTGGGAGATCCACATCTGTATCTTCTAATGTGCTCTTGGCAGATAAAAGCCCTGTTCTCATTTACCTTTAGAATTTTTTTTCTGTAATTCTGTTCAGTATCAGATGTCTATATCAGGGATAATGAAGTAACACTGAATTGATAAAAAACCCCTTAATCCCTAGATGTCACCAGAAAGAAACACAAAACCTGAAATACTCCAGTGTCTCTCTACCAGGTTTGCAAATTTCTTCTATAAAAATCAAACCCAAAATCAGCAAGGGAAATCCCAGAAAACTTATAAGAGCCAGCACTTGATGAAGGTACCTGTGCATCTCATTTACAATCAGGTGCAAGGCAATCTGAAGGCTGTAGAAACCTCCCATGCCACTAAGGGAAGTTTTAATTAGCCCCTCTAGGACTATGAGAGAGGCTTCAACCAAAGGTCCAAATGCTTTAATTACCTGTCCCATGTGGTGGCCATGAGGACATGCTGGAGAAAGCATCAATTTAAGATTTATTTTACTTTTCCTTTCCCTCTCCTCTCAAATTACTTTCCAGTTATTTTCAGCTTCAGGACTGTCTGCATTCTGAATATGTGAGTTCTGTGTGTTTGGTAGCCCAGAAATTCTGCACAGTGAGCCCTCTGCTCTCCTTGCACATCCCTGCCACTGCATTTACCACTCCTTTGTCACACACCAGACTATCACCAGCTCCATGAAGAACCATTTTCTTCTGTTTGTTTTGAAGCTGTTTTCTCTGACCTTTGTTTAATAGATTTTGAATTTTTAATTGGAAAAGGAATAGACCTGTGTAGCCCTGTTCCTCCACTTCACACACCTCCTGGTTATGCAGACTACTGTTGTATCCCCAAAGTTGTTCCTTCATAGAATTACAGAACAGTTTCATTGAAATGGACCTTTTTAGGATTTCCAAGTCCAGCCCTCCCTACAATGAGCTGTGGCATCTACAGCTTCATCAGGTGGGTCAGAGCCCTGTCCAGGTAACCTTGAATGCCTTCAGGGATGGGGCATCCACTCTTTCTGGGCAGCAAGAGCCAGGGCCCCACCACCCTTATGGTAACATACTCATTTCTTATTTCCAGTCTAAACTGGCATCCTTCAGTTCAAAGCCATCACCTCTTGTCCTTTCTTTGTACTGACGAGTCCCAGATTAGGTTTTTACTTATCCAGCTGGGACATACTCCACCCTTTACACATCATCTCTGTCTTTTCTGAACCTTTCCCAATTTATGTTGCCCTTTCTGTGTGAAAAGTGCAGAAGTAGCCACAGTGTTCAGGATGTTTCATAGTGTCACAGCCTTTTTCACTTTGTTCTCTTTCTTTCCCAGTTCTCCCTGTACTCTGATTTGCATTTTTTGGCATTGCTTAGCATTGAGATGGTTTTCCTGGAATTTTTCCTGGGATCTTGCTCTTGAGTGGAGGTACCAAGAACGAAGCTTGGAATGTGGGCCACTTTGCATTTGTGCACAATTAATTCCATCTACCATCTTGCTGTCCAGTAACTCAGGCTTGTTGAAGTTCCTAATCACAGATTCTCATCATTACTATCTCAAATAACGTATAAACTTTTTCATCCTTAGTAATGCTTGTCCCAGTCCTCAACAGAATTCCCTGAGGAAGTCCTTTGATGACTTTGTTCTGTTGTAAGAATGACAGATGGTCCAATATTCTAGCTCTGTTTCCCAGCTTTTGATCAGATTTTTTTACTTTTTTTATTTTTTTAATCTGTGAGTGATGGTCTTCTTTTAAGTCCTAGATGCTTAAGCATTTCCCTAAATAATTTTGAAAACCTTTCTGTTGTGATCCAGACACTTGCTGACCCTTCTGAGAGCTCCTCTAGGTTTACACAAGATGTCATCCTTGTACAAAAACCATATGACTTTTCCTGAGTACATCATGTTAATTCTGGTGTCCACTAATCCTGCTCTCATTATAGCTTCTACTAATTGGTGTGATACAAGCATGAAATGTGTTGGCTCAGTAGATCTCCCTGGAAACTTTAAAATGAATTCTCAGTCCTGTCATTACTCTGTTCTCATGCTGATTTCACAGCAATGGGCTGTGGGTTTCCTGCCAGGAGTGGTGGCACAACAAGTCCCAGGATGGGGGAATCTTCCCTGGCAGAAGGGAACGCTCTGCTTCCCACCAGCATGCTGCTGGCAGAGCCATGGAATCACAGGATGGTTTGGGTGGGAGGGACCTGAAATCCCATCCATCCCACCCCAGCCATGGCAGGCACACCTTCCACTGTCCCAGGCTGCTCCAGCCTGGCCTTGGGCACTGCCAGGGATCCAGGGGCAGCCACAGCTTCTCTGGGAATTCTATCCCAGCGCCTCCCCTCCCTCCCAGGGAACAATTCCTCCCCAATTTCCCATCTGACCCTCCTCTCATTGAAACCATTCCCCTTGTCCTCACACCACACATTGTTATGAAGTCTCTCTCCAGGAGGGGTTGCTGCCTTCTCCCCCAAACATTTCCCTCACCTCCACACCCTCATCCTTGTCCACTTGTTCCTTTCCAGAGATGCTGCCTCCTTCCCAACATTTCCCCTTCTTTTCCTTCCCTTTCCCCAGGATGTAAGAAATACAGGATACACACTTTGTTTTGTGTTTGAGAAGCTGGGCAAAACACTGTCAGTAGAACACATCTGAAAACTTCATGAGTTAATGTGTCCTTGGATAGCATAAGCTGCTTTGATTTAGACTGCAATTTGCTGCTTTTCCTTCTGGGATTACTGAGGAGTTTTCAGTTGCTGCAGTGATTGTTCTCTTTTGCTCAGTAATTTACTTGCATTTCAGGTTGCACACAGGCTTCCAGATTCTGAAATGAAAATGCCTTTAGAAGTCAAGAACAAGAAATATTTTTAGCTTGTCATGTTAAATGTTAATTAATCACCTCTTCCACCTTTTTCAGCATCAAAGGTTTGCCACACAGCCTTGCAAACATCAGGTAGTGAATATAAGCCTTAAATACACAGCAAATGATTAAGCTTCCTCATGCCTCACATTGAAGACAGGCTTTTGTTAAGGCTCTTAATGTTTTGGTAGCAGTCTTGATGCACAGACAAATTTTCCACCATTGTTTTTCATCTCTGGTTTCCATTCTTGTCAATACTGACTCCTGGAATTTTCTTTCTCACTTACTCTCAACTTGAAGAGTTAAACCAAGGGTGCAAGAAATTGCTGAAAAATCAGGAAATAGCACCTAGAGAGATCATGGCAGAACTAAATTTTAAAACTATAATTTTACATTATATTACTATGAATCAGTTTTATGTTTAGTAAGGGAAGCTTAGGGAAGAGCAGACCATGGGCAGGAACCTATTGCCACATCACACACACCATTTGCAAGCCCACAGTACAATTTGGTGTCACCCTGGTGCCCCTTGGAGCATAATTTACAGCTTGGCTTGCCCTGCTGATGGAAGGGTGGGACATCAAAGGCCCTGATGACACTTGAATAATTTCCCCATTTGCCTCCTAGACAGGCAAAACTGACTGAGGGAGCTGAAGGCAGGAGCTCACAGTGGGATTTCCAGGTGACAACAGCTCCTCTGCTGTTGTTCTGCCTGTGACAGGTGCCAGCGCCTCTGTGGGGATCCTCCTTCCACTGGGTTCTTCAGTGCTTTTCTCACAGGGTTGTTTGGGGCATCACCACTGATTGACCTCAGTGGTCTTAAAAGAAGTATTTCTGTTACAGGGCATGTATCATTTGGGTTATATATATATATTTTTTTTTGTATTGGTATTTTTTGGGGTTTTTTTTGGGTTTTGGTTTTTGTGGGGTTGTTCTGTGTGTATGGTTTTTGTTTACTTGCTTGTTTGTTTGTTGTGTTTTTTGTTGGTAAGAGTTTGATTGATTGATTGCTTTCTTTGTAATTGGAACAATGTATTTTTTCCCCTCTGCAGGAGAAATGCTGGCAGCTGCGGAGGTTTTGCTGCCTTGTTCTGAGCACTGCCATCACCTGGGCAGTTTTACAAGGGCAGAGTTGGGCTGTGAGCTGCTGGGCAGCCCAGCTCTAGTGCAGGACTTCTTCACCTAAGGCTGAGCCTGGCTCCAGTCTTGTCTCTGCAGCAGGTGCCCATCAGCTCCTTCCTCATCCCTCCTTTCTCTGCAGGGAGAACTCTGGTTAGCCCCAGGAACGAGTCAGAGGAGTGACACACAGCAGTGCTCTTGAGGTCACTGAATTCTTTCCTTGGCTCTCAGTCTTGCCTTCACAACCGGGCAAGCCACCTGAAGCTTTCCCTCCTCTTGAGCTTGAAGAACTCTGCCAAAGGTGTTTTTGTTCAAATGAAGCCTTGCCTTTTCGCTTGTGTGCACCTGAATGCTGAAAAGACATCTTGAGATGAAATTACTACATTTGTTTTATGTCAAAGTATAGACTGTTCATATTACCCTCTATGAGTCCAGTGATTTTCAGAATAAACATTATCAACAAAATTGTCCAGCTGAGTTTGAAACACAAGTGCCTTCCTGATAGCCAGCAGGCAGAATAGATGGGGATGAGGGTAGTTGATGTAAATATGTGCTACAGTGCTTAAATATTTACTGTTTGGCCTTCAGGAAGTGGAGGGTGTGTGTGCAGAAGGGTGTTTTTTACCTGTACAGTGCTGCAGTGATGTGCAAGCTGAACTGTTTAGCATTGAATGGCAGTGCTAAAATTATATTGTCTCTGTGTAATTATATATACAGGCCCACTCACATACATCATTTACTGGAGAATGTAATACTGCATCACAGATGCCATCTTATTTTCTTGTAGTAAATTAGTTTTTTTACATGAGCAACATTTATTTTGAAAAGAGAATTCAAAGATGAATTTGAGATTCTATTTAGAGGCATGTTGTTATATTTTTCTTGCACTTTGCTTGCTCTAGAGTTGAGTAATTCTGGGTAATTGAAATGAGAGTTGATTCTGATGCTTGAGTGCAATATGCCTGTTTGAGGGAGGTGACAGATATAAGTGATTTCTAAACAAATGCCTTCTGTAATTTAGCTTTAGTTGCCATTGGGTCCAGACCTGCTGTGGTTGCCCTCTAAATTAGTTTAAATGCATTCATTTTCTTGGTCTGTGTGTTTGTGGCGTGCCTGTCACCATGGAAACTGCACACCTCTGAGTTTAAATTCTGCCACATGAGATCACTGCAAGTCTTGCTTTAAAGAGCTCTGAGTTGCTGCACTTTGGAACTAGGGAGGACTCTGATATTGTCTCTCCCTTTAACTTGAATCCCCACACAATGGGATTAAATCCAGTGCTTGTCTGCACTTGTGTCTTTATTCTAATTTTATATGTAACAGCTTTATGAAACGCAAATAACTTGTTACATAATATGCAGTGCTGAACAGTGTGATTTATCTTTAAATATGCTTTTTAAAATAGGCTATTCCACTCTATAAACAGAGCACATTTGTGTGTAATCTTGATGCACTTTTCACTGTGCTGAAGGTTATTTTCAACTGCACTGTATTGTTGTAAAAGTTTTTGTCTTTCACTGCTATGGAGAATCCTGTGGACCTGACTAAATGTTTTTTTTTCTCTTCATGGCATTCAAGTTTAAGTGATACACACTGTTGAAACCCCATAGGTTATAAGATTGTCCATTTACTCATTAATCCTCATTTGGGGTCTGGACTTGTTTTGTTTCTGAATCTTAACAAATCTGAGCCTGAACTTCCTTTTGTTAAAGCCTGTTAAATGTGAATGCTGCTTCTGATTTTGCCTCAATTCTGTTGTTTTTGTTTGCAGTCCTGCAATTCTGGTGGTCTCCTGCAAGAAGAGTGTTTTGTACACGTGTAGTGATGTTTAGCAAATTAATACAATGCACAAGTGAATAATTTCTGCTCATGGAATGCCTTTTCTTATACTCATGTTACTGAAAAGGAAGCCAAATGCATGAGTGCTCGAGTTAGGGTGTTAGAGCCCAGACAGGAATTTCTGTTCCCTGTGCACAGGTGTGGAGGTGGGAGAGGGATGGGGGAGTTCTGGGCAAAGAGGAGAATGGAATGATCCAGAGAAGTGCAGTTGGAATTGCTCCTGAATGACCTTAGACCCAAACCCAGATGTTTTTGTGACCCTTACTGGTCTTGCTGCCTGTGAAACATCTGGATTTCTAAAGGCGTTTAAAACACTGGTGGAATTTAAAGGTGTGTGTTTAGGTAGAGTATTTTCTGGCTTGTTTTCATGTGAGCTGGAAGAATTCTGTTTGCTGCCTGGATATGAGTTAGCACACAATCTATGCAAAATATGGTTGTAAATAAATGTCCTTGTGAAATGGGAGCTAAGGTAGATACCTGGTGGCCCTCCCCACTAGATAATACTGCTCATGCTGCATTCTGAGAGCAGCAAAAATTTCCCTGAAAGTTCTGTGGAACACACCTGGCCAATGCCCTTCATGCAAGAAGTGCCAGGGAGAATATAACTATATGAGTTTTTGTGTGAATTGCGTTTTCCTGTGAAAACAAAAAGGTAGCTGAGATGCAGTCATGGATGAGGCTTCTTGAGAGAGGGGCAAAAATGTTTTGGGGTCTGTGATGAATGAGAAGGGTCCCTGTTCTTCTGGGAGGGGAGGGAATCAGCTGGAGCCAGTGCACAGTCTGCATTCTCTGGAGGAGGAGGTGGTGGTTCCAGGCTTGGTGCACCATGCGGGCTTGTGAAGAAAGTTTTAGGTTAAAAAATGTGAGAGAGAAAATCTACAGACACCCCACTGTAGTTCTCTTATTCTACTTGGCTGTAGGAGCTCCTTAGGGAATTGTATTTTGTTGTCTTGGATGTGCAAGTTTAAGAACAATAACTTAGCAATAAGTACATGAAAGCTATTACCTTGATACACAGGGGAGTATTTTCAGGGTATTTCAACTTCAATCCATGTTTCAAGACTAAAACTTAAAACACATCTTCCTTGAGCTGGCAGCACTTTGGGCTGAGTACAGAAAGTGTCTTAGTGGTTTGTTTTGGTTTTTTTTTTGCTGGGTAGGATGTTTTTTATGTTTCATATTTTTTGTTTGGTTGTTTTTTGTTTATTTTAAAAATTTTATATATCTTTTTAGTTTAAGATTTTCTGAACATTTTTTTTCTTTGTTCTAATTTGCAGCATTACTTTACTGTTCTCTTTGGCCATGAGGGGCAGAAGCCACTGGAGCTACGTTGTGAGGATGAGATTGATGGAGATGAGTGGGTAGAAGCTATTCACCAAGCGAGGTATGAAACTCAATTTGTGACCCTCTGATCCATTTTGTTACACATAAATGGATAATACTTTGAAAATCTAAACCCACCTTCCAAATAGAAATAAATGTTAACATGTATTAGTTGTGTGTGGTTTGCAATACATGAGTATTTTATAGGAAAAAATAACATTCAATGCTTATTTCATTGTCTTTTATATTTCAGAAGCAATTGTGCTGCAGTTGAAATTAGTTCAGGAAGACTATTACTTTATTAGAAACAAGCCTAGGATTAGTCCTCTGTTAGAGACAAGTGTGTCATGTGAATGAGGAAATTAATGATATGACAGATGAATAAATGAGTTTTTCCTTAAATACTCTTACGGAGAAATAAATGTAAGGAAGAGGAGGTCAAGCCATTAAGGTGATAAAGTGTGACAGGCAAAATTTTGACTTGAAAACTGAAGTTCTGAATAACCTGAACCACAGCTCTGTGAAAAGGGACATGATGGGAGCCATGAGGTAGTCTGTGCCTGAGGAGAGGTCTGCATGGCGAGTGGTCACGGCCGAGGTGTAATCTAAATGAAAATAATCTCCCTGAAGGCCTGAGGAATGGTGTGCGGAGGCAAAGCCGCTGCCGAAATGCACTTTCTGCAGCCTCCTCCCATCCACACTCACCTCAGCTAATCTGCACTGCCATGGTAACGCACAAGGAGCCAGGCAGCTCCCGGATTGCTTAGGACATGAGCCATGTAAACAGAAGTGATTTTGCTTCAGAACTAAAATTGAACACGAGCAGTGAGTAGTTTTTAATTTAGAGCTTGTGAAATGAGGCCCTGGGGCTGCAGGCCTTGTGCTGCCTGGGCGTCCAGCCTTGGGATCTGCATCCTTCTCGTGGTGCTGGTGTCTCCTGAGCAGGACCCCTCCTGATGCCCTGGAGTGGCTCCCAGAGCAGAGGCTGGGCAGAGTTCAGAGAATACAGTGGGTGTTCATTAAAGGCCTTTCACAGATACACCTTGGGCACTCATAGCCTCCCAGAGGCTGCACCCAACATGGCCCATGGCCCAGAGCTTTTCACACTGATACAAGTTTGGTCTGTTTGCATATCAGGGGTTAATCCTCCAATTACAGCTTCAGGGAATGAAGCCATAAACCCCCAGTTTGCCCCCTCAATTCACTTTTGTTTATACTTTTGGGGGCCTGAGGCTGTAGGGAGTCCTTGAATTCGAGGCCCAGAGGAATTGTTCTGTCCGACCAAAATGTGAAGACAGTTAACTAACACTTTATGTAAAGCTTAGAGTTATGCACTAATGAAGCGCAGGGTTTGAAAAATATAAAGGCTAAAATCTTAAGGCATCACTGAGGGGTGGGCAGTGGTGAAGCACTCTTTGCCTGGTGCCCTCTGGATGATCAATCCATCCCTTGGGATTCTCTGAGCTCGGGACTCATCCTGTGCCCCATGTGTGACAGCCACACGGGCAAGAGAGCAGGGACAGCCCCCTTGTTCCTGGTATGTGGCTGCTTCTCCTGTGGAGTTTTGACAGTGAGTAAAGAAAGGAGCAGGGCTTTTTTTGCCTTGTGAGAATGGCATTCAGGGACAGCAGCCATCCCTCTTTGCAGCATCAGTTTGGTTTTGTCACAACCTTTCCCTGACAGGAGGGGACAGTCGGGGAGGGGGGTTGGGCTCTGCTCCCAGGGAACAGGGACAGGAGGAGAGGGAACGGCCTCAGGCTGGGCCAGAGGAGGCTCAGGGTGGACATCAGCAGGAATTTCCCCATGGAAGGAGTGCTCAGGCCTTGGCAGGGCTGCCCAGGGAAGTTTGGAGTCCCCATCCCTGGCGGTGCCCAGGTGGCACTGAGTGCTCTGGGCTGGGGAAAATGTGGGATTTGGTCACAACTTGGGCTCGATGGGCTGGGAGGGATTTTCCAACCTCAGAGATTCTGGGATTCTTTTCCACTGCCTGGTATAAAAGGCGTGTAAGCAAGAAGAGCTTTGTAACATGAGGTAAACTTTTCTCTTTGTAGTTCAGTCTGTAAATGTGTCACATGAATTTTCAAAGCAGAGACTGACACAAAATCAAGGCAGTGATAAACAGTACACAGCTGAAAACATTGAGAACTTGTGAAGAAGTTGGTGGTGACATTCAGGGTAAGGGTGGTTGATTTTGACTCCACCAGGAAGTTGTAATTGCAGCCTTTAGAGGATAGGTGGGTCTCTGAGTCCATCCCTTTTGCTGTTTGACTGTTTCCTCTTTATTTGGGCCTAGCTCCTGATGATATTGAACTATGGACACCTTTGTGAGGGACAGTGTCACAGTCCCTTTTCACTGGGGTATTTTATTGATCACTTTTTCTGCATAGGTATCTCAACTTCTTGGAGAAGTTTCCCAGGGATATGGACATGGCTTTCATGTGTTTTCTTGAACAAAATTCCAACAAGAAACAAAAAAAAATTTGTAAAATGTAGTTAGTAACCATGGAGTGCCATTCCCTATTGTGGGTTACTCCCTTGCTCTGATGATTTTCTGCTTTGCTGGAAGCTGCTTTTGTTTGCTTTGCGTTGTGTTGAGCAGAACAACCTGGAGTTCCTAATTAGTTACTGAACCATTGGGTCTTTTGCTGAAGATACATAAAAAGAGGTTAAAGTAATAGTTTTAGACTATTGTGCATGACTTTTCTTGCCAACTTGACTGAACAAAATAGCACAGATTTTCCTTAGGGTATGAATTTTGCCCACATCATGATCTAGACCTTTCCCCTTGTATTTTTGAGAAATGGGAGAAGTTTTGACAACTTCCTAAGTGTCACTGTTGACTTGAGCCTAACATAAGGTTGTTGTTAGGAATTGCTGAATGGCATGTTATGTAGCACTTTAAATATACTCTTTTTGTACTATCTCAGGTGTTTTAGTTACACTTTATAGGAGGCATTAAGAGGATTTCCACTACTCTTCTATTGAAAACAGACCTGGGAACATCTTGTTCTGTGTGACTGTGCTGGCATTTGAGAAAGGGAAATACTTAATTGCTTTCCAGAGGGTCTTATCCTCATGAGGAGCTGTGGTAATCCCTGTATTAGCTGAGACAATGCAATTGAAGTAGTTGAGGTTTTTTATTTTCTTAGATTGGCATATAGAAAATCTAATTTTGGACAGTTTTTTGTTTTGTTTTTTTTCTCCCCAAGTACATGTCTGTAGCCAGCCATCAAAATTTCTTCTATGTTTTATTTATGTTGCGAGTTATAAACAGGGTGTTGAAAAAGGGGTGCTCCAATCTCAGTGCATCCCATGGTTCACTCTGGGTAAATAATTCTTTTGTTTGGATGCCAGTATATAATTGAAAGATTTTTTTCTGCTGAGACGTTGTTCATTGTTTCTGACCATAGTGCCCTCTCCTCATGTGGAAGTTTGTTTGGTTTTGATCTGGAACTGGAATATTTAATCCAGTATATTTTAATAGGATGTCATTATCAGTTCCACATCTGCACTTACTTTTCTTCTCCTTCTATTTTATTTGAATTTTCATAAATTTGGTTCCTTGATAATATCTGGGGTGACAGAGCATGGTTTACTTCTTCTGAGCTACATTTTTGGGCAGGAGGATTTATTCCTGGCAAATCCTAATTCCTCTGTCAGTGACTGCATCTGGAAGTCCTGTTTTTGGCTTTGCTCCAGAACTTGTTCTCTTATGAAAAAATCTGTTTCACCCTCAATACACTGAGGTATACTAATCGCTCTGTCTCACAAAATCTTCCATATTTTAAGGGTTTTTTGCATTTAGTTAATTTTTTTTTATATGGGTGTGGTATTAATAAAATTTATTGGACTTTTCTTCTTTAACTTATTCCAAAGTCTTAAATTTACCAGGTGTGGGCATGAAAATCCTTCTTTCATGCAGACACCAGTATGAACTTAATTGGGAAACTGATTTGAAAAGAATTATGCTTTTTTTAATTTATTGCCAGCTTAGTTTTAATCCATCTTATTCCTCCAGGTCTGCTCCCTGCACAGGTGATGTGGGAGAAGAGCAGGGAGGAAAATGGGAATGCTTCTTTCACCTGGGTCACTGTTCAAGGTGTACGAGGAACTACTGCCCTCTAACTGGCAATTTAAAAGTAAAAACAAACAGAAACAAAAAAAGTTTCTCCAGATCTGTAGGCACACTCTGTTTTACACAGAATTTTGTGGGTGGTTGTAAGCTCAGTGTGTCACCTCAGACCTGCCTTGTACTGATGCCTTGCTGTCAGTGAAGCTTTATCAGCTAAGGCCTGGTGCTTTAATAACCAGGATTTTGTGTTACGGGGCGGGCTGGCAGTGAGGCAGAGGGGTACATCCAGTGCAGTGTGGGCCCCCAGAAATCAGTGAGCAGGGCAGACTGTGCAGGAGCTGCTCCTGCACCTCCATCCCCAGCTGCTGCAAGGACCTGAGCTGCTGTTAGCTCCATCTGGGCACACACGGCTCTGCAGAGTCCTCTCTCAGCCAGCCGCCCAACCCCGAGGTGTTTCCAGAGCCTGGCCTGGGTTTCTGGTGTCCCCCAGCAGCCAAATCACAGAGCCCCTGAGGGTCCAGCCCGGCCGTGGTGTGTCCCCAGGCTCGGCTCGCCTGGCCAGCTTGGCTGGTGGTCACACACCTGGCCAGGCCACATGTCCCAGCCCTCCCGTGTGGCACCAGCACTGCAGGGACCTGTGGCCTCTTGGTCCCAGCTCCAGGAGGTGGTACTGAGAGCTCCGTGGATGCATAGAGGGAGTCCCCTCACCGAGGAAAGGAGTGAGAAGTGGGGTTTGATAGTGGGGAAAGGAGTGAGAAGTGGGGTTGAGAAGGCAGGATGGGTGCTGGTGGTGTGCAGATCATGGTCAGACAAGTCTGAGTACATGTGATCCATTTTCTCCCCAATCTCTGTGTTTTCCAAAGCTTGTTACTCCTCAATCCTCGTCCATTCTTCCCTTTCCCTGCCTTTGGTTCCTGCTCTTCCATACAAGCCTTGTGAAATCCCAAAATGCTCTTCCCTGTATCCCATAAACACCTGTGGTCGATGGCTGTTTCAGCCTGAGTGGAGAGCCATGTGAAGAGCCTTTCCATGGACTCTGGGCACACCTCACAGCAGCCTTTCATCAGCTTCCCCTTTAAAGGGGGCTCATGAAAAAGAGGGAGAATGATGTTTTATATGGGCAGATAGCAAGAGGATGAGGGGGAATACTGTTAAACTAAAAGAGGGAGTTAAAATTGATATTAGGGAGGAATTGTTCCCTGTGAGAGTGGGCAGGCCCTGGCACAGGGTGCCCAGAGAAGCTGTGGCTGCCCCTGGATCCCTGGCAGTGCCCAAGGCCAGGCTGGACACTGGGGCTGGGAGCAGCCTGGGACAGGTGCTGGAAGGTGTCCCTGTCCAGGGCAGGGGAGGCACTGGATGGGCTTTAAGGTCCCTTCAACCCAGTCCATGCCATGATGCTGTGATTCACAGCTGCTCATGCTTTGAGTTCTGTCTCAGTTTTGCACAATGGGGTGAGATGCCATTCTCCTCCAGTTTATTTGTAGATGAATTCCTGTGGTCAGATATTCCTGGACTGTGGGAACAGCTGGTTTTGGTGTGAAATGTGAGTCTGGTGGGTGACACACTGGCTGATGAGAAGTGCTTCCAGCACAGTCTCCATCCCACACAAGAGAGTGGCATTCCCTCCCCTCATACCCATGCTCCTGATGATCCATTCCCCAAGGACATGGTTTGGGTGATTAGGTTGTTGAGTCCACCCTTCCAAAGGCTCTTTATCCCAGCTAGTAGTTCCCACTCTCAGTTTAAAAGGATCACATAGTAAAAATTGTTTTGTGTGTGGAGTTCTCATGGTGTCCTGTCGCTCTGGCAGCCACTGGGATCCCTCAGAATCCTGGATCACACACCAAGGCACCTTGCTTACAGTCACAGGGGTGGATTGCTTATGTTCTATTGCAGCTTCTACTGTTCCCATCCCTGCTGTAGCTGTGACTATGCCATCAGGTTTTAAAACCTGTCTGGAGGCTGTTTCTCCTCTGATAAGGAGTCCTGCAGCTGCTTGAGATGGGTGTGGGGACAGATGCAGGATATTCCTTCTGCCTTCCAGGCAGCCAGAGCCTGGTTTTCATAATGAATTAATTAAGTTATGCATTCTGCTTTTCAAGAGGGTGATTTGATGTGGCCATACCCAGTTCCTGGTTCTCCAAGCAGCCTGAGAAGTTTTAGTGCAATTAGCATGGAATGCTCCAATGAACCTTAACTGCGGTCTCAGTTTGGGAAAAAACTAAAATATTTGCTGGTAGCATTACAGGAACTTCTATCCTGGCTTCTAACCAGGGCAAGGAGACTTTAATAATGAGGCTATTGTTAAACTTTCTCCAGTTTCCCTATGTTTTCTGAGCAGGCCAGCCTAAACGGTGCAGCAGTTTTTCTCAAGCCTGTATTAGTTTCTTCCTTTCTCCATGTGTTATGTGATGGTCAATCAGAGCTTCTTGAAATACCTGTTTTGGGCACTGTCTCTACAGATGATGACAGTAGATAGATTCAGACTCAGCTTTCAGGATGTTTTATCTATACTACACATTACAGAATTGCTTCCTTCAATAAAGTATTAATACAAATTCATATAAGCTGTGGTTTGCAGCAGTTGTTTCTTTCTATTAAACTATAGCCCAGCAGAGAACCAGATCTAGGCTGGCTGCTTGCAAATTGTTTTATATAATTTTTGTGTTGCTTTGGCATGTGAACATTTTGGTACAATTTTCTCTGACAAGGATTTTTTATATGTGTGTGTTCATGTCAGTATTGAAGTCCTGTCCTCTTCTAAGGCTCCTAGGATTTCTCTGGATATTCAGATTAACACATTTGGACATGGTGATCTCTACTCAGGCATGCAGAGAGATGGATGCAAAGGGCTGTTGAAAGTACATGAAGTTCATTCCAAAAGCCTCTTATTTCTCCTTTCCCAGCAGTGGTTTTGAGAAGGAAAATGGATTTAGCCTATTATAAGTTAGTGTAGGTGTACACAGGCTTTTTAAATTAACTCTTCTTCGTACTGCTAATTATGGGAGTGACGGAGATGTTGTTTGGTTTCCAGGCTGAGCCTGACATTTTAGACAGCCAAAGCCACCACACTGAATTGCTCTAAGAACGTCTCAAAAGAACAAAAACTTCAGTCTTCCAGAGCGAAGTTTCTTGTTCTCCAGTAAAACAAAGTTGTGGAAGTCCATTTTAATGCTTTTAAAGAATCAAAAAATTATACATGAAATTTCTTTGCCTTAAGGAGGAAAATCCTGAAAGAACAGCATTTCATGTAACAATATCTTGGGTCCTGTGTCAGCAGTTCATCCTTTGTGAGTCTGTGTCCTGCTGTTTTCCTACTGTTTTCCTCAGTTTGAATAAAACCAGAGGGAAACCCATCAAATTCTGTATAGGAAGCAGTTGGTGGCAAAACTTTTAGCACATTTTGAAAAGGATAAATAGAAAAAGAGAAAATTTTACCTATGTGGATTTAGTTTTAGATAGGAAGGATTATTTATATTAAATGTAAATCAAAGAAAGCATTTAATTACATTGGTAGATGTAGTTGTATCTTCATAACATTGTAAAACAACTAGAGCTAATTGTGCTTTTAACTCAGACACTCTTTAGAATGTACAAATGCCATTTTAGGGTGCAAAGAGATGAAGTACTCTGGTTTCTGTAAAACAACCCAGAATTTTTCCAAAAACCCCCAAATTATTACTGAAAGTTTTAAAATAACTAATCTCATACTTCATTGCTGTTTCTTGCACAAATAACTGATAAGTGGATTGCTTCATGAAACATTTATTTATGTATGTTTTTTTTACTTCTTAGAAGAGGTGCCCTGACCTTCCTTTTTCCAAGTATTGTTTACTTGTGCAGTAGTCGAAATATAACAGTAAATGTAACAGAATTAAATTAACTTCTTATTATTTTTATAATCTGTACAAAAAGAAAAATATTTTACTTTATGATACCTGTGGGAACTTACTCTAATTATTTTAAATCCAACTTGTTTTCCAGGTTAGGCGTTGAATTCAATAGCTGTGCTTAATATGGGCCCCCTCCAGTGTGTAAGTGCACTAACACTGACTGAAATACAAGTAAATATTTACAGAAAAGCCACACTATAGAGGATGCACATTATTGCAATTTTAAGAGCCTCACAGTATTTATTAGCTTATGTTCATTGTTTTATGAGTGCTGTAAAAAGCAGGAAGAAATTTAAAAGGAAGAGATTTGTAATCCAAAAGTTCCTTCTGTTAGATCCTGTGCTCAAACCCAACAGTGGAAAGAGATGTGATATAAAGTAGTGAGGGATCCCCTGTCAAAGGTTTAGTGCCTCCATTCTGCTGTGTTTTGTTTGGTCTTTATTTTGTAAATTTAGATAACTCTCAGAGGAACACCCTTCCTGAAACCTGGGGTAAGAGGCAACAAAAATGTCTGTGGATTTTGTTGCTGTGGGGTCAGTCTGGTGAAGATCCTGCACAGGGAAAAACTGATTTCTCCTCTACCTGAAGCTGAGAAGCATTTCTGGCATGGTGCACTGATTATGGCATCTAATTGCACTAGGGATGTTGTCCCTTTCCAGGAAAAATCTGCCCAAAAACTAAAAGAAAGACTGACAGTGTAGTTCCTGATACTGATTAGATTAAAGGCATTTACATCAGCAATCTTAAAATGGCCTAAAAAAATAAAACATGTGTTAGCATGCTAAAATGACAGCTTTGGTTGGAATTCTTCCATGAAGAGATCTGGCAGATGGAGAGAAATAGTTCTGATGAAGTGCTACGTGCTCCCCCAAGACCAAAAGATGAGAAAAAATCAAGACCTTAAAATAAAGAAAATAAATTGGATTTCTAGAATTCTTGGGTTTAGTGTCAGAAGCTCATAAAATGTGCAGTTATCTTGCTCTGAGTAACTGGGTACTGTGAACTGGGTACTGTGGCACCCGTGTCTAAAAAAAGGATATTAAATTCTCTCAGTTTGGACGATTTGGTGGTTATGATTTGGGTGGTTTATGACCAAGCTGTACATTATAGCTCAAGCCAGAAAAACATGGCTTTGCAGGCTTATTGCCACTGAGGCTGTGTTATCTGTCCGTATCTCATCAGGGGGGATGAAAACCAATACCTGGCAGTTTTTAGTGACCTGAGCTTTCCCTGGCAGCTACTCAGACATCCTGATTGAGCGGGAGGTGCTGATGCAGAAGTACATCCACCTGGTGCAGATCGTGGAGACTGAGAAGGTGGCGGCCAACCAGCTCCGGCACCAGCTGGAGGACCAGGACACTGAGATCGAGAGGCTCAAGTCTGAGGTGTGTCCCATACACACTGATTGCAGCATTCTGCTGGCTGCATTGCAGTGGTATTCAGAATTTCTGAATAGTATTCAGTATTTCTGTAGCATTCTGTGAAAATGGCAGAATGCAGAAAGGTTAAAATGTAATGATCCCCCAGTGACTCCTTGGATAAATAATTTCTTTAGATATTTTGGGGCCTGTTAGGTTGATGGGATTACTTTTCTTGTCAGAGAGTTTAAAATGACATATTGCTTTGCAGAATGGATACCACTGATTGCGTTATTTCCTCCCTGCTTTCCGCTTTGAGTTTGATCCTAGCGCAGGGTCTTTGGCTCTGATGGTGTTCAGAACTGTTCCAGACTGCTCTGATTTCCCTGGATTTTGTGAAAAATGTTGCACTCCTGGGCTGACAAAGCCCAAAAGTCACAGTTGTTTTTGGGGGGGAAACCTGCTCGTTCCATGTCCCCCTTCCAGCGGGACAGAGATCTTTACTGGCCTGAAGTGTTCCAGTCCTTGTCCCCAAACATGTGCTGGTCATTCTGTGCCCCTTCCACAGGCTGGGGGAGGGGGAAATTATTGTTGTTAGCTCTCCCACTAAGGGGTTCATTAACTCGAGGAAGCATTTAATGACTGTTTCGTTTTGTCAGATTGTAGCGTTGAATAAAACAAAGGAAAAAATGCGACCTTATCAAGGCAACCAGGAAGATGAAGATCCAGATATCAAAAAAATTAAGAAGGTAAACATGAAGTCTTTTGTGCGTAAAGGGAGAAGGGTATGATGAGGGGTGTACTTCCGTATTTTAGTATGTCCAGTTTTATTTTTTTTTAAGTACAGTTAAATAGCAACTCTTTCTTTGCTCTGCCCCAACTTAAACCTCTTTAGTAGTATATATATTTTAGTGCCACATTTTATCCCATTATGTACTTGCTTAGTATCCTTTATGGAACGTGTCTTATCTCTGTCTTTTTTTGGGCTGTGCAGTCTGAGCCAGGGTCAGCACTGAGCTGGTAACTTGGTATGAGTTTTCCTTTTCACGTAGATTAATCATTGTCACAGAAGCTGGAAATGCCCCTTTTAGTAGCAAGAGTGCTTTGAATCTGTATGCATTTCCCTGCATTCTGCATCTTGATAATTTTGACAGTTGGGCCCCTTTTGTTCCAAGTTATTTTTTTGGAGTAAACCAGTGAAATTTTGCACTTCTCTTTCAAGATGAACAATCTTCACTTCAAGATCAGGGCACAGAAATAATGAGATTTCCCATGACCAGATGTGAACCTCTTCTGTAATCTTGAATCCACTTGCAACTTCAATAGATATTGTGCATAGTTAGATTTTTCTGTGACATAGAGGTGCTTTTTAAGAATGCCAACAATCTGTCTTTTTGAATCCCATGTTTGTTGCCTTGCTGTCTGATACCAAGCAGTGTATTGATACATAGCTTTAAATGCACATGCCAAGTGTTATCTGTTCAAAATGGAAAGCAAACTGAGCTTAAGAAAATAATGTAAGATTTCTTCCAATAATGATACTGAGTCTGTGTTGGGATATGTTACCTGAAGGTATTGCAGGACACCTCTGGGGTGTAAGAGGAGCGTGTAAGGGGAAGAAGGAGGAACTCCACCCCCGCATTGTGCTGATGGGATGGGGGCAACACTTGTGCTTGCAGTGAAAGATTCCCTTATGTGCATGCCTTGTCTTTACAGTCTGTTTCCTGGCAACAATTATGACCCGTGACAAAAGGAAATATAAAAAATATTTAATTACAGAGCAATTATATATCAACTAGGGAGCATTTTTATTTTTGAGCGAAGACTTTTAATTTTGAGGGTTATCTCTACAGTGAGTAGCTTAAGATAATATAGATAATATTATGATAATGTAAAATGTGGGTTTTTTTCTTATTTTCTTTTTCTGCTTGATCCCTTTTTTAGGTTCAGAGCTTTATGCGAGGCTGGTTGTGCAGAAGAAAATGGAAAACCATTGTCCAAGATTACATTTGTTCTCCTCATGCAGAGAGCATGAGGAAGAGGAACCAGATAGTTTTCAACATGGTGGAGGCTGAGTCTGAGTACGTGCACCAGCTTTATGTCCTGGTGAACTGTTTCCTGCGGCCCCTGAGGATGGCAGCAAGCTCCAAGAAGCCGCCTATCAGCCACGACGACGTCAGTAGCATTTTCCTCAACAGGTATGGGGCTTTTTTTTGTTATTTTTTTTTTGTTTGTTTGTTTGGTTTCTTTTTTTGGTTTTGGTTTGTTTGTTTGTTTGTTTTGTTTTGGGTGTGGGGTTTTTTGTTGTTGTTGTTGTTGTTGTTGGGTTTTTTTTGTTTCGTTTTGGGAGGTTTTTGTGGCTCTTTTTTTTGTAAGTTTCCCTGACTGCTTATCCCTGTTCTGGCTCAGGTGAAGGCAGAGAGGGCTGGCCCTTGTTTTGGCTCTGGCGCAGGTGGTATCACTGAGCCAGACACCTTTCCAGGGCTGAAAGGCAACAGTGCTGCAGGTGATGCTATTGGAAACCAGCATGACCTCTTTACCTTCCTGCATTCTGTGTCTTCCTCTACTAGAAGGAAAAAAGGACAGATGGTGCCTCTGGGGGCAGTTCTCATAATTTTCTGTCACCTTTCCTGTTTCTTTTTTTCTCTTAAGAGAGCAAAACTGGACTTAGTGCCCTCATATGACCCCGATAAACCCTGAGGATGAGTACGTCAAAGCTTCTGTTTTCTCTTGTCCTGCCTGAGGAGGCTCCTCCCTCTCACTTGTCTTTTCATATCCTGCAAAAAAAGAATTGTTCTTTCATTAGGCATCCAAGTGCTGTTGTAATGAGCATGTTCAAGTAACCCAGGAGGCATCTAACATTTGATACAGGATTGGGATTGCATCCAAGCCTGCCCCAAACTTCTGAGAAATAGAATATGTGGCTTAGTCATGAGGAGGTTTCCCTTCCCTTGTTAGAATATGAATGCAACATTAGAGTATTTATATTGAATTCTATGAGTTTTTTAGAAGCACTGAGCTAGTATTTTAAAACAATGCAATAAAAGGAAGCACTTATTTCCATACAATAACTGTCTTCTGTTTTTTTTCTAGCAAAGTGCAAAAGAGGAAGAGATGTTTCTCTGTGAATTATTAATCAGAAAATAAAACCAGAATTGTCTTTTTGTTTGTTTAAATACTTGTTTTTCAGTGAAACAATCATGTTTCTTCATGAGATATTTCACCAGGGCTTAAAAGCAAGAATAGCTAACTGGCCTACCTTAATTCTAGGTAAGTTACTTTATTTTCTGTTGGGGTATAAGTTTCATACATATTTTTTAAAATTCAGTAGGGATTTTTTTTCAAAGACATGACTTCTTAAAAGTCCTTTTTGAAGGGAATGCATTTGCAGAATTAAAACCACAAGATCAGGTGTAGTGGGAATCCCATGTGGGCAGTAATGGTCTGTACATGAGAATTGCTCTGCCCTAAGCATTGATCAGACTTGTATTTTTGGTAATACTGCCTGACTGTTAGGTAGTCAGAACAACCATCACTGGGCATGTGAAGGAGCTATGTTCAATGTTTCTGAATTGTCAGAATATTGGAAACAGAGCAGATTATATTAATTCACTTCCAGAGAAAGCATAATTTTCTTTGAAAATATCTTTCAGTAGTTGGGTAAAAAAAAGGCATTTCTCTGCTTTTTCCAGCTGACTTATTTGACATTCTGCTGCCAATGCTGAACATATATCAAGAATTTGTTCGGAATCATCAATATAGCCTACAAGTACTGGCAAACTGTAAGCAAAACAGAGATTTTGACAAACTCTTGAAGCAATATGAAGCCAACCCAGCATGTGAGGGCCGAATGCTGGAAACTTTCCTTACCTACCCCATGTTCCAGGTAGTCCCTATGTAGTGTTTTGTGTGTCTTTGGTTTTACTGTTTGGTTGATTCATTTTATGTTACTGACGTTATAATCGATTGAAGGCTCTTCTTGCTCAACTAGAAATACTCCTCTGCCACTTAATTTAGTTTAATTTATTTGGTTGCTACACCAAAACTCTGCCTGTAGAGATCTCTTCCCCAGCTATGCTGGCTCATCTTTGTTCAATCCTATGAATGCTGAGGGGCAGTTTGGGATGAGGGCAGCACCAAACAAAACTGCCAAGGAGCAGTTCCTTGATGTAGGACTTCTGATTGTGAAGTCCACTGAGAGGTGATATTCAGCAACTTAGAGCAGCTGTAGGCATCTTAGTGGGAGTACATTTTGTATCTTTCTCCCCACTTCATTCTTTAGTGACTTGGTCTATTGAAAATGAAAAATAAACTGTGCAAGTTTTGAAAGCTATAGTTACCATCCTGAGATTTTATTGTGATCTGCCTGGGTTAGATATTAGCAGCTGTTTTAAGATGTCTGTGAAGCATTGGCCTGATAATTTTGTGTCTTTTTCATTTAACCTGACATTTTACTCGTCAGAGGAATAGTGAACCCCCTTAGTTTGTGCAAGCCAGATAGAGAAAAAAAATTTGAAGGACCATCAGTGGCACTTATGTTAATGGTAATTATTCATATTAGCCTAAAGGAGCCATTAGCACCTGCAGCAATACTTCTTTAATTTTTAGGCAGTATATTTTAAAGTTTTTGTGGGTTTGGGGTTTTTTTGGGTTGAGTTGAGTTGAAACCAGGTCAGGGGAGGGGAAGAGATGGTCCTGTTCCTGTGTGATGAGGAATGTTATTATGTCATTGCTGATGACTTTCCACTTGAGCATAATGTTGCCTCTCCTCCTACATAAGTCTTGTTGTGTAAGACAAGTTATGCTGCACCATCACTTGGTTCTGGTTAAAAGCTCTGAAGGGTCCTTCTTTCTATGGTTGAAAGCTCTGAAGGGTCCTTGTTACCCTGTAGACTTTAATAGTCAAATACTGGACATTCTTCAGTCTTCTTTTGTGCAATGTGAATTTCGTCTGAATGCAAACAGGTCACCTGGTATTTTCAATGTCAAAAGAAATTTACATGCTCATAATCTATTAAAATTGAGGGAAGGTATATATGGATTTACTGATATTATACCTTATTGGTTTCAAGATTCCCAGATACATTATAACACTTCATGAACTTTTGGCTCACACACCACATGAACACGTTGAGAGAAAAAGCCTTGAATTTGCTAAATCTAAACTAGAAGAACTTTCAAGGTAAGATTTTTCTACCTTACGTCTGATAAATTTGATTTAAAAGTTTTGAAAAGAAAAACCTGTTCTTTATTTTGATTTGGTTTTGTTCCTTTAAAAAATATATGTGTTTTAAAGAAAAGGATCAAACCCAAAACAGAAGATAATGAAAAATAACAAAAATATCCCAGTGTAATATTTTCTCTGTTCTATTTTTTTGTTTGTTTTTGCAAATTTAAAACTACCAGTGTCTCCTTGTATTTTGGTTAGGGGAGAATCGAAATCACTATAGAAACCACCTACTCCTGGCTTACAAAAAGAGTTTTCTTTACATAGAGAAATAATTTTTTTTTATTAATTTAAAGAGAGAAGGGCATTTAAAATAATCATGGTCTTGGAAAGTACTTAATTCTCTATCTGTGTTATAATTTTTGCATGCTACTGTGAAAGCTGACTTTTATATATGCTTCAAATAATGCCAGATAAGCAGGAACTAAAGATACATTCTGAGAACTGATGCTCCCTGTGGAAACCTGCAATATGAAGCTCTTCCCTGAACCCCCAGACCTTTCTCAGATGTTCCTCTCATCAGCCCAGTGAGAACTGTGATTCTCCTCTCTGGGAAGCACAGTTTTCTGCTGTGAACAAAGAGACCATGAGTGAACTCCAGGATATAAATATTCAGTGTCTGGAGTATTCACTAAAGATGTTCTTGGAGAGAATGGAGTTGTAAAAGATCTGCACGAGCAGATAAATCAGCTTTGGGTTGGCTTCATCTCATAAGTCAGAGTTCATTGCTGCTCCAACTGATTCATCACTGAGTATTCAGAACTGGAGTCTGAGACTGACTTATCCTCTAGGCTCATAAAGTCAGTATAGACCATAAATATAAAATAAAGGGGCTCATTTCCATCCCTTTAATGTAGTTCTGAGGAGGGAGGAGATTCCAGAAAGTGCAGTCCAGTCCCACTTTAAGGAAATATCATTACAAGATCATATAAACTCCTCGGTTGGTTTCAGCATTGAAAAAGAACTCCTAAAAATGTATTTCTCTCTGTAAGGAGAGGAGGCCTATGAAAAAAAGTAAGAGAAAGGAAATGAAGATGTATCAAGGCTGTGATTGTTGAAGAAGGGAAGAGGAAAGGAAAAAGAAGGAAAAGGAAAGGAAAAGGAAAGGAAAGGAAAGGAATCGATACCTTGAGATGTAAAGATGAAGCAGGGACAGAGTGGGACCATAAAGCCATCTACAACATCTACAGTGTTCCCCACACAATTCTAGGCTACACTTCCTTGTTTGTGGCAGCCCAGTCCATTAGGGACCAAGTTCTCTTCTATCAGCTGTGAAGTGTTTGTAGCTCAGTGGCATCTGTCAGAAGTGTTCAGGAACAGTCACTAAACTAGTCTGGCAAAATTGGCTCCACTGCTGAAAAATCAAAATGATCACAAGAATGATTTGAAAAGAAGAGAAGAAAGGGAAAGAGACCTGCTCTGGAGTGATGAGGCACTGGGTGGGTAGATCTGTACTGCAGCAGGTGGTGAAGGTCATGCACTGTGTCTTCACAGACACAGCAGGTGTGAGGCACAATTTTGGGGAAGATAAAGTGCGTTTTGCTTTGTCCCCAACAGAGTGATGCACGACGAGGTGAGTGACACAGAGAACATCCGGAAGAACCTGGCCATAGAGAGGACCATTGTGGAGGGCTGTGACATATTGCTAGACACTAGCCAAACCTTTATACGCCAAGGTAAGACACTCCTCTGCAAAAGTGTCCCTATAACTGAATAAGAACTGCACTGACAGCAGCAGGGCTCACACTGCCATCACCAGGCTGGGCACTGCCGACAGCCTTAGCCTGCCCCTGGTCCCTGCAGGGTGAGTCACAAAATGCCCTGAAAACAGGTGAGTTTGGGCTGTGGCTAGACCTCACTTCTGTGCTGTTCTCTTCAGCACCCATCAGCAGCACCTGAGTGGCAAAGCCCCCGTGGGACTGTAATTCACATTCTGCCTGGACTGTGGTCCCAAGGGGATGGAGCAGGGGAAGAACAGCACTCTTTCCCTTTCTGTCTGATAATGGCAGCTTTGGAAACTCTTCCTGTTGCAAATTAGTTATAGCTGAAGTGGAATTTGTTGTTGAGTTCCAAAAAACTATGCTAGAGTAACATTTCCATTTTAAATAAGGGACAGCTTTTGCCAGGAACTACAGACTTGGTGCAAACAATTTTTACTTGATGATTTTTACTTCAACTGCTTATTTTTCTCCCATTTATGTAATATTTTACTTCTGGATCTCTTAAAGCAAGTTACTGGCTTTGTGCACAGTAACTATGGATCTGTAGTGTAGGATTTTGACTGGTTTTGCTTCTTTGTGCTGGAAAGGATTAAATAGACTTAGGAAAGGTTAGGAAAATAATTTAGGTACAACCCTTCAGGAAACCTTTTCCACATAACCTCAGCAGAACATCTGGTATTTGATAGGGTCATATTGCAGCTAGTAATTAATAAGCTTTCTGTACATTTTGAAATGCATTTTGTGCTGTTTCTGTAGTTATGTGGCCAAGCAATGAAATTTTCTATAATAACTTCCAATATTGTTTTTTCAGCAGCCACTATTAAATTACTTAATTATTCATTAAATGTATGTGTCTATTATCTCTGAGGTGTTTTAAGAGTTAAGGCTTGAAGAAAAAAAACAAGTTGTTTTGCACCCACGGCCAAAAATTATGAGGCTGAGATAATCCTAGGTTGACTTGTACCATGAAATCTAATTAAATTTTAGATTTTTTTCAAGACTATTACAATATGTAATACAAATATATATTTTTATTTACTCGGGTTTCCCCACTTAGAGTACTGGTCTTAATATTATTATTTTGTCTGTGTACGCACTGTTTCATCAGTAAAACTTAGATTTTTTTCCTGTGGGAATCAGTCTGAACAAATTACTATTGGTGTGTTAGGCCAAGCCCAAACTCTATAAGTAAATTAAAATCAGTTTTATTTCTAGGCACGTAGTCAGAGGACAGTGGACAGGAGTGTGTGTTACAGAAGGTTGTATCAGTTTATCTGGTAGAACATCCACTGCCTGTGGTTCTGTGCAAGGGCAGAAATCTGAATAAAGCAAATGAACTAATGGAGCCCATTTTCCTTTTACATCTGACAGTGGGGTCACTTTGGCAGTGACCAATCCATCTCTGATTTCAGTTAGGTTTCCATTTGTTGTGTTGGTTGGTGTAGATGGATACAGGAACCTCTTTTTCAGCTTAAAACAGGAGAGAAGTGCTGTTACCTTTGTTCAGGCTTTTCCTGTGAACGTTAATTTCAAGTTTTTCCTGTGTTACAGACTTTACATGTTTAAGAAAAGATTGATTCTGTCGAGTTGTATGTGTTGATACCATAGAAACTGTCCCTAGCAATGTTTTGCAATGCAGACTGTGAATTCTCCTTTGAGTTTCTTGGGGTCTGATTTTCCCTGCCTCTTTCTTAGGTACAGTTTTTATAGTCAGGCACACCGCCAAGTGAGGAACATTTTCTTTTTGAGGCTGAAGGACATGCAGGGAGGTTCAATTCTCTCAACATCCAAACAGCTGGGCCCCTCTAGTGCCTTCAAACAGTGATGCCTCTGCCATCAGCTGCTGTGAATTTACCTCTGCTGATAAAGATATCATAACCACTGAACCATGCAATAGCTGAAGTTGGAAGGGGTTGTGGAAATGATCCATTCCAGTTTCAAAGCAGCACCAGCTGGGGAAGGTTTCTTTCTGCCATGTGTTGTCAGGATTTGGTTGTTTCCAAGGACTGAGGCTCCACAGCACCCCTGAATAAGCAAACTCTTCCAGTGTTTTACCCTCTGAACAGCAAAAACAAAGATCAAGAAAAAAGCCCCCAAACCTCCAGCATGGGGAAAGCCAGACTGAGTTGGGAAAACAGACAGTTCAATGTAGACTTTTAAATGTTTGGGTTTGTTTGTAAATACAGCCTTTTATATTCCTTGGATTGTGACCGAAGGCTGAGGAGGTGACTGTTGAAAGGCTGAAAGTGCTTAGCCTGTGGCTGGGTAAAAATTCCTGGGATTACACCCTTGACCAAACTATACTGTTAGTGAATGTTCTAAAATTAGCTTCACTTGCTCATTGCATCTGTACATTGGCCAATTGTGACCATTTTTTTCCTTAAGAGGAAATCTGTAGTAGAGCCAGTGCCCAGTTTTGTTAACTACTAAAGCTTGATGAGAATGCCCAAGGTCCTTGCTTGGTGTCAGTCATGCAGTAAGTGTAGATGTGTTCCCCTCTACAAATGTAAAAGAGAGAAAATGCAGTATCTGTTTTTTTACTTTTAAAAAGAGGTTTACTCTGGTTTACCTTATTAAATGGTATTTCAGCTCCATGCAAGAACATTGTTTAACTTTCAGCCCATGAAGGCAGAACCAGAGTATGCTAGTCCTGAAAGAATTCTAATGAAAATAAAAAAAAATAAATAAACAAAGGATACCTGTAAATATACATCTGCAAGCATATCATATTTGTAGATACTATTGCTCTAATAAGCAAAGCAGAAGAAAACCATACAGATTGAATATTCCTACCCTGAATGTGCAGATGGAATTTTAGGACTAAAAGTACCCTGGGAGTTCAATCTGGGAATTGTTTTGAACATGCTGGCCTTGCAGCGTGGCTTGAGGGACAGTCAGTGAAACATGGAAAAATTACTGTTCCAACACATGGAAATGATCTCCTCCCTCTCTCTTACAGCTGGGGCAGGTTGGATGTTTGTCCAAGGGAAATGCACAACAGCCAATAAATATTTATGGATTTGGGTCAGAATGTAAGTGACCCCAAAATGTTCCAAATTCCTTTGCAAAATTCTAGAGCATAACTTCACTCCACTGTTCTGTTTCAATGATACAAGTTGTGTTATACACGTTTAGTGTAAATGTGAAATGTCTGTCAGAGAATGTTGTTCTCTGGCAAATTTACTGCTGTGTATTCTCCTGTGTCAGTAGAAGTTTACATATTAATAACTTAAGACTAATTAAATATATAGAGAGAGCTAAGTGTAGAAAAGATGTAGATAAATAGCTTGCTCAGTTACTTCAGTTTCTCTTTTTGTTAATTTAAGGCTTCATAGGTGAACTTTGAGCAAGATAATTCTTTTGACAGCACAGAGTAAGAATTGCTAATCTAATATTTCATGGATATTACAGTCAGGCTGGCATTGTGTCAGGATGCTGCTACCACTTTGATGCAGCTGTGCTAGTTCCTATCTGAAAGAGGCAGGTCAAAGCCTTCTCTTCCTGATTGTTGTGCTGTGTAGCTCCCTTTGCATCATCAGTTTCTTGGTGCTTTTGTGACCTTGCTCCTATCAGGGAGCTAAGCCAGATGCCTCTTCCAGCATTATTTTCCTTCTGGTTTAGCTATATGAGTACCTGATGCTGGAACAAGACATGAGATAGTGAGGAGAGATGTGTGGAAATGAGACTAGGAGGTCTCTTGGCTGCCCTGTCTGCTAGCAGCAAGTTGTGTGGTAGAAATTTTTCTGTTTAATCTACAGAGGAGTTGCACTTCACAACCAAATTTAACTCCTGCTCCAAATTTGGAGGTGATACACATGGTGGTATCAATCTGGAAAAGTTGGTCAGAGACTGAGATGTGAAGCAGCAGAGAAGCAGAGCTGTGCCCAGCCTGGAGCTCTGCAAAGCACAAATTCAGGCTTATGTAAGCAGGTTCAATTTAGTTCGGGAGTTTTTTACTGGTAACACATTTCAGATGAGCTGTGGAGCACTGACAATTATTCAGTACAAGCTAAGAAGAAAAAATGTGCTTCATTTCCATCTCTTTTGCACACGGACGCACACACATACACAAACTCTTTTCCCTCAGAAAGAACTTTTCTATGTTCTTTCCGCTCTGTCTCTTTGCCTTGGAAGTGTCTTGTCTTCTACAAGTGCAGTGGCTGTCAGAGTGGTGTTTGCTATTCAGCGACATTTTCTGATCAATGGCCTCTTACTGAGTTTAATTGCCTAATCAGCCCTAGATCTAATCCTGCCATGTACACAAGTGTTAGTCTAGACTGTACTTGAGTCTGTTTATGATAAGAAACAAAAGGAGCTTGTGCAATAAAAAAGTGACTGACTTGTGCTCTAAAGATGCAGATACACATCGATACTGGAATGAAGAGTTGCTTTAATTAATGTAATAGTATTTAGTGAATTAACACCTTCAGCACTGCCTACTAAATACTAGTGTAATACAAAAAATTTTGCTTCTGCATTACCAGGTTCCCTTATCCAGGTCCCCTCAGTTGAGAGGGGAAAGCTGAGTAAAGTTCGTCTGGGCTCGTTGTCTTTGAAGAAAGAAGGAGAAAGACAATGCTTCTTGTTTACAAAGCACTTCTTAATTTGTACGAGAAGTTCAGGAGGCAAACTGCATCTCCTTAAGGTATGGCATTTATATTATGATTTAATTTACAGAATGAAAACACATCTTTGATGAACTGTCAACTGTTCACTGTTTATGGCTTTAACCTGAGCTTTGCATTAGTAGTTATAAATGAAAATGGGGTGGTGTGCAGTGTTTAACTGCTTTGTCTTTTCATTGCAAATAATAGAATTCAGTCAATTTTCTTTTTTTAGACTCAGTTAGTTTTTTAGACCCAGTAAACTGGGGATTAGAAACAAGGCATTGATGTATCTATTTGTTTGAAGTCGTGAATAAATTCAGTGTATGTAGCACTGAATTTAAGACAGTTTTTAGTGCATAAATCAGCCAGTACAGCCCTGCAAAATTGCCAAAGAATATTTTCCAGACCTCTAATAAAACTAATTTTCAAAGTAAATTCTGCTTTCCTGAACAGCATGTTCTCTTAAACTAAAATGTCATCTAAGAACAATCTAGTTCCATTTGTTGAGAAACAGGCTTTCACAGTCCTGGCTTGTTGATAAAGAGATGCTGGTAGTTCACAGAGTGGATTATGTTGAATAGAATTTTAACTTGGCATACTAAGAGGTTATTAATACGGTTCATGTGCTTTCTCACTTTGTACCACTTACATAGTTCAAGTACTTTGCAAAATAAATATAGTCTAAGAGAACCTTTTAAAAAAATCTTGTGTGTATTTTACTTAAATTCAAAATATTAAATTCTGGTTAACTTCTTTGGAACTTGTGAACAAGCCTGTGTATGGCATAAACAACAGCATGGTAAAAGTGAAGGAAGTTTTATACTTTGTTCTATTGATCTGTTGGATTAAGGAAAACATTATATTTATCTCTCTGGGTTTAGTTCTTTAAGGAAATATGCATCATGAAATTGATGTTTCCTCCTCAAAGCTCTGAGTAATGTAAAACGTTAGAGTGAGATGTGTCAACATTTAAAAAAACCTGTGACAAATGGGAATAAATAACATTTGTGTGAAATGTGATTTGTTTCCACAGACTGGAGGTGTTCTGTCTCTAATAGAGTGCACACTGGTCGAGGAGACAGAAGCGAGTGACGATGATTGTAAGTTAAATTCAGCTGTCAGTAGTAAGTACTGTTTCTAGTTTCCTAAAATTAGTACCCTTTTTTTTTTTTTTAATAAGAGCAAATAGATATGTTTTTGTGAAACCAGTAGAATACAGTGTAAAACTGATTCAGTAGTATGGCTGTTCCAATAATGGACATGCTGGTTTGAATGGGGGTTGTTATATTGTGTTTGTTCCTGCTGTTGACATCCCTTATTGCATTTTCAAGAGGCCTGGCTTGAGAAATGAGACAAATTACTTGCTGACTTTTGCATTCAAATTCACCCAGAGCATCTTGGAAAATTTAAAAAAAAAAAAAAAGCCTTAAATAAGCAGCAGATAATTAGCTTTCTAAAATACATGGGGATTGAGTGAGTTGGAAGAATTAATGGGAAGTTTTTTGCCTTGGGCTCTCCACAAATCTGGACTGTGAGCTTCTTCAAATGGAATAACAAAATACAGTCTCGGGCTGATTTTATTGTTGCTCCTTTTGGCTTCCGTCCTACAGTTTGTCAAGTTTTGCACTTGAATTGTGAAAGTAGTTTCATTAATTTGAGTGATACTTTTAGTATATTAGCATACAAGTGTTTTAAGAAACTTTATCTCTGAAAGAAAATCCCAGTATTTTTGTGCTTTTGGGCATATGTGAACAACAAAATGAATTGTTTGATTCCTAATTGAATTTGCTGTTTAATGGGAAGATGTTTTAAAGCACTTTTCATTTTAAATGAAACCACCATTTTCTTTGTCTTATACTCTGAAGTTTCATGTTGTGACTTTTTCTCCCTCTCTGGCTGTAAAGCAAAAGGTTCTGGGCAGGTGTTTGGGCACCTGGATTTCAAGCTCATCGTGGAGCCCACAGATGCTCCTCCTTTCACTGTTGTCCTTTTGGCCCCATCACGGCAGGAGAAGGCTGCGTGGACAAGTGACATCAGCCAGGTACCTCGGTGCTTTCCTCACCTGCTTTTAGTGAAGTCTTGGTACACTCTGTGCTTCTGAAAGCCAGCCTGGCACTGAATATCTCTGATTTGCTGTGTTACATGTGAAAAACCTTGTTCTCGTCAAAATTCTGTCATTGCGTTCACCAGGGAAGTGTGTTCCTCAAAAACAGAGATGGGTTGTAAATTTCAAAATTGTCCATGGACGAACATAGCGCTAATGGTAATAATTTTTATGGCTAAGGAGAGCCCATCCAGATACATACTTTGATTTAAGAAGAAGGATAGTACTGGTTTGTTCATGATTTTCATACAGATCAAAAACCACCTGAGAGTCCTAGTGTGAAAATGATACCATATTACATCAATAATAAAATGAGAAAATGCAACAAACTCATTTTTCCATCAAAAATGAATACTAACTGTAGGATTTAACTCTGTGGAATTCAGTTATAAGGGTAAAATAGAAGCGAGAAATCTCTAAAGATGGGTTTAGAGCATGGGAATTTATTGTGAAAGAGCATGGATGTGAGAGGTTTGCTGGGCTGCAAGATACAGCTCAAAGCAGGCCAGAGAAAGAGAGAGAAAGAGGCAAAAAGAGAGAGTAAAAGAGAGCGATTTGTCGTTTACAATACAATAAATCATCTTCTCTGTTGAATATTCTAATTCTCTTTAACCAATCTGAAACAAGCTACAAACTCTACAATATTTGCATGCAACCTATAAGAATCATTACATTACCATACGGGGTTATATTTTAAACCTTAAAAAAACTGCTTTTGGGAATCTCCTACCAGGCAGGTATGGTTTGTTCTGACCTTTGGTCCTGCCTAGGCAGAGGGTATTGTTCTATCAAGAAGGAGGATTACCTTCAGCCAGCTATACCATTGTTTCTTAGTTACTCTTTAACTCAAACCTTGTCTTCATCTCAATTTCGATTATACTTTCCATATTTCCAGCATCTTTTGCAAGGTAATCATATCTATAAGACTTTCCTATTTCATCTTCCCCAACAACTAACAAACCAGTATAAATAATTGCTGAGCATTCCGGCAATGTGCAGGAACTGTCTATGTTGTGAATGAAGGAAAAGGGTATTTAAATTTTTTAAATGTCAGGGATAAGTTGTTGTTTTTTTTTTTAATCACTTTTAGTTAAAAACATAATAGACAAACTTCGTCATGATCTATTTGCAGAAAGAAGTTGAATGCAATAAAAAAAAAAATCTGAACTTCCAGCTAACCAGAGCTCAATCAAGGCTATTTGTGTTTTGTTTATGCACATGAACAAAAACATAGATCTCTCATAGTTCTGAATTCAGGTCCTGTCCTCTATTAATTTAGAGAGGAATAGCTGATTAGAGAAGTATCAGCATGGAATGTCATGAATTCCCAAAGTTGCTATCATCGCTGGCAACATTTCCAGATGAATCATCATCATAATGAGTAGAAATTGCTTAAAAATAAGTATTCTTTAAAAAATGGATTAATATTTTTGAAAGAACAAAAATAGGAAAATAAAAATCTCAAAATACAGTATGAGCTTCAACTTGCTATCTTACAGACACACCTGGTTGAAGAATTTTTTACAGAACATTTTTAGGGAATTATATTGGTCCACTGACATGAAAAATTATTGGACTTATTTGCTGGTGTGGAAAGACCATTTAAAAACATGAGTAAATCCATTCTTAGCCTAAATTATAATAATTTTAAAAAGTCATCTAATACCATGATTGGTGCTAAGGGATTCTTTGAAATATTTCAAGTTCAAAAATGGGAAATATATGTATTTCTATTAAATGTTTTTCTCACTGTTTTTAGGTAATGATTTGAGATAATCATACTGAGAATTATTGCAGCTGAACTTTCCAAATAATTTTAAAAACCTGAATTGAAATGCACATAAAGCTACATAGATGATATTTTAAATTTATAGCTATAGGGGTAATCGAAACTTGAAGAAACTCGTGATTATCAGAGTTGAGCAATCTAATATCAATCGCTGCTCTCCTGTGAAATGTTCCAAAGCCTGAAGGCTATATGTATTCTTGAAGTCAATATAAATGTGTTTGATAATTTTTGAAACTCCGTTTTGTTGATGTGAGGAGATTGTATATAGATATATATGATACTTGATGGGTAACAGTAGAAAATATTATAAAGACAAGTGTAGGGTTTGGTAGCAGGTACTTGTTGCAGACCATATAAATCTGAAGCTCTGTCAGAATTATTGAGTTCCAGGGGAAAGGCTTGCAGTGCTGAGTTATCTCAGAATCCCAGGATCATTGAGTCTGGAAAATCCCTCCCAGACCATCGAGTGCAAGCTGTGACTGATCCCACTTTGTCCCCAGCCCAGAGCACTCAGTGCCACCTCCAGCCCTTCCTTGGACACCTCCAGGGATGGGCACTCCAAAGCTCCCTGGGCAGCCCCTGCCAAGGCCTGAGCACCCTTTCCATGGGGAAATTCCTGCTGATGTCCACCCTGAGCCTCCCCTGGCCCAGCCTGATGCCGTTCCCTCTCCTCCTGTCCCTGTTCCCTGGGAGCAGAGCCCGATCCCCCTGGCTGCCCCCTCCTGTCAGGGAGCTGTGCAGAGCCACAAGGTCCCCCCTGATCCTCCTTTTGTCCAGGCTGAGCCCCTTTCCCAGCTCCCTCAGCCTCTCCTGGGGCTCCAGGCCCTTCCCAGGTCCGTTCCCTGCCCTGGACACGCTCCAGCCCCTCGGTGTCCATCCTGAGCTGAGGGGCCAGAGCTGGACACTGAAGATGGAGCCTCAGCAGTGCCCAGTGCAGAGGGACAGTGACTGTCCTGGGCCTGCTGGCCACACCATTCCTGATGCAGCGCAGGGGCCATTGGCCTTCTTGGCCACCTGGACGCTCTGGGCTCATGTCCAGCTGCTATCACAGCACCCCAGGGCCTTTGCCAGGTTTCCAGCCTGTCTGTCCCAGCCAGGATTGCCGGGCATTTTTGAGGGCAGAGTGCAGGACCTGGCACTTTCCCTTGTTGACCCTCACACAGATGGCCTTGGGCCATGGTCCAGCCTGTCCAGAGCCCTCCTGCCTTCAGCTGCTCCTGGTACTCCAGACCCTTCCCATCTCCATTCCCTTACCTGGGCAGATCTGAACTACATGAAAGTGCATGTGAAAGTCCCTCCAAATTCCCAGTCTGAAACATTTATACAAGAACATGGAACGGCTTGGGCAGCTTCCTCACAGCTGTGTTGCACTAAGAGCACCACTTGAATTTGTTTTTTCAAGTGTGTTTCTGGAAGCTTTTTATATTCCCTTCTGGTCTTTTGCACAGAGTAAAAGTTGAGGTATTACCATACCCCTTGGAGAATAAAGCATTCTGACTTTCCTGTGGTCTTGATTTTTCAAGCTTACACTCTTTCAGGAAATACTAGAAATAATGACTTTTGTTCCCTTTCAAAGGAGCTTCAAACGAAATGCCGCTTCCAACTCAAAATACATAATCATGTGGAAAAAAAAGGTTGCTGAACTGAATACCCTGAGAGGCAAAGGCTAGAGAAGCGTGTCGACTCTAATTCTTGCATTACTGCTTTCTTTTGGGAAAATACCTTGTCTTAATCAGTCCATACTCTGCAAAAGCTGTGCTTCAAGCTTATGGGGGTATGAAAAGAGTGGAAATAAGTGTCCTTCCCCTGTGTTTTGATTTTAACAGTTTTCAATGTTTATTTTCACAGTGCATTGATAATATAAGGTGCAATGGGTTAATGACAATAGTGTTTGAAGAAAACTCCAAAGTCACAGTGCCACATATGATCAAGTAAGTGCAACAATGAACAAAATAGATTGTTGTATTTCTTCAATAAAAAATTTAACACGAGAAAGAATGTGTTTAGAAAATGCAAACTTCTAATTTTTTTTTCCCCCATTTTGGTTGAGTGGAACTGATTCTATATCTCAGAAAGGATCCTTTCATATCCCTTTCTTGGAATTGAAGAGGTCATTCAAAGTGGTGAACTCTCAATTCACAGTGTTGGATCACAGCTTAGGTTTTTCTGGATTTTGAGTAGTTGCCTTCAGTTATGCCTCAGATGAATGATTTTGTTCTCAGTTAGGTTTTCCCTGTCATCTCATAATTTTATTAGAAATTCAGACATTTTGTAAAATGTCTTCAGAATTTATGTGACTGCAGAAGAGTAACATTTTCAAAGGTATTTTGATGTATTAGCCAAAGTTTTTGTTCTCTATGTTTCTGTTATAAAAATATTTTCTCTCATGATTTTAACTGATCACATTGAAGTAGCATCATTGTTTGTAAGCCTGCTCCCCTTACCTGTAAATTCTCTCATTTATTGTAATAAGCAGGTTTTGTTTCATGTGCATGATTCCAAATTTTCAGCACAGCTTGGATCTTCTACTTACTTCGATTTACATGAGTCTTACTTGTTAGTATCCAATATAAATACAAGTGAATAAAACATAGGAAAAGACTTAAGACTATTTCCTCTCTCACTAATATCTGCCATGTCTGTTGGTTTCTCAAATGTCTCTTTTGTAGTTGTTTCCTCTCCTCTTTTTTGTATTTAGAAATGGGAGAGAGAAAACATCTAGGAATGCACTGTTATGGCACATACCTTTGATCCCTGGAAATAAGGCATTTTATTGTCTTCAGCTTTATTCCAGGAACTCTCCAGTGTGTAAACACTTCTGTCACCTGCTGGGTTTTAAAAGCACATTTGTCCCTTTTCAAAGTACAGCAGGACCTCAGTCCCAGTGCCAATAGAAAGGAAAATTAATTCTGAAGAACAAACAGGATCTTAACAACAGACACAAAGTCGGTGTTATCTTTTAAAATTAACTTTTGATTTTCAGCATGGTTTGACTTCCAGAGTCATTGGATGACATAAACAAAAATTTGCCACATTCTGGAGGGCCCACCTGGAGAAACAGATTTTTTTTTTGCTGTTTCTTTAATGTAACACAGTGCAGAATTGTGTTGAATATCCTGATAATTCTTCAGAGAAAATCCAGTAATTTTTAACAAAAAGATCGGGTATATTGAAAGATGCTTTACTTAGTATTCATCCTGCTTATTTACAAATGAAGCAAAACAGAATTTGAGGTAGGGTAGGGTAGGTAATGTAAATGATTTTTTATGCCCAAGCAAAAATTCCTTGTTTTTTAGTTTTGTTTTTTTTTTCATTTAAGCAAGGATTCTCCTTGGTTTCTGCTTTGAAATTTGAGATGTTTCATGCTTAAGATATTTCCATCTTTCTTCTTTTAAAACAAAAAATAATTATTGGAGCCTGAAGGCAGGTGTTAATTTTCAGGTAAGCCTTAAACTCAGCTAAGGGGTTAATTTTGCTGGGTTTTTTTAAGATCTATTACTCTATTTTAGATAAAGCTTGATCTCAGCAGAAAAAGTTTCAATCAATTATTCAATACTGGGATTTTAGTAATATTGACCTGTGTACCACAATGGCCTGAAAGAGACAAGAGGGGACAATTCTGTCACCAGTTCCATTTCAGAAATTTAAGCTTCATTAACAGTTTCTTAGGCTTTGGAGTGTAAAGCATTTGCCAAAAATAAAATTCAGGTTCCCTTAGTTATGGATGCAGGTATCACTACAGATTAAGAGTTTCCTCGTGCTGATGAAACACAACATGTTTGCTACTTTTATGCCGACAGGAACAGCTGAAGGGATACCACTCCTTAGCCATAACCGCTCCTTGGTAAAGTGCTTTCATTTTGACTTTCGCATAGGTCTGACGCCCGTCTTCACAGGGATGACATAGATATTTGCTTCAGCAAAACGCTGAATTCCTGCAAAGTGCCCCAGATCCGCTATGCCAGCGTGGAGCGGCTCCTGGAGCGGCTGACGGACCTGCGGTTTCTGAGCATTGACTTCCTCAACACCTTCCTGCACACCTACCGCATCTTCACCACCGCCGCTGTGGTGCTGGAGAAGCTCTCCGACATCTACAGGCGGCCCTTCACCTCCATTCCTGTCAGGTGAGCACAGGGCTCTTCTTCTGTGACCTTTCTGTCACACTGATTTCTAAAATGGGTACCGCGGCCTCAGTCATGATGATCATATCACGTCAATAATGAAGTAAGAAAATGGGATGAGCTCTTTTTTTTTCCACCAAAAATGAATACTAACAAGCCATTATAAATAATTGCTGAGCATTCTGGCAGGAACTGTCTATGCTGTGGATGACGGAAAAGGGTGTTTGTTTGTTATTTTCTGCTCCTAAATAATCTAAGAAGAAGGTTCTTAGACTGTAAACTGGGTATCAGTTTTCAGGAGGGTCTGTCTCAGCTCTCTGCCCAAGTTTTGAAGACTAAATGACACACAGGTTTTGCAGATTTGCACAAAATTTAAGCATTTTCACTTAAATCTGTTCAGGGTTTGCTACCATGTTGCTCTTTTTGTCTTTCTGACTCCCAGGTCTTTGGAGTTGTTCTTTGCCACCAGTCAGAACAACAGAGGGGAGTACCTGGCTGACGGGAAGTCGCCACATCTCTGCCGCAAGTTCTCCTCTCCCCCTCCCCTGTCCCTCTCCAGGACCTCCTCCCCCGCCAGAACCCGCAAACTGTCCCTGACATCCCCGCTGAACTCCAGGATCGGCGCCCTTGACCTCTCAGCTTCGTCTGTGGCCAGCAGCCCTACCTCAAACTACAGCCCGGCCACGTCGCCGCCGCCCACGGGCCCCAAGGCGCCGCTGGACCTGAGCCGGGGGCTGTCATCCCCCGAGCAGAGCCCGGGCTCGGCCGAGGACAGCCTAGAGAACCCGCGCCTGGACCTCTGCAACAAGCTGAGGAGGAGCATCCGCAGAGGTATCCCATAGCCACAGAGCCCTGGAGTCGGGTGTGCTGCTCCCTGCTGCTCCTCTGGTCGGGGTCGTGGTGCACTCTCTGTTCCCCCTGCTTTGCTGCTCCTTCCCAGGAACAGCAGCATGGCAGAATCATAGAATCACCGAGTGGTCTGGGTAGAAAGGGAGCCTAAAGCTCATCTTGTTCCAACCCACACCACCTTGTCTGTTTTCACTTCAGTGCAGTGTTAAAGAGAAGGGCAGAAAATAATATTTAATGCCAGTTGTGTTTGCCGAGGTGAGAGATTTTTTAGTTGTACCGTTTACTACAGGAAGTGAAATATTAAGTTACAGAGACCTAACAGCTTTAACATGTTTGCATAGAGGGCTGGTTTTCCAGGAAAATTCCATGACTAATCCAAATAAAAAATGGCTGTGATGTGTTTGGAATATCAGTGACATTCATACCAGGTGGAGTGAATGTCACCTGGTTATCGGTCCAGAAGGTACAAGTCTAAAATAGATTAATTGCTCCCGGGCAAATGCCTGTTTCTTCTAAGGATTCTGAAATAGCTTTCACTTCCAGAGGGCTGAAGTTGGTTGATATAAACCTCAGTGTGCGCATCCAGGGTGGGGTCATTGTAATCATAGATGGAAAAGCAAGAAAGTAGCTCTACTACTCTCATAGGAAACAGAAGTGAGCATTATTTTTCCTTCTTAATTGATATTCTTAATTGGAATAGAAGTTTGCAGTAATCTTTTCTTATTGTTGTTACACAAAACAGAAAATGATGCAGTTTAAAAATGCTTTTTTTATTCCTAAAATTGATATTTAAAAATGGTTGTACATGGCCTGGCTGACAGTCTGAGGAATTCGATCTGTGATTTGGAGCAAATTGTAGCTCAATTTTAGCTGCTAGTACTATAATAACAAAAATTAATGAGAGGAAAGAAGAAAAGGATTACCAAATACAAAGTAAGACAAATATTGAAAAGTAATGTCTGCGCCCTACTGATGAATTAGCGGTGCCCTGCTAATAAATTAGATGTTTCATTATACAGAGGGATTGTTTTTACAGAATGTAGCCTACTGTTTAACAAAAAACCCCCCTTTTAATGGGCAAGTTAATCACTGTAGCATTCTAGGAGTCTGTCTGTCAAGAGCAGGGACTGGAATCATCAGAATAAAATTGGGGTTTTTGACCATGGGATGGTCTATACAACACCTGATCTGCTGACACCTGATGAGATGAACCTCTCAGAGGGCAAAAAGTTTTCTAGCATAAGACCTAGGAGGACTCATTGATAGTACTTTAAACTGATTTGCAAGGGGGAAAGGGACAAAACCAGGCTGGATCGTGAGAGGCAGTGGGGTGATGCACCAAAATTTGAGGAACTGAGTGCTGGTGGGAGGTGTTGGCTACAACAGACTGCACCTGAAGTGTTTCTGTTCCAACACCCAGCATGAGGAACAAGAGGAGCTTGAATTTTTGTCTTGGTCTCAGTGATTCGACATCATTGGCATAAGTGAGACCTTACTGGGATGAATCCTGTGATTGAAATGCCCAATTGAACAATTGCAGACTCTTTGGAAAGAATGGACAGGGCAGATGAAGCAGAGGGAGGCATTTATGTAACAGAAGGGTTGGAATGTGGGGAGGTCACAGCTGAGAGCTCCTGGGTAAGAATCAAGGGGCAGTCAGACAATGCAGATGTCTCTGTGGGAGCCTGCGATAGATCTCACCCATGGAACCAGGGTGTGTCCCTTCCTTGAGGAACTGAGGGATGTGTCCAAGTCAGCTGCCCTTCTGGGGTTCTTCAGCCTGACAGAAAACAACTGAGAGCATCACACAGCTGGTACAGTCCAGGCCAGAAGATTACTGAAATACATGGATGACAACTTGCAAGTACTAGAAGGGCTGACTAAGAAAAGATGCTGTCCTTGATTTGTTGCTACTTAACGGGGTTCCATGACTGACATGATTGGTGGCCATCTTTGCTACAGCAGCCACAAAGTGATTGAGTTTAAAATCTCTGTTGCTTGGATGAAAAGTACCAGGAAAATTTCACCCTTACACATGAGTAGAGCAGACTTTAGGCTGCTCAGGGAAATAGTGAGCAAGATCCCTGAGAAAATCCTTCCAGAGGTCCTGGGGTCCACACTAAAAGTGGGTCACTTTTTAGACATCACCTCCTAAAGGACAGGAAGAGGCCATTCCAAAATGTTGCAAGTCAAGCAGATGAGACAGAAGGCTGGCTTGGCTGAGCAGGGATCTTCTTTTGGAAGTAAAGCAGAAAAGGATGGTGAATGCCCAGCAGGAGAAGGTTGGGTGACATGGCAGGATGGTGCTCTGCTTGGAGAAAATTTTTGCCACCGAAGCTTAACTGGAGTTGAAACTCGCCAGAATTGTGGGGGATGATAAAAATAGGATTTTAAAACACATTGGCAAAAAGCAGTGCCAATGTGCAAACAAATTACATTGGCCCATTCCAGAATGAGGGTGGTTACCTCACAAATAGGACTTTTAACAAGACAGGGATATTTAATGTTTTCCTTATCTCTCTTCAGCATGGGCTAAGGGAGTCCCAGTGCCCTGAGCTGAATGACCATGGCTTGAGAATGATAAACTCACAGTTGATTGTGGAATTGTAGGGATCTGCTGCACCATCTGGATCCCTATATCTCTATGGGGCCTGATGGGATTCAAGTGAGAATACTCAAATAGCTGGCTGATGTCATTGTAATGCTTTTCTCAATATTTGAACAGTCTTGGGAATCTGGAGAGGTCCCAGTTGAGTGGAAGCCGGTTAACATATTCCCAGTTTTCAAAAAGCACCTGAAGAGTGACCCTGGAAACTACAGGCCCTTCAGTCTCATTTCAGTGCCATGTAAGATCATGGAGAAAATTATTTTGGGAGGCATTGAAAAACAGCTTAAAGACAACACATTACTGAGAATGGATAAAACCTCCTTAACACCAGTGCAGGATTCAGCAGCAGCCATTCCTTATTCAGCTGGAGCCATGAGGGGCTGTTACCTCTGAAGCAATGAGCATGCTGGCCACAGGAAAGGCTTCTGCTCATGGACTGTATTTTACATGCATGCTCACGGGTTTTCTCAGAGCAAACACATAAGACAATCATTCGCCCAAAGTCACCAACATTTGCTCCTTCCCTTTTCACATGAGTTTGTCTGACTCAAGGGTCTCTGCAGTGGTCCCTGGTGGTTGTTAGCCCTGAAGTTACACTTGACCATCTCATGAATTCCATGTTACTCTCCCAAATCTGGAGCTGAGCTGGCACAACCGGTGTAATTCATTATTTTGGAGATGAAAGCATATTCTCCTGCTCCTCCTTTGGTTGATGTTTAACATGATCCCAATTGTGCAGCTCCACAGGCTAGTGATTTTACAAAATAATCATTGTCTTTTCCCTACCAGCTGAGCAAACAGGTATTCATCTGGCAACAATAGGTCAGCACAGCTTCACGAGGGGAAGGTCCTGCTTGTCACACCTGAGTTCCTTCTATGACAGGGTGACACACCTGGTTGACCCAGCAGCGGCAGTGATGTGATGTTTTTAGACTTCATCAAAGCTTTTGACACAGTCTCTCCCAGCCCACAGGTGTATAAAAACATCATGGGCAAGGGGCTCACAAGCTGGGCACAGAGGGTGGTGGTGACTGGAGTGACACTAGGCTGGCACTGGTCAGTGCTGGGCTTCCAGCGTTCTATCCTCAGCCCTGTGCTCTCCAGCATCTTCATTAGCAACCTGGACACAGGACTCTAAGGAATACTGAGTAAGTTTGCTGATGACACTAAATTGGGAGGAGCTGTTGACTGCCTTGAGGGCTGAGAGGCCCTGCAGAGACAGATCATCAAATGAGGGGTGGGAAATCACCAACTGTGTGGGGTTTAACAGGGGATTCTGTACCTGTGATGGGCACCCCTGGCTGTGTGAATGGACTGGGGAATGACGGGCTGGAGAGCAACAGTGGGACAGGACCTGGGGGAAGTGTCCAATTGGATCTGAGTCAGCAGTGTCCAGAAGCCAGGAGGGACATCCCTGTCCTAGTGGGCACCAGGTCCAGCATTGCTGGCTGGTGCAGCCTCACCTCGAGTCTTGGGGGCAGTTCTGGGCACCATAATACCAGAAAGAGCTAAAGCTCTTAGGGAGTGTCCAAAAGAGAGACATGGAGATGGTAAAAGGTCGGAGGAGCCACACAGAGGCATCTGAGGGGACTTGGTGTGTTCAGCTGGAGCAGAGGAGCCTCAGGGCAGAGCTCAGCAGGGCCTGAATCTTCACCCTGATGGACAGCTCCATCTCTGCTCCCTGGGACAGGGACAGCACCCAGGGAAGGGCTGGAGCTGGGCCAGGGGAGGGTCAGACTGCAGACCAGGGAAAGGTTCTTCTTCCCCCAGAGGGTGCTGGGCACTGCCCAGGCTCCCCGGGGAATGGGCACGGCCCTGAGGCTGCCAGAGCTCCAGGAGAGTTTGGGCGGTGCTGCCAGGGATGCCCAGGCTGGGATTGGGGGTTCTGGGCAAGAACAGGGACTGAGATGATCCCTGTGGGTCCGTTCCTGCTCAGGGTGTTCTGTGGTTCTGTATGCTTTTAAAAAACACTGGTTAGCAGTTGTGCATAATCATGGATATTATATATCCTGTATCCTGGATGTTTTAAAACGAATTGCATAACAGACTACGCATATATATAAAATAGAGTCTTTTTCTATGCAAGTTGAGCAAATTCTACTTGTGCAGTACTGTTGCCACATTCAAACCAATGTGATGATAATACACCATGCCCCAAAATATAGGCCATGCATTAAAATTAATCGCAGACAGGTAATTGCTGTATTAGGTGTAACATTTTTTCTGCATACTGTAATATGAACTGGTGGAGAGCAGGCTATTCTGCCCAAGTATAAGCACTGGGCACTGTTGGAGAGTTATTTACATTTCTCTTTGTGGTCTGTCAAAGCTGGAAGTGTTATCTGGACAGCAGGAGGAACATTTGGAAATGGTCAGAAGCTCATATAAATGCTAGATTGCTGTCAGGGCAGTGTCTCCCACCCCTTTGGGCATCTTCTGCTGGAGAGCTCGCACTCAGTCTGGAGGAAACTGCAGGTGGAGAGCTCTGTCCTGCAGTAGAGAGTCCTTTTGTCACCCTGCTGCATGCAGCATGTTGGGGAAGATGAGTAAGTTTAAAAAGAAATCTCATAAGGGGGGTGGAAATGGGTAGTCCTATTGCTCTGGTACTGCCAGAGTTCCAAAAAACCAGCTCTGGCTTAATCAAAATACAGTATAACAGCTCAAATTCTGTTCCCTAGGACATATTATTATGGTGATTGATTATTGTTCTCTGTGACTGCTGTCCTTTTACAGAGTGGAATTTTCACCTTCTTTGCCTACTTTCAGAGTTGTTTTCTTTCAGAGTTTTTGTTTTCCAAAGGTTTTATTTATATTTAGCTTTATATACACAATGCTTATGCTGCAGGCAGAGCTGTCATTCACATCAAATGCAGGATGATGTATTTTATCAGCTTGTTTTCCCTCAGTTTGGAAGTAGTGTTTCTCCCATTCCTTTTTTTTTTTTTTTTGTCCTTCTGATAAAAGAACTCCACTGTGGACTAGTCTGCTCTTCATTGCTGTTTGGCAATTTTTTTGGACAGGTTTTGATTACACTTTGTTATTCAACAAGGATTATTTTCCCTAGGTCATAGAAAACCTATGAGTTCAAGTACCCTTATTATGTGTGCATGTCACTGCATATTCTCCTGATTGAAAGTGCAGTTTTACCCAACATACTTTAAAACTGACAGCTTGCTGGTTTTCACCAAGTTCTTTATTTATGAGCCTTTGTGTCACTGGTACAAGACTTCCCACTCCTTTAACTGCATCCAGAGGATAAGTATTGCTGAGTTAATGGCCAAACCTCATGGCAGCTTCCAGGGAAGCGGTGCTGCTTGAAACAACTGTAAACCAAATTACGCATGACCATCAGTACTGACATTTTTTCTCCCTTAAAGCAGCAGTTCTGGAATCTGTGTCGGTGGACAGGACCATTCCTGAGAGCACCTCGGTGGTGGACACTGCAGAGCTGTCCCCATGCAGGTCCCCTTCGACACCGCGTCACCTGCGCTACCGGCAGCCAGGAGGTGAGCGCTGGCGTGGGCTCCAAACTTAGAGCTTAATCACTGTGCCTGTGGTCTCTGCAGGACAGTAGAAAGCAATATTAATGTTTGAATCATCTAGTTTGCTCGTATTTTGTCTTATTTCACAGGTGTTAAAAATAATAAAAAAAAGCCATTAAAATGTGAAGTGTGCCTGTTAGATTTGAGCAGCAATAATGAGACATGGAAGCATGTTGAGACTTCAGTATGATTCAGTGTTCTGAAATAGCTCAAGCAGGATGTGCCCAAGTTCAAGACTAATATTGAATCAGTCCTGTTCTCACAGAACTCTCGACTTTGACATATTTTTTTCAGCTGATGAGGGGACATATTTTGGGCACCATCTGTAATCATGAAATACACAACACCCATTGTTGTCAATGGGGAGTGACTGTGTCTGTTTCTTTGTGTAACACTGAACATTTACAGATGGTCTCACATTATTCATTCCAAAATTTGAATAAGCTGCTCAATTAAAGAGGAAGAAGAGAGCTGGAGCGAGCTCCTCAAATAGCTCTCACGTGGCTTTTAGCAGGGCTATGAGCTGTGTCCCTGAACACTTAAAAAACTGCCAGCTCCTGCAGGCCAAGTTTCTGGGCAGGTGTTGCATACCTGGGACTAAAACAAAAGCGGAGCCTTCAGTTGCCAGGACACTTCAGATTCAAACCAAGAGTAATTTTCTGTGATTTGGCACATTTGTGGCAAGAAAGTAAGATTTGGGAGCTGGAAACTGGCAGCATCATATTGTCTGAGTCCTGCTTAGAGACAAGGTTCACAGCATTCCCTGTAGAGAAAGTTTGATAAAATTTGCAAAACTCTGCTCATGCTGGGCAGCAACAAGGGAAAACGTGTGAATCCAGTTGTCAGAAGATGGTGAATATGCTTAATTCTCAGACAGAATTTTTTTTAGGTTAATTTTGCCGTTGTTTTTCTCTCTCTTTTTTTTTTTTTTAATCCTTCCTATATGGTTAATATCTTGTTCCTCACCTTGGCAGCATATTAGAGATTTTTTTATAACAACATTAATTATATTGATGTGGAAATATAAACCATAAATAGAATTATGATATTTCTATTGTCTTTCTCAGAAAATCAAATGGCAATGTTAACAACTAAAATATTTACAGAGCTACAGACAGTACTGAGGATTCTCAGTTTTGTTGTTGTTCAATGAAAAGTTTGTAGAAGTTAATTTTCCCCTATCTTTTCCCTTTACAGTGCAGACTGCTGACAACAGCCACTGCTCAGTGTCTCCTGCTTCTGCTTTTGCCATTGCCACAGCTGCAGCCGGGCACGGGAGCCCACCAGGTGAGGGGTGTGCTGTGCACAGAGGGAACAGTGGGACACCAAAATTCTCAAGAGGTGAACATTTCTCCAGAACAGACCTCTGTGTTCTCATGAGCATATGCTCGGCTTGGATAGGACTTGGAGCAACCTCATCTAGTGGAAAGTGTCCCTGCCTATGGCAGGGTTGAAACTGCAAATTTTAAGGCCTTTTCCAACTCTATGGTTGATTTCTTAATATTTCTAATCTGGCCTATTGCTGGAAGATTAATATTTGACATGTATCTGATCGCTACACATCCAGTTAATATCTTTCTTGTTTGGATTTTTTTTTTAATTCACTTACAGTTTAAGATTTTATTTTTTAAATGAGGATTTCTATGTCCAAAGGTGGTATGCAGTATTATTTACTGCAAGCGTGTACTTTATATTCCTTGGAAAGCAGCTACTGACTGAAGGTATTTAGTGCAACATAAAATACACAATTTAATGTGTTTTGAATGTGCTGCTTATCTTGCAGTGTACCTTTTGACATAGTAATATCTTTCACTAACAGAGTCCTCTCACAGGTCATTTTGCAAATAAACCGTATTTTTTTTTAGAGTCTACAAAATCAATTTCCCTTTGGCTTGACATGCTCAAAACCACAGTTCATTTTGATTACGTGTGACAAAACACAATACACCTATAAACTCATACTTGCCTCTTTCCCATTGCAATGCCAAGAAACTTCTTTGAAGGCCACAGTCTCAAAATCACCCCTGAAAATCTCTGTAAGACAGTAAATCATCCCCTGGATCTCAGTGGAGTTTGTATCCAGTATGTTGAAAGTTCTGGTGATTGATTGGTGGGTGAGAAGACATCAGGAGAAAATTTCAGTGCTCCTTAGTCTTATGTACTTCTCATGATCTTTAGATCACAAGACATTGATGTTCAGTGGGAGGAACTTTATCAGAGAATCACTTAGGCTGGAAAATCTCTCCCAGATCATCAGGTCCAGCCTGTGACCAACCCTACCTTGTCCCCAGCCCAGAGCACTCAGTGCCACCTTCAGCCCTTCCTTGGGCACCTCCAGGGATGGGCACTCCAAAGCTCCCTGGGCAGCCCCTGCCAAGGCCTGAGCACCCTTTCCATGGGGAAATTCCTGCTGATGTCCACCCTGAGCCTCCCCTGGCCCAGCCTGAGGCCGTTCCCTCTCCTCCTGTCCCTGTTCCCTGGGAGCAGAGCCCGATCCCCCTGGCTGCCCCCTCCTGTCAGGGACTTGTGCAGAGCCACAAGGTCCCGCCTGAGCCTCCTTTTGTCCAGGCTGAGCCCCTTTCCCAGCTCCCTCAGCCTCTCCTGGGGCTCCAGGCCCTTCCCAGCTCCGTTCCCTGCCCTGGACACGCTCCAGCCCCTCGGTGTCCATCCTGAGCTGAGGGGCCAGAGCTGGACACTGAAGATGGAGCCTCAGCAGTGCCCAGTGCAGAGGGACAGTGACTGTCCTGGGCCTGCTGGCCACACCATTCCTGATGCAGCCCAGGAGCCATTGGCCTTCTTGGCCACCTGGACGCTCTGGGCTCATGTCCAGCTGCTATCACAGCACCCCAGGGCCTTTGCCAGGTTTCCAGCCTGTCTGTCCCAGCCAGGATTGCCTGGTGTTTTTGAGGGCAAAGTGCAGGACCTGGCACTTTCCCTTGTCGACCTTCACACAGATGGCCTTGGGCCATGGTCCAGCCTGTTCAGATCCCTCTGCACAGCCCTCCTGCCCTCCAGCAGAGCCACACTCCCACACAGCTCGGTGTCATCCATGACCTTACTGGCAGAGCACTCGATCTGCTTGCCCAGGTCATCACCAAAGGTACTGAACAGGACTGGCCCAACTGCCCTGGGGACAGTGCTGGTGACTAGACATGAGCTGGGTCTGCATTGTCTCGCCTGAACCTTGGCCTGGCCACCAGCCAGTGCATATCCCAGGGGAGATGCCCCTCTCTGGGCCTCGGGATGCAGCTTTTCCTGGAGATGCCATGGTAGCATATCCACAGCTTCCCCTCATCCTGGGTCACCTGGTCACAGGAGATCATGCAGGACCTTTCTTCCCTACACCTCTGTCCTGGTTTAGGGTCTGGCTCTGTGCTTGTCCTGTGTATACTGTGTGATCACACTGTGTGATGAACCCATCACAAGCACCTATTTAGTAATTTGTGTTTGAATGATGGATATTCCCTGCCTTTGGAATCATACTCTTCATGAAATCACCGACACAATTTGCTTTATGAAATACTTCCAGTTTGCTTTAGGAATTAACCCAATATGTTTACAGATTGTTTAGAAAGCAAAGTAAATAAAAATTACTGTGTTTTCCCACTAGGAACTGATTCAGTTAAAAAATACTGCTTTTGCATTGTTAAAATCACTGCTTTTTGATACTCATAATACTGAAATATGATAGAAAATACAATCTTCAGGTATGTGGTCATTAGAAGGAACATCAAAGCTTGGGAATGTTGAAAGGGAAAAACAATTGTCCTAACATTTATTTTTCATGTTACTGTGTAAGCTCATTCTTCATTAAAGGTCATTCTCCTGAGTGATATAAAAACAGAAGTTTATGTAGCAGGTTTACGAGAAAATGTGTGGATTTGAATCTCAGGAGACTAAGTTAGAGTAATCCTGTGTCCACCTGTAATGAGTATAAAAATTGAAGGTTACAAACTAGACCTAACTAGACCTTACGTGATGGAATCATCTGTTTTGTAACTTAGTGCAAATATTCATGGTAGAGACAGTACTAAAATTGCAGAGGAAGTTGAAATTTGGCTAAATCAAATAATTCTATTTATTTCCCGTGTGTGTGTTATCATGATTGTGAGATTTATTTTTTTTTTTAAGTAATGCCTTTCTTTCTCCCAATGGTCTCCTGTCTCGTTCATTTTTAAGGATGGACATGAGCAGTCAGTGAATCAGTCAGTGAATCTGGGCAGTGAATGAGATTGGTGAGGTTTTTTTGGTTTCTGTTCAGTCATTCCTTGGCTTCCCTGCTGCAGACACTGCGATGTGTGTCATTTACAATACTCCTACGTGGAACATGAGGAGAATGGCAGATGAAATCTTGATTAATCTTGATTAATACAAAGTGATGCACACAAGACAAAGCAGCCTGAGCTCTGCACCCGAAAGGATTGGCTCAGTACTGATGATGAGAATGGGTCATTTCCTGAAAGGATCTTGGTGCTCAGTAGGGGCCAAAAAGGTAAAGGAAGCATCATGAATTGTATGGAAAGGAACAGGGAAGACTATCATGGTACCCCAGTAAAAATGCAGAATTTGCCCACATAGTGAAGGATATGTACAGTCCTGATTGAAGTGAGAGAGTGAGAGCTGGAAAAGGTTGAGAGTTTGCAATCAAGGATGAGGTGAGGCATGAAATGGCTTCTGTGCATGCAAAGTTTAGAGAAGAGAGGGCTGGAGGGCTGATGAGAACATCCTGTAAAAAGATGGATGCCATGGAGGGGTAGCAGCAGAGGTGAACACTGAGGGGTGGTGTGGGTGAAAGGTTGATCTCCATGCTCTAAGAGGTCCTTTGCAGCCCTAACAATTCTATCATTCTATTAGTTGCTGCCTTTTCTGATGCAAGATGTAGGACACATCAGATAGTGTTCATGGAGCCAGGTTTCAAAATGAGCAGGAGTTTCTGACTCTTGGTGCAATCAGTTAGAAGCTTCAGTGGGGTTCTGCTGGGGGATACTCTGAATGGAACAGACTCACCTGGTTCCTGAGTGGAAAGTTACATGCAAGCAGTTTGAGGTTACTGGACTGGCAAAGTAGAACAGAACCAGCAGCTGAAATCAGCTGGAGGTTTGACACTTGTGTGTCTTCTGTCCTCACTGTTCCCTGAAGTCTTCTGGCCATTTTGTGTTTTGGTCTTGTTTTTAAAATTGTATTTACTAGTTTATTTGGTTATTTATTTTGTTTTAGTTTGGGGATCTCTGGGGTGTTTACCACTGGTTGGTTTATTTTGTTAGCCTTAGCTCTTCTCCACATCCCATCTCCCAGTTCTGACTGGGATGCCCGGAGACAAGCTGGGTAACAGACTCACAGCAAGGGCCTGTGCTCACACACTCTCTCAGAACCTGCCATGAAGGACATCCAGTTATCTTCTGTGGGGAGTTCTGGCCATAGCATTTCAGCATTGCTGTCCCCATGCAATTATAACTTTATAAACTGAGAAGCATGCAAAACCATGGACAACTCTCATGGGGTGTACATTGGCTTTGCCTCTCTTTGGATCAGCACCCAAAGGAGCACTGACTGTGGTGATCCTGAACTGTGAATGAAACTTTTCTCTAAATCAGGATGATTCAGGTTCTCATGCCTTTCAGCGGGTGTTTTTTAACTTACTGATTTTACTGCTATTATTTCCACTTATTTTATAGTTAGCTGGTTTGATAATGCCAAGCAGTGCTACTTTCCTATTGTTTAATTCATCTGCTTGGTTAAATATTAATCTCTACCCATCTTAAACATATTTTTTCTGTTCTCTTTGAGAAAATTTGCATCTTAGTTGTTTATTTTAACAGCATGACAGAGATAAAAAGAAACATGAAGTGAAAGTACAGAAAGTGAAATAAGGCGCCCCAGGTGCACAGCTTGGGGCCTGTATGGATGATAATATGCACAGTAGGGATAAATAGAGCAGGTTCTGTCTTTTACGTGTCATCTCTCTTCTGAGGTACGTGAGGGATGGCTCATGGCTTGCTGCAGCTGAAGTGCTCTGTCACCATTAATTGGCTGTTGCACACCTTATTCCTTTCCCAGTTTATAAAAATAGTATAGCAATACTAACACAGGAATGGACTTCAGCAGTTTCTTCTCTGTTACTGCACTTCTATAAAACTGGTTCTTAATTTCTGCTTTAATCAGTTACAAAATCCACACAGAAGTTCTTTAGATCTGCTCCCATGTCTGCCTTATTGATATGGAAAAGTCCCTACAAAAATTTGAATGTGAATGGTCTCATCCTACCAAGTATCCTGCTAATCCCTTGTTTTAGCTTTGCCATGAATAGTCCTGGAGTGGAGCTACAGCTGAGTGAGCCCCATCTCCTTAGGAGTGAATTCCTTCTCTCTCCAAGTCTGTCACACAGCCAGTGTCAAAACAAGCAGTGAGACTGAAACGTGGGAGAGGAACCTCCTGCCAAAATACTCACCAATCATCTGTAGTCTTGCTGCAGAAATCCTACAGATGTTACAGGAGTTAAGCAACAGCAGTGTAATCTACACAGCACCCACACAAACCCTGGCACCAGATAAAAACAATTTACATGGAGAATTATTTCTTCCACCTGTGGCTTCTAGAACTTGCAAATTTCCCTGGTTTATTTTTGTACAGTTCTTTGAAACATGCTGTTGCTTCCCCCCCTCCCCCCCTTAACTTTTTCATTTCAACTGTTCTGTGCAGAATCAGTGCACAGTGCCAGGATTAGTAAGATGATTTTTAAAGAAAAAACACCTTTTGGTGTTTACCAAAATTTTCCTCTCTGCAGGCCCTCATAATTGTTAACATTCACAAGGTATGGAAGTGCTCTCTGTGACTTGAAGAGATCTGAGTTTTACTTAAAAATCTCTGAAGAGTTGCATGGATGAAGCCAAGTAAGCAAATTAATGCCATTTTTGTTAACAATTAATAAAGAGTACTTACATAAGCATAGCAAACATACAGATTTCTTCTCTCTTAAGAATGTCTAATACTACTTGAAGAAATGTAGTTGATTTCAAAATTATTCTATTTTGAAATTGTTCTACTAAACATGGGCTTCAAGGAGATTGTTTTGACAGAAACTTGATTTCAAGATCTAAACTGATCTCTTCGGTTTGTACCAGATAGGTTAAAAGAACTTTGAGAAGCTCAAGCTGGAGAGTAAAGATCTCCCACCATGGACAATTAATATTAGACAAGAAGCAAATACTTCCACCCAAACAAACGAGCTGTTCCCTAATGAACACAGCGGCTTTGTTTCAACAGCTCTGCCACCCAATTTTAGCTGGTACAATGTATTTCCAGCATGCTTCAAAGCTGCCTTCCTCCTCCTCCTCCTCCAGCCTGCCGACCACGCTGCAGAGAACATCCCATTTCTCACCAGAACAAGGTGACATTATGGGAGAGGAGGGGAGTGGGATGGGAGCTGTGCTTGGCAGGAGGGCCTGGCTCCCTTAGTGCATTTGTTTTTTAAAGCACATGTGAGAGGCAGAGGGTGAGAAAGAAGTAGGGAAAAAAGAGTCTTTGGGGGAGTATCTCTGACAAATAATAATCTACACGTAGGAAAATCTGCCCTGGGCTAGCGAGAAGGACAGACAGGTTTAATCTCTTTAATTTTAGTGATTTAAAGGAGCGATTAAAATGACAGCTTGAAGCTGCTACCCAGAAATGAATTGCATGTATATGATCCCTTTCAATTAACTGACTGCACACATCTCTGGTGATAAATTACCCTTGGCTTGAGTTACTTACCTCCTTCTTTTCTCACAAAGAAGAAATTGCCTTCAATTTTCAGCTAGCAAAGCTGATTGTTTCTGATTGTTGACCAGACCATTTTTTGGCATCCTCTGCTTTTGCGTAGCTCTCACAGTCTGCCTGCAGAAGCGACCAGACCTTTCCTGCTGCAGGAGATTCTCACTGAATTCAGAGCAAAACCTGCTCTGTTCATGTGCTGCAGGTGCTAAATGTAACTGGTACCATCCTTCAGAGCAATTCAATACACCTGGGACTCAAAAGTCCCTCCTGGTGCCACTACCATGTGCTCCCTGTGCCTGTTCTGCCCTTTGGACAAGGCCTTTTTACAGGCTGTGGAATCTGGTTTGATGCACCTGCCTCCATGTCACTGTCTATAGAGGGATCAAGTTCCTTTCTGAATCTAAACCTTTGTGTAAAAAGGTAGTTACTCACTGCATTCCACTGATTTTTAGTGCATTGGCTATGTGCATAACCTGTGCATTAGTGAAAGAAGAGTCCTACGAAGGGAAGTGTGTAATCCTTTTGCATTGTAAATGTCTTGTTTATTTTGAGCTGGCTATTACTCTATTCTTGATCACTGCCTGGGATGAATCACTTTAGGCCCTTTCAATACTTTCGGGGTTGTGGAGCTGCCAAACCTCAATTGTAGAGCAGCTGAATGCGGTTGAAGATAAACAGTGTGGAAATACTTTTGTGAAAGTGTCAACTTCAGTAGCCACTGGATTGAGCGTAGAAAGTTCTCATCTCCTCAGAGGTTCTGTAGGAGTTTGTCAGCTGTAACATAACCCAACTGTAATAGCAATAGCGAATAGAAGTGGACCCTTGTAAATTACAGCTGTGGTTTCCAAAATGACAAATCTCTAGAAAGCTGTATAAGCACTGAGGTTGAGCCAGATGAGTCCTGTGAGCTGTCAGTCTGACACACTTTAGCCCTGCTTGATTACTTGCACCACATTAAAGGGATGAAAATTAGCTGGAAATAGCAATTCATATTTCGTAGATCCACAGTGGGTCTTGAGTGGGTCTTTCCATTGTGATAAATCAGGCACAGGTTGATTAAAGCTGTTTATTTTAAAACATCAAAATTATCATGAGAAAGTTCACGAAAGTTTTCAGGGAGAGCTGCTGAGTTTATTTGGATTGTGACCAGTGGAACTGTTCTGCAGTCATTTGAACAACTCGCCAGCTCCCAGTACGACAATATTTTTGTTTTGTTTGTTCTGGCAGGAGCACTAATTGGAGTAATGGAACAGCAGAGCTTGTGCCAAGGGATGGCAGGGAGCTCAGGCCCTGTGTATGTCAGAGGGGCTGCTCCTGCTGCTGCCAGGTGCACTCAGCCTTCAGCTCAGGGATGTGACCTGGAGGGACACAAGGCAACACAAGGCAGGCAGACACTCCCAGTGGGATCCTGCTGGGCCCTGAGATGGAAAACTGTGCACAAACACACGTTGTGCTTTAAACAGATGCAGCATTTCCTTGGCTGTCACCGCCTTGCACACAGAAGCATATATATATAGTTTTGCTTTCAAGGGTGTCAGCTGTCCTGTTCAGGGGGAATTTCCCTGATTCTGAATGCAGGAACAATAAAGTGGCATTACACCATCGTGTTTCCTGAGATGGAGATTCTGGTGAACACAACTGAGTTGGTATGGGATTTGGCAAAGATTGGAATTAAGCGAGGCTTGTAAGGGAAATATTTGCTTTCTTTTTTCCATTGTGATAGGACAGGCAGAGAGATTTCCTTGCTGTGTTACGTGAAAGGCAAGCAAACAATACCTGATGTGATATTGGGCTGGATTCTCCATTATGTAGCTGCCTGGGTAACCCACTCCTGTGCTGTGCTAAATGCCTTAAATTGCATCAGTGGCTACATGCTGACCTTTGGAAAGGTGTATATTTCTTCCTGAATTTGTATAAAAGTATCAATTTCTGAAGCAAAACCAGAAAATGTCTGTCATTTTGTAGTTGATTTTCAGTATGGGGCCATAAACATTGCTGTTCATAATAGTTATTCAGCACTCCAGTAATTCTCTGGGCTATAACATCTCATTACTGGGAAAGCTTTGTGGACTTCTGACTCCCAACGTGAAAGAAACCAATTTTGATGGTGATATCCCTGTTAAAGATTAAGATGAGACTATATTTTAGCAGTTGGTAGAAGATTGTAATTTTGCCTGTTCTTCCTGAGGTCATTGATTCCTGGGTGAAACTCCAGGACTGAGTTTGAGGGCACCTCATCTGCTGCCAAAGAGACAGGATGTCATCAAATCATGTCCTGCTTATCAATCCTGCTTGTATTCTGACTCTCCCAGTGCCCGCTCTCTGTCAGGGATTTAAGATGTTTAGTTCCAAGAAAATAAAGATGTAGGATTTGTTAACTTCCCCTGGTGCTTTACACAGGACAACCAAGTCTTTTTTTCCTTGTCATTTTTGTGTAACTAATGGCTCTAGGCAGAGCTAGGGAAGTGAGCACTTGTTCCCTCTTGGGGACACGTTTTAATGAGATTCCCAGACCCACTTCTGCAGATTCACAGAGGTTTGAGAAGCACTGAAGCCTGCACATTGAACTTCCTTGAAGTTCCCATCTCAATTAAAAAGCTCTGTGTGGGAAATGTTCACCGAGTTACTCCATGGCTGATGCTGTTCTCTGCTAAAAATGGTTGTGTGACAAAACAAGTGCCATTTTATCCCCAAGCAGTGTCCCTTCCTGAGGCTGCAGGGCGGTCAGGAGCTGCCCAGGGGTTATTGCTACAACAGAGTGACCGGGCTGTGCCCGACATGAGATCATCGGGGGCTGATGCCTTGCCCTGCCAGGGGGCAGATGGGATCCCTGTTTCAGGCTGCTCATTCACAAATTGCAACAAAACCTGTTGCTTTGCAATTTTAGATAATTGGCTAAACAGAATCTTATTTGAGGTTTTCTTGGACAATGGCTTGGGAATCAAAGTTTTGCTTTAAGAGATTCCTTCTCTGGGGGTTAAGAAATAGGAGAATTTTTTTTTCTCCAGTTTAGCAGAAACTTAGGATCTCCTGCTTTTACTTATGCATTCCTTTCTTTTGAATTAATATCTTATTCTAGTTTATTGGAGAAGCTGGCTACTCAGGAAATAAGTATTTTCGCTGGACATTTCCTGAGTTACAGAGCTGTGAGGCATGTTTCCTGACCTATTGCAGAAAGTCTTGAGCAGCTGCAGTGGTGTGGAGGGAGAAGTTTTGTGAGGAGGATTTTTATGCCTTTTTTCTTTCATTTCATTCCCTCTATGCCCAAGTGTTGCATGCATAATTAATATTTGTTCAAGCTTCCATTACGACCCAGTCCTAAATGGTCTGGAAGCTGCTTGTGAGGTGGACATTTTGTTCAGAGATTTTTTGGTGAGTGGTGTGCATCCTGCCAGCTTTTGTTTTTCATGACAGTCAACCCTCCATTCACAGATGGTCTGAAAAATGATACATTTGGCTCCTTGCAATTATCGCCTCCTTTCCATTTAACCTTTATTCCTATTGACATTATAAAATATGAATAATCTCAGAAACTACTTCCTTTAACTTCAAGGAACTAAAGGTAAAAATTCCAAAAGCCATTTTATGTGTTTTTCTCTTTTTATCTGTACATTGTCACAGACTGTATTTTAACTTTTTTTGTGTGGTAGGGCACACTGAGCATTTTAAGTGTCTGAAAGCTTCCTTTGAATAGTTCCTGAAAAGAACATGATGCAATAAATATCTGCTATACTCCTCTTCACTTTGAAAATATGAGTGTAGATGAAGAGTTGTTAAGGAAATCAAGAGCTAGGGATCATTAGAAATGCAGGAAAACATCAATAGGTAAAAATTGCTTATCTCCTCCCAGAAAGGTAGCAGGAGCACAGGTAAATGCATAAATTCTAAGAAATATCAGATGCAGTTTTGCCATTCTTTTCCCTCTTCACAGCAGACAATTCAAACATTATTGCAGTGGAAAAAAGAAGTCTAAGGTGTACTAAGGATTTGCCAATGTAATTGCTGAGGGTTGTTCAGAAAGGCTTTTCTTCTTTGTCAATTAGTCCCTACAGTTTTTAATGTAAGTTGTAGGAAAGAGAATCTGCTGTCACACTGCACATTTGCCGTGGTATTCAGAAATCTGAGAACACAACTGGCAGCAGCAGCCTTTGAAATTTTTGGTCTCTTCCTTCCTACAGATAGATCTATAAACAAAGGCACAAGACTTGGTGGCTTTGTCTAAGGCTTCACCAGAAAAATTGCACTTGTGAGTTTATCTGTGGATGCACTCACAAACACTTCTTGTGTGCAAACAAATGTTGATTTTTAAGATGTGGTTTTGATTATGACATCAACCCCTTGTTGTCTCTCTTTGCTGGTGCTGAAAGAGGAAAAGGACAGGATGTTCTTGTATTCCTGCTGAATTTTAGCTTACAAAAATGCACAATATTTGGTTATTTTTCTTTAAGGTTTTTAATAATAATTTGCGTAACTCATAACGGCAAGTATGTTTTCAGTGTTTAGCAATTTTTAAAGATTTCCTTTTCAAGAGTGAGACTGATGTGCTCTTCTGAGAGAATATTTCAATTAAAAAAACAGAAATCTCAAGAGTGTTTTCTAATTATAGATGTAGCGGCAACTCTGTTTTTAAGGACTTTTGAAGGACAAATCTGCAAATTTAAATATTTATTTGAGCTTAAAGGAATATTTTCATTCATTGTGGTAGTCGTGTTTTAAGCATATAATCTCATAGATTATAATAATTCTCAGAACAACTTTAGTGTTACTGCAAGGAGATAAAATACCATCTTGGTCTTGAAGATATTATTTAGCCTCTTACCTTTCTCTCCCATCCATTAAACTAAAATTATATTGCTGGACTGATGTATTTTTAGGCTTCTGGATTTAGTCCAAGTTTACTGCTTAATCTTGACATGACTGCTTTATCTCAATGCTGTGTTCTTTAAATTTCTCTGATTAGAAAAAGCCTTTCTAAATCAAGGGTCATTTAAAAATAGTTTACCAACCTTTCCTTTAAATATTTTGCAGAAATTAAACACAGTCACTAGGTCTCTATCTGTGTTACACTATTGTACATCAGCTGGTCCATGTGAATCCTTGGGATTTACCCTACTAAGACCATAATCCCTTGACTTGATTTGATAGTTAGATTGTATGTGTGGCAGAGGCTTTAGGCAGAAGAATCAAATACATACTTGGAATTATTTCTGACGTGGGTGGTTGCAACAGGGATTTTCAGTGGCATATTTCTTAGAACAAAATGATTTCATATGTCCCAAGGACCAGTGAAAGTGAAATTAAATGCCTTGAATGCATTGGGCTCTAGATTGCTCCTGGTTTTTTAACAGTCAGATCTGATGCTGAAGGGTTGTAACCCTTTGTGAAACAAACTCAAAGCCTGGCATAGAAAATTATTAAATATTCCTCTCTTATTAACTGAGGTGGGTAAAAGACTGTGGCTGAATCTTACAGCTGCTGCCCTCAAACTTCAAGTTGCTCATATAAAAACCCACAGAATGGTTTAGGTTGGGAAAGAGGTCTAAGATCATTTGATAATAACTGAAAAAAGAAGGAAGGGCTGTATTTTTGAGCAAATGTGTACTTCACACAGTGAATGGGATCTCATCATCCTTACCCTTCTTTTCACCACAGTTCATGTGGTTTCTCTTCCCAGCTCTGCTATTCTTTGGCTGGCTAATGAATGACAGCCCAATATCATAAAGAAAGAAATGGAGGAGGGCAGCATCACTGGCAGTTTACATTTCTTACCATCATTAAAATACTCACTTTTTGACACATTTCTGTGAAAATGTGTGAAACCCAGTTACTTGCTTGAGAATGTATGACCAATAATGATGGGACACTATAAACACTCATTCAAACTTTGTTAGGTATGTCGAGGTAAAAAAAAAACCCAACCCCCTTTTTTTTGTGGCTTCTTGTGTATGGGGAAGCAATTTCTTTTGTGCTGCCTCTGTTGGGGAGGCTTTTTCAGTTTTAATCTGTGGGTGAAAAGTGTTGTGCCCCAGGCCTGGGGTGTGCATTTGTTCTTCATCCAGGTCAGAAAGCAGCACTGGTGTTTGCTAAAGTGTCAGGATTCAAGCCAGGCTGAGTGGTGAAGTTGGCCTACAACTCTGCGGTGTATCCATCACTTTTGATTATTTGTCATCTGCCTGCTGGGCCCTGCATGTGCTCCTTCCAGCTGCCTGTGGGGCTTGCTGGGATCTCCCCAAAGGCTGGAGTGCAATTTCCCCCTACTGCTGGGTGCTAACACTCCTTCGGTGCATGACTCCAGGATAGCTCATTGAAACTGGTGCATCACATCAGCTTCAGAAATGAAGTTTTTTGCTGAGAAAGACACCAGAATCTTCATGACTCTGAACAACTTGCTGAAGTTCTTGTGAACAGGTTTCTCTTTGTGTAGATAAACCCTTAAAAGTGGATATTATTATTATACCCTCAAAACTTTGGACAAGTTAATTACTATGGTCAGGAATCATGTGCTGTTCTATTAATCTCAGACTAATCTTAGAATGGTTTGGTTTGGAAGGAACCCCAAAGACATCTTGTTCCAGCCCCCTGCCATGGGCAGGGACACCTCCTACTGGATGCAGAAATATAAAATGCAGAGAATACAGTTGCTGTATTCCCTATAACTGGAATGAGAGTTTGTGACATCTTAACTGAAATAAGAAAGAAAATGTGCATGTTTAATTTCTTTACAGTATGTGGTGCAGAATTTGCCATGATAGAAATGTTCCTCTGGGGTGAGGTGGATTTTAAAGGTGCAATACTGTAATTTATCTCTCTATCCAGCACATACTTAAAAAAATATTTAATTATAGTGGAAGCTGTAAAAGTATTAGCTTTTAAATAAAGTGTTTAATGTGGAGATTTATGTCTATTCAGCACCTGTATTTTTAATCTTTGGTGATAGAGGAAGCTATAAAAATACCAGGTTTTTATTGAAGTGCACAAAAGAAAACAGTGAAGATAAGACTGGATTTTTTGCATAACATATTCTGAAGACAAGAACATGAGCAGAGTGATTAAATAATATTGAAAGAAGTAATTCAGTGAAACTAGGAATGCTGTCAGGTTAACTTTGTGTTTGACAGCCTGTGGTAAAAGTTCTGCATCACCATTATGTGAAGATACTATTTGTGGAACCAGTACATATTAATTTCAACAGATAATGGTGAAAAGCATTACTTGAAAGTAGCACTCACTGAGGCAGCTGCCCACTTAGATGATTAATAATTAGAAATACTGCTGGTATTTCTAATGTGGAAAGATTGCTTCCTTCAGAGGAGAAACAGAATATTTACCGTGGAGTGTTTCAGGTTATTTCACTATCAAGTCTGGATGTGGGCAGGTCCATCCAGAACCCTAATTAAATTGCTTGTTATTATCAGTGTGCACATTCAGATTTGTAAAGGTGTGGAGCGAGCTGGAAAGGGGCTCAACCTGGAGAAAAGAAGGTTTGGGGGGATCTTGTGGCTCTGCACAATTCCCTGATGGGAGGGGCCAGCTGTGCTTACCTCAGTTCTTCTCTCACACAACTGGAGATCTCCATGTTCAACACATCAACATTAAATACAGAGAATATGGGTCTGGGTGAATGTGTTGCTCATTCTCTGCAACAAGCTAATTACTGCTTAAAAATTGATGAAATTCTGAGGGCCATACGAGTTTGATGAAGTGATCTCTGGAGGCTTTATTTTTTTCCTTCCCACTTCTTGGTGTTTTTGGTTGTTTTGTGTTTTTTGTAGCTCACTGGAAACTGTCTCTGTAGGCTTCTTTCTTCCTTGCAGCTTACTGAACTTCTTTTCCTTAATGTTACCTTGGTAAAGACTTTGCTGCTTTAATATATAATTTTCATTGTGACTTTCATTGCTGCAATTATGTGGCTAATTGAACAGTTTATAATGTGTGCTTCTAATTGCTTCTGCAATAGGTTAACTGTGAAAAGCATAGAAAATTAACACAAAGATGTTGCCTGTGTTATGTTTTGCTGAGAGAAAAGCCTCAGAGATTTTCTTTATTTTTCTCTTTATGGGCAATGAAACTGCTTAAAATGCTTCAGTATTAAACTTCCTTTGATATTGAATCTTAGATGCCATCTACAGTGTAATATGCTGTAGTTTAAAAATGCCCATGAAATGTAAGTGTAGATAAAAAATACATTTGGGGGTTGGGGTCTAACCTGCAGTAAAAGATGTGAGACTGCAGTTAAACACTTCCTGTCTTGCTTATCTTGCCAAAAATACAGAGCAGCAATTTGGACTTTCTGGATCGTCTGTTACAAGAATAGAGCAAAACTAATACAAGCCTCTAGAAAACCCTCCAATGGGTTTATCACAGAATAAATAGGAGTTTAATCTGCCTGTGCTATTTATAATAAAACATGGGCTTTCAAGCAGCTTTTATGCATAAAAAATAGTAAAGTACTGGTCATATGGGAGGGTGTTCCCAGCTGTTCCCGGACTCGGCACTGAATGGAACAGAGAGCAGCACAGTGAAAGATCAAATCTAACAGAAGCTTAGAAAAATGCAAACCTCTCAAGTATATATTCAGAGTTATCATTTTTTTTAAAGGCTCTCAGTGGCACAGTGTAATGATTTCATTATTATTAAAATAATATTAATGTAATCATCATTTCAGCTTACAGATTTTATTTTTGATAAAGCTACAGCAGAATGAAAAGAGAAACAGTAATGTGAATATAGGAAGAAAGTTTCTTGTTTGTTATTAAAACTATTTCTTTACAAGTAAATATTGCTGATCAAAAGAAAAAATGTTTATAAAACATGAGTGCGCATTTCCAGTGCATCTGGAAAATCTTAGTTTTCAGGCAGCTGGGTCCATTAATGTGTTTTCCCTATATCTTCCAGTTTTCTTGTCATTCCAGAGGTAAAAAAACCAAACAACTTATTTGAACAGTGTTGATTAGTAGAGCCTGTACAATACTGCTCTCGAGAAGGAAGGCTTCCCTTGCTGACCTTTTCCTCCTCTATGTTTAAACTACTCTCCTCCCCTTGTTCTTCACTAGTTCTGAAATTTACCTGCTTCCCTTTTCTAAATCTTACTGACTTTTCAAATCTACTTTATTACAGCCTTGATCTGGTCCTTTTCCTTGCTGTAAATTTCTTCCACACTGGAAAAAAAATTCCTTCTTTGTTTTCAGGTTTCTTTTATTCACTTTATTTCTTTATACACTTTATCTTATTTCTTCCATGCTGAAGGGAGGTCTTGAAATTTAATTGCACAGGCAATTATTCTTCACCTCTCTAAAGACGGGTGCTGACCCCCCCCAGGAGGTGTCTGTGTTGTGATGGGCAAGGCTGTGTTCCACTGATGCTGCAGAATTTCTTTGGTCTAGACGTTCCTATTTCACCACCTGTCAGGCGCCTTTTCTTTCATGGCACAGAAATATTCTGTAAGTGACTTTAGTGAAGTAATTTAATTTCCCCCATCCTGTTTGACTGCAGCGTGAGTTTGTTTGTGTGCAGGGTTCAACAACTCGGAGCGCACGTGCGACAAGGAGTTCATCATCCGCCGGGCCGCCACCAACCGCGTCCTCAACGTCCTGCGGCACTGGGTGTCCAAGCACTCGCAGGTATCCCCACTCATACTCACAGGGATCAACATTTCACACTGCTCCAGCCATGGGCAGCTGCTCTGGCTGGGTTAAAATACTTGTGTTTTTGTGCAGTTTATTTATTTGTTTGGTTTTTTGTTTGTGGTGAATTGTGCACGGGAAACCGTGTCCGTGGGCCTGGCAGGACCGCGGGTCTGAGTCATGATGGCAAAATGGGGTTGGCAGAGGAGGGAGGGGAAGAATTCCAAGTGGTTTGTGGAATATCATAGGTAGAAGTATCCTTTTAGGCTGGCAGGTGGGAAGAATGCTGGGAGGATTTGGCATGGATGTAGAAGACTATTGAAAATAGGGAAGGGGAGGGAAGGGGAGGGAAGGGAAGGGAAGGGAAGGGGGAAGGGAGGGGAGGAGAGGGGAAGGAGGGAAGGAAGGAATTCAGGAAGGAAGGAAGGAAGGAATTCAGGAAGAAAGGAAGGAAGGAAGGAAATGTGAGGGCTCTTTGGAAGCAAGTGAGAGATTTTTGTGCACCTCATGCTGATGGTACTTCATGGCACTTACAGAGTGCTTTGTCACTACATGCTGCTAATAAAGGATACTCCATCTCAAAAGATAACTGCTGCAATGTTAAACTTTCTTACGTGAAATCAGTTCCCTTTTCCCTATGTAAAGGGTTTAATTTTCATAGAGGCTAAGTTTGCTAGAGAATTAACTCCATAAGAGATGTGCAAGTGGGAAAATTGGCTGTGTTTGGAAAGCTGAACAGCCCAGATGAGGTTATTGAAATCTCTCTAGGTATCACGGGAGTAATTAATAAGTTCAAGTTACTGGGGGCAGCCTATGTACCCTGAGTTTTGACTCCCTGTTAAATTAAAGTGAGAATCAAGCAAATATTGAGCTGAAACAGAAATGGCAGCAAATTGTTATTACAGTTTTGTGTTACTCTAGGTGCTTATTGTGCTCCAGGTCATATCAAATATCTTCTATTTCATGAGTTGATCCTCTATGCTAATTAAAATTTATGTGATTGTGGAAATGTGGAGACTTTTATCTACATTAAGCAATGCCTACAAATAGTTTCACTGAATTCTTCTGCAGTTACTTTTGCATGATGTTTACAATTGGTATAGTAGAAACACCAAAAAAATATGAAGAGGACAAAGATAATGAGAAGTAGTTCATTGTGAATTTTCAAAGTGGAAGCTGTTACCTGCACTCCCTGGTCTCTCACTGTCATTTATTTTTTCTGTGACAAAGGTGACAGATTTTATTCTTTAGCTCTGCTAGTCCATTGTTATTCCAGTGCAGCAAATAATTTAAAATGCAAGGGCTTTGGCATGGAAAGTAAGAAATGCTACAGCAGCAGAGCATGTAATCAGCTTTTTATGTTGTTTACTTGTGAGACTAGGGAGACAGAAAGGACATGCCTAAGCAAACCAGAGAAGACTGACTTGTTGCTGCCAAAAAATATGGGACAGGACAACTTTAAGGAGGACTAGTGAAGAATTACTGTCTGGGCAAACAATGTGAAATGTTGGCAGTAAAGATGTAGAGTCCTGGGAGAGCAGTAGCTCCAAGCTCATTTTACAGTAACAGCACAAACTGCAGATCCTGAGCCACCAGTGAATGGTGAGGAAATCCTTATTCAATTTCCAAACTGACAAAACAATATAAGCATTGAAATTCTTTAAGAACAACAGACCTGCCAAAAACTTTTATATGTTTTAATGTATTTGAATTGTTCTCTGGATACTCAGCAACCTTGGTTGAGACATCCTTCATCATCATGAGCAGCCAAGAGCAGTTTGATTCTCCAAAAAAAAAGGCAGGTTTTATTCTAAAAAACCTGAAAAATCAAAAAAACCCCAACTTACAAAGTAAATGAGAATAAGTGGATATTTGCAAACATAAACATGCAATTTTGATATCATTTTCTCTCTGCCTGGCTTTGAATTTGGTTTTGCTGCAAAAACTCCCAGCACCAAATGGGCAATTTCTCTCTGTTGTCCTTGCAATGTCCCAACATCTTCATGGTCATCATCGTCCCACACTCCTACTGAAGGTGACCAACCACTCACCCTTTCCTCTGACAAAATGCCATTTCCTCATCACTGGCTGCAAAGAGAGTCAAAGACAATAGATGTGTGAAGTGTGTCTTCATTTCTCTGTCAGCTGTGAGATGTTGCTGCAGACCTGCTTTAGTGCTGCAGCTCCTGAGCAATTCTGCAGCACAGCCAGGTCTGCCTTGCTGCTCTCTGACTCACCAGTGCCTGAATTGTTGCCTTTGTGCACTGGTGCAAGGCTCTGTTCCAGGGCTCATGAATGCCTCATCCCATCCCCCTGATCCCTGCCCTCCCTGCCTCCCTCTGGAGCCCTTTGGCTCACCCTGCCTGCTGCTGTCCTGCGTGTAAGAACATGGGTCAGGGTTAGTGCACCGACCCAGGGATGCAGGAGGTATCCAAACAAATGGTTCAGTGCCTTGTGTTTGCTCACTTTGCTCTAGAAAGTGCTTGGCTGGGGTTTGGGAGCTCTGTGCTGGGCTGTGGAATCAATTAGCTTCCACTGTCTTGCAGCTGTGTCAAAACTACGCTTGGGGATGGGTTAGTGTTGCTCTATTGTTACTTTTTTAAAAATCTATCTGAGCACGGACAGCAGTTAATATGTAAAATTGTCTGTGAGCAGAAAACAGAATCATTAAAATTAAAGAATTGGCCTATTTAGTGAGGACGGCCTTTCATAAAGCAGTTTTGTTATCTTGAAAGCATGCTAGACAATGCTTTAAAAATAATTAATTGCTCTCAAAACTTGGGTCATACACTGTAGAAGCCTCACTTAAATTTCAAGTAAACGTACTAGTAGTAGTGCTAGATCTGCAGCCCTTTGTGGATGGCACAAGAGCTAGTGAATGTCAAAAAGAACTCTCAAGGCACAGGAAAAATTTGGGAACAAGCCCTCCCCAGGTGATGTGACTTCCCTAATACTTCCCTGTTTTTGCCACCCTGAGCAAGAGCTGTCAAACCTGTGCTACTCATCAGCCAAAACCTTTATGGCAGGAAAGGTAGCTTTAGGTATTCCAGATTGTTTTGTTTACATTTTTATTCTTTTTATTCCATACCCCTCTTCTTTTTTTTTTTTTTTCATTCAGACACCTGCAAGCCAGCAAAGCTTTCTTTTTGTCCTCAATAACAGCAGAACGTTTGTGTTTACATTTTGTTTTTCAAATGTGACTGAGAGGAGCAGAGCAGCATTCTCCTGTAAACAGTGAACACACAGATGATGAAGGAGAGGATCACTGGGTGCAGAAAGGCCTCATGAGGATAAAACTCCCACTGCCTCTGCAGAGGTGGAAAAATAGGAAGGCAAGAGGGGGACAGGGGCAGAAAGTCTCAGTGTGACTTTCATTATCTGGGCAAGCAGCCTTGTTTTATTTAAAAATACTTCCTTTCCTCTTCTCTAAGCACTTGTATTGCAAAGTGCAGCTGTTTCTGCTCCTGTGGCAAGCAGATTGGAGTGAAGCTTGTCCAGGGAAACAGCTCTCACATCTGGCCCCTCCAGTCTGAGTGACAGCTGAGGGCTTGTTCCCCAAGGCTTCCTTGGAGATCTCAGCTGGAACAGTTCTCTCACAAAGTTTTCGCTGCCAGACAGCGTCAGTGAGCTGTGCAGTCACCACAAGCCCTGGGGAGGGAATCATTTTTGCGAATATAGGTCCTGGTGTGTGCCCATGCCTGCCAAGCTCCAGCTGTGACATTACCTCCTGCAGCTCTGCTCTTGGCCATACCCACGGAGCTGGGGTGGGTTTCCAGCAGAACTGCTGCAGGGAGTTACTGGTAGCGCGTGGGGAGAACACCTGGAGACACAGGGCTGTCCAAGAAAAGATTATTTCAGTTCGTTAAAAATAGTGCTGGCTCACATTAATTGGCTGATTCTATTTCTTTCAATTTCTTTGGAATAAAAAAAAAATAGATAGAAAATCCTCTATATGAACCCCACTTAGCTCATAATAAATGGCATAAAGTAATGAATAAGATATCTGGCGAGTTTGTACTAAGTTTATTGTAGAAATATGAACAAAATACACTTAAGCCACACTTAGCAAGATACACTGTATTATAGCTACATTGCAAATTAACCCCTAGTACCTGTGGCCCCTGCCTTGAAACAGCTTGTTTCTGGAAGTAAGCCAGACTTATTCCAAGCTCAGGGATGAGTTTTCCTGAATGCCAGTTATAATTCCATTTATCTCTGCCTTCCACCTGTGCCAGTGGTTTTTTGCATGTGAATTTACATAGATTTTGCTCAATACAATTGTGTGTGGCAGGTGAAGTGTGGTTTTGTGCTTCAAAATTAAATACTCTGGTACAGTACTGCTGCAGTGGAGTAACTTCACTTAACTCTGATAGTGTTTGATCTGCTGTGCACAAAATTAATCCTCACTCATCTGCTGCCACTGAAATAATTATCAGTTTTCTTTCTGCCGTGAGAACAGATAAAAGCAAATTGTAAGGCAATCTCAATCTACTTACAAATATTCCAAATTCCTTGCAAACAGTCTTCCAGTGGATCTCTCTCCCCATCCTGCTGTTTTTCCCATCCCTCCTGTTCTTTTGTTGTCCTTCTCACTGGCCTGCTCAAATATAAATCAGGTTCCCATGTTTTAGCGTTGTTTTACTTGTCTGCATTATTCAGTCTTCCCCACATTGTTTAGATGCAGAAAGTTTCCTCTCACTGAGAGGAACATTTAAGAAAGGGGGAGAGGAAAAGCTCCTGGGGTTTCACTGAGCTCATGTCAAATCTTGCAAATACATTCTCTGTATAAACCGCCGACAGTAAATCTACTGTTTTTAGTTTCAAAAGGCACCTTAGCATGCTTAAGTTTTTTTTCTTTTTGCTTTTGCTCTTTTCTGGCCAGTGAGTCTGAATCTGAGAAATACCCACAAATCTTTGGGTTACTGTAGACTCTCTTATGAAGAACTGAACCACTGTCAGATTGAAATGTGCCTGCTGAAAAACTGAAGGATTCTTGCCTGACCAACTGTATTCCTTCTCTGATATGTAAATTTCAACTAGAGGTCAAAAAAGTGGTGTAAAATTATGTAGAGAGCTGTGACTCGCACACATCTGGGGCCATACACAGCTACCTGTGGGTCTAAGTGTCCTGTAGTATAAGCAGATAAATATTGATATGTGACACCCGTAATGGACATAGCTACAACCTGCGTGTGTTTAGAGTTATTTAGTTATTTTTAATTATACTTGGAATCTGTTGCTAAGTATTTTGGTGTTTGCATCATTCTTATGTTAACCTTTCTGCACAAAAGTGAAGTACATGAACATGATTAAATTTTCCCAATTTTTTTTTTATATCCCACTCATCACACTGGAATATCAGTATTACTTAGAAAATTACTTTCACTATAAAAATAAATTAGTTCTTTCATTTTTCTTCTGATTGCCACCTTTTGCATAGGTTTTTTTCCCTCGTCACATTATAAGAAGCAGATGACATTGCTTTAAAACAGAAAACCATAAATCTGAGTTTTCTCAGCAATTCCAGCACTACTATCTTGTGGAGATTACTCAGTAGAACAAGTTTTACTGTTAATGACGAGAATATTAATTCTCATTATTATAAGTATGAACATGTAAACATGCAAAAACTGGAAATACGTTGGTTTGGATGAATAGGTGAGGCTTCCCCATCCTATTGCCAATGGAAGAACTTCTAGAATCCTAAACTTCTTTGGTCATAAGTTTGATTCAATAAAGCAGGACACACTGAGAGAAAGTATCTTGTAATGAAAATAATCACCCAGTTGTGGTTTGAAAGCTGTGCTTGGAGATAAAATCCTGACCATGTTGATGTGATCTGCCCGAGGATTTTATCCAGCCATGCTGAGTGTGGATGGGGAATGTCACCTCCTGCACACCTGTTCTGACCATTTGAGATATTTTGTAGCACAACTTGCAGAGATACCCAATATCATTCCATATCTGCCTCTGAGCTACAGGACAAGCACTGGTATTAATTTCACTTGTTGCTTAGGCTTGTGCAGACTCAATCTTCTCCTATAACTAAATCTTGACAGTTTTATACTTCAAATTATTTTCTTTTCGAAATTACAGGAGTGAACATTCCTGTAGTTACATTCCATTAGTTACATTCCTTGTGTTTTCTGTAATTAAATTTCCATTTCCATACCTTAAATACATGGAGAGATTCTCTTGGCATTCCTTGCAAAAACATCTCCTAAGGGAGGCATTTCAGAGAGTGGCTGTTCAAAATATATTTTAGAAAACAAACTCAGTGCAGTGCCCAGAAATAATTTTGAGCTGAATGTTTGATACCCAATCCAAACCGTAATGCTTCAGCTTCCTGTTCTTCAATGCCCTCAAATACAGATAAACATGCAGAAGAATAAGACACAGATATAAATCGGTTCCAGAGTATGAACTAGCTGAGGCCCAGGTGAGGAGACTCTGGAAGAGGAAAGAGAGGGTGCTGCAACAGGAGGAAAGTGCCCAGGGCAGGTGATTTCTGAGAATGGAACAATAACCTTTCTCAAAAACGCTGTCAAGGTGGCTGTAGCACCTCCTGTGATGAGCACTCATTCCCCTCCTGGTCTGAACTGTTCCCTCCCATTTCCACATGAAGGTCCACCTGCTTTTTTTTGGCCATGGGAGTGCTCTGGTGCTCCTGCAGCCTCCCTTGGGATGTGCTCACCTGGGCTGGCTCTGCTGCTCCCAGAGCACCCATGTCCAGAGCCCCTCACCACAGGAGGGGCCCTGGGGGTTCTTTGGGAACAAAATACAGTTCTTGCACCAAGGTGCAAATACTCCCCATTTTCAGCAATTTAGTGCCTCCTGTTGCCATGGAAACAGGAGGGAGCTCTGCACACACTGGTCCTGTTTGCAAGTAGCTGTGGGTTATCGGGGAAGAGCTGAGATGCACCAGGCAGCTGAAGGGGTTTGGTTTGGCTTTCCTATTCAAATTTTGGCTTTGAGCTGAATACAAAAATTTCTGGAGACTACCCCAAGACTTGGCTGTAACTTCCCACCTCAAAGCTTGTACATTCTGTGATTGCGGAATGTCTCATGCTCTCCTCTCATGATTTCTCCAAACTCAGAGATCTGCTGAAATGGTGGTTCCATGTCCCTGAATGGCAGTCCTGGGTCAGGTATCAGTCTGCCCCTGAGGCAATTAAAATTCTGACACTTTTCAGTGCAGGGCCTGCTCATTTAGTGACCTTATTTGTCTGAGTGCTCCACAAAAAGGAGACCTTTCCAACAGGGTGGATATGGGACTAGAAATAGCAGAAGGAAGGCAGGTGATCAGAGAAACTCAGGAAATCAGTGAGAGGCAGCCCAGTGTCCTGGGCAGGAGTGCCAAAACTGCAGCTAAACACAGAGGAGGAGAGAGGATGTTGTGGCTCTTGGCCAGATGCAGGCGATAATCCAGAAAAGAAAGGTTACCTGATCATCCCACCTACACACAGAAGGCAAAGGTCAAAAAGGAGAAAAAGCACAGCCTTTGGGAGATCCTGTTTTTGTAGCCAGGCCGCTACCACACATTCTCTAAATATTTTCAAACATAGTAGTAAAAATAAAAGAATTCAAACCTAAAACCTTTGGGAAAAAAAAGGCAAGACCATTAAAGTTTCCTTTCAGTTGTTTGGTCAATACGGTTAAGACTAAAGGTAGTAAAACTTTTCCTTTTTAGGATTTTGAGCTGAACAACGAATTGAAAATGAATGTGTTAAATTTGCTGGAGGAAGTTCTGAGAGATCCTGACCTTCTGCCACAAGAAAGGAAAGCTACTGCAAACATACTGAGGTGAGTGCATTTCTAATTTTTTCACATGTTAACGGTAGCACAGAGTAAACAGTGGGGGGACTGTGCATTGTGTAATTCACAGGGTTGAGTTTTCCTCCAGAATATTTAATTTTGCAGGATTACTAAGTGTTTTTTTGAGCCATAAAATAGAGCCTGTTTTTAAGTTTAATTCATAAAAATACCTGCTTTGGAAAACTTTGCTGCAGAACAGCTGACAGCCATGAGTTCAGCCTGCAAGTATGAGTGAAAACAGGTCTGTCTACAAAGTGTGAATATTTTATAGCCGCTGCTTTTCAAGTGAATTGTTCTACAATACCAAGGAGCAATAAATATTTAAAGACTAAGGGGTGATTAAAATAAAACATAATGAAAAACACAGATAAATCTGTGTGTGCTTTGTTAACCTTTCTGTAAGTATTCTGCAGGTAAGCCAATAAGGGTGCAGTAAATAGAGTATGCCTGAATTTTCTACAGGTTTCTCAACAGATATGTGGGGAAAAAATGCTGAAAAGTTCACTTGTGGGGACAAATATCAAACAAAATACAAGCAACATAGATAAGTTCTCATTAAAGGTACCTTTCTTTTTACATAAACAAAAATAGTCCTCCTTTTAATAAAACTGTGTCTGCCACTATTCCAAGTAAAAATACTAAGTTTGTTTTATGTGTTACTTTGGAAGGGACAGCAAGGCAAAAGCACAAGAAGAGTGATGATGATATGGGTTTTGATAATATGTGTGATAGCAATGTTTCTCCTCACAGAGGGAAAAATTACCTTAAAACTTTCAGCTTCCCAGGGAAATGTTTGAAAACAAGCCTGGGTTGGCTGTTCCTGGCAGAATGATGGGTGGATTTGTAGCCCTTTACCATACAACTTGGTCAACAATTCCCTATACCCAGTTTCAAAGTAGCCAATTTCCACTAGCAGTTGCATTAAAAAATGAACCTTTCTATTTATGTGTAAAGGATGAAGTGTCTCCATCTTCATCCTTTTACTGCCATTCTAGGAAATTGTTTTTATTGTTTGTCCTCTCTTCCCTCCTAGAACTGATTTCTGAGTGCCTGAGGACACTGTCTGATACACCAGTAAATGCTGTTCATCAGATACTTTCATTTTGCTGAATTTTTCAAAAATTCAGACTGAATTTTTGACCATTCTCTGAGATTTCATGCTCTATTTCTTTTGCAAAGGAAAAAAAAAAAAGAAAAAAAGATTTTTTCTTTTGCCTTGGCTAAAAACTCCGTTATTGCTTTTCAAGACTGGCAGTGCTACTAACACACATGGATGCTGGACAACTTAACTAGAAACATTTCAATCCTAGTTCAATGTGAATTAAATTTCAAAACAATTTCTCACCCTTTCACTGGAAGCGGAAGGTGTTCAGATCACCTCAGGGAAATGTCTGGTAATGAAGGGTGATTTCCAGAGTTTAACAAAGCAGTGTAATTGCTGTTGGAGACACAGACTCTCAGCAAGCCTGTAAATTCAACAGAGAAAAGAGAATTACAGGATATAAGGAATAATTTGCAGTTGTTTGTAACTTTGTTTCTGATACTGACACAGGAGTACCCGTTCCTTTGCTCTTCCACAGCCTTTTATTAGTATTGTACATTATTAAAGTAGAAATATTTGTAAGCTTTAAAAATCCCTGCTGGTGGAAGCATGGACCTGCTCTCCTGTGGAAGCAGTGAGCACTCACTCCTGGGGCATCCAGGGGTTCCTCTGCACCTCCAGCTCCTCGGCGGGCTGGTGAGTCCAGAGGCAGAACCAGCTGCTCTTTGACAACCCAACTTTGCAATAATCAAAATATAAAATGGGGGAGTAGCTTCTGTCAGGGGGTTTAACTTTCCTGGCAGGTTGAAAAGATCCTTGTACAGTTTTGGAACTGATTTCATGGAGGATGAGAAACGAACAGAGGAGTCAGGAGAGGTGACATTGACCTGCCTGTCCTGTCTGACAGAAAACTGCACAAGCCCAAAGGGCAAACAGGTTTCCAGTGCCAGGGGAACACAGCTTTTTCTGCATTTCCACTAAAAACAGATGTGCTGCCTATGGTGCAGGGGGAGATGTGATGACCTGGGGTTTGTTCCCTGCCCCCATGGTGCCGTTGATGCCTTTTTGGGGCTACCTAAAAACAGAGGCCAGACAAAGTTAAGGGAATAAAAAGCAGTTCTATTTATTGAAGGGCCTTCACATACATTTAAGGACAGATGAATCCCCCCAGGGCCTACACCCAAAAAATGGACCACGGGTCACAGGTTTTCACACTTTTATAAGTTTGGTCCATTTGCATATTGGGGGTTCATCTCCCAGTTACAGCTTCAGGTAATGAAGTCATTTACCCCCAGTTTGCTCCCTCAAATCTCTTTTGTTTCCATCTCTGGGGGCCTGGGACAGTCAGGTGTCCTTGATTGCCAGGCCTGGAGAGGAATTGTTGTGTCTGACCAAAATGGGAAAGCAGCAGCTGACACTGGGTATGGAGTTTAGAGTTATACAATAAAGAACTGCAGGATTACAAATATATGGAAAATATAAAAGATAAAATCCTAAGGCATCACCATGGCTGGTTCAGTAGGTTGGGCCAAGCCATGAACCTGTACTGAGAGCTCTGGCTGCTTCTTGTCTCCAGATTTCACTATTTACTGTGTGGAACCATGTTCCTGCTAAGCCAGAACTGCTCAGCTTCGGGCCAAGGCTCCACTGAGCCACCCTGAGCGGGCTCCACGTCCTGCAGGGTCCCTCCCACAGCATCGCTCCCTTTTCTGCATCACAGGGGGGATACTCTGTCATGTCCACTTACAGTCAATGTTCTGAGAGGGGGCCTGCAGTGGAAAAAAAAAATATTTCCCAAGTTCCTTCAGCCATCCATAGGTTCTAAAGGTCATTATGAAGGGTTTGCATTACCAAATATACCCTGTGTTTGCCTGAAGCAGAAAACCACAAACCGAAGTGGCGAAGTGGCAAAGGCAGGGAATGCAGCACTCCTGCCAAAGTGGAGATCTTCTCCATCAAAATTCTCTGAATTTAGGCATCCTGGCTCTTTCTTCATGGAGAATGACAGAACCTCGGCAGGGACTTGTTGTGAATCCCCCTGGATGTTCTAGAGGCACCCAGGCTCTGTCCTCTTGAAGAGATGTGTAGAGGTGCTCCCAGGCTTTGTGTTCTTCTCTTGGTTCCTGTTCCAGGGTCTGGCTTGGACAAAAGCTGCTCAGCCTCTGCCCTGCTCCTTGTGGAGATGTGATGTCTCTGGTTTCCTTCTGAATTGAGACCTTTCATCTAATGCTGCTTCGGGGGGAAATATAAATGACCTGGAACTGAAGGGCATTTTTTGCTGTTGTTACAGACCAGTTTGTTTGAAGATTTCTGACAGCATGCTTTTCATAAGAAAGCACACATCTGTCATAACTGGAAGTTTTGATGAAACTTTCATTCAAAAGCTTTCTCTGGGACAGCTTAAAAAGGGAAGAAGGAGTAATCCAGTTGATGTACCCTTCATAGAAATAGTCACTCACCCATTTACTAAGTGAAAGCTATAAAATTTTGTTGTTCTGCAGAGGTGCTTGCTGCAGGCATTTTAGCTAATTCAGAATTCTGGGCTGCCTGTCAGCTGTCACTGTGGGCCCTGGCTTCCCCACATCTCAGTTTTTGTAGTGTACTCTTGACTCTGAAAGGTTGACAATTGCAGAATGGGCTTAGGACAAGCATTTCTTGTCAAAAATTCAAGTTCAAACATTCATGAAAGAAAGTTCATGCTTTCTCAGGCTTCACACTGGTATTTTTTTATATCTCCCTGAAGGATATAGTGTAAATATATGTCTTTTTACAAACTGCCCCAGCCTTTGCATGCATGCCTATCCTTGGAAAATCCATCCCCTTGTTGGCAGAGATCAGAGGAGCAGGAAAGGTTGGTTTGTGTTCCAAAGATACTTCATGGTCAGCTCTGGGAAAGGCTCTGTTTAGAATTTGAATGACAAGGAAAATGTTGATGGGAGATGCTGAGCTGCTTCATGCCTTGAGTCATCAAACAAAGCAGCTGGTATTTCTTGCATGATGGGATTTCTGTTGTGTGGACTGACAGGGTTTCTCTTCAGGGTAAAAAAGCTTTTTTTAATTCAGTATCTGTTTTGAAGCCCAAGCAAGCCTCTCAATGTATGTTTTGCTCGAGATTTTCTCAACATTATTTACTAACCCCTGAAATCTAGATAAAATTTAATTGATAATGAAGCAGGAAGGTATAAATTCAGACCAAACAGCAATGAATAACTTAGATAGATAATCCTATCTGGAGAAAAACTGGTTGCTTCAAGAAATAGCTCTTCCTTCTTCTAAACATAAGTGAGATCCAGGGATATGCAGATGTCAAAATGTGATGAATGAACAATTTTTCTGCCTTGTATGATCTCATCAAACAACACATTTCAGACTCTCTAACTTGCACTTTCAATATTATTTATATGCTTTATGTACCACAAAGAAAGGATGAGACAGATGCTAATATTTTCAAGTAGAAAATTATTTTAATATTTGGGCTGGTCAGGCATGAAGAACAGTGAGAGAGAGAGAGAGAGAGAGAGAGAGGGAGAATCTTAACTGGTGATTCTAAGAATTAGAAAGATTATTTTTTTATATTTGTTCCCTTCATTTCTGAAGATGCTGGAAGTGTCACCCTTTTCAGTCCTTCCTCAGGGTGACGCTGCCCAGGAGAGCCCCTCTGTGCCTTTGCTTTCTCTTGTGACTCTTTTCGCAAGAATCTGCTTTGTCTCAGCTCCCAGGAGCTCTCCAGGGAGTGCAGTGGGAGCTGTCCAAGCAGGGCTGGGCAGCCCAGTGAGTGTCCCCAGGCCCCTGTAAAAACTGGGTGTCCCAAAGCTGGCGACAGCACAGACTGTAGTGGAAGCTGCTATTGGTGCCATCAAAAAAATACCATTATCCAGTGTAGAGATCTGTTGTCCTCTGCAGATTTCATTGGAGAATATTTATGGATAAAAGGAGATGTGGTTTTGGTTTTTGTTTTTTTTTTCATGAGACTACTGTGCTGAAGAAAAAGCATCTGTTTAGAATGAGAGATTGAAACTCTACATAAAACATGAAATGTCATAGTTGAGAGTATCAGAGGCAAAGAAGGGAAAAGGTGACTGTTTTCAATCTTTTAAGAATCCCATGTTTCATATTTTATTTCATATTAAGCAAATACGGAGATGTCTGTATCAAAGGCAAGAACCTGATCCAACATAAAGTTATATTTAAGTAACTCAGATGATGGATTTTACAAAATTATGAGAATGCCTGGGGCAGAGGGGCAGGGCCTGGGTGTTTTCATTGCCAGAGGCTCGTGTCACAGGAGGAACAGCACCTTTCTGCAGGCACCCAGGCATGAGGAGCAGCACAAAATAAGCTGCTCTGCAGGACAGATTGCCAGGCTATTTACAGGGACTGAGGCTGCACTCTGTTATTATCCAGGCAAGAGGCTTAGGATTCTCCTGGAGAGGTAAACACGCCTTGCCCGTCACACATAAGGTGTTTCCAGCCCTTATGAAAAAACAAAAATAAAGTGGATTTGGGAGGGTACAAATGAAGGGAAGGAGGTTTTTGAGGTGCTCTGTGTGTGTGTCCGCATTTAATTTTAGCTTAGCCTCCAGATGGACAAACCAAGAGGAAACAGTAGCAGCCCCAGGCAGAAACACCTGGTGTGCTGGTGTTAAAGCTTCCTGCTCACCCACCTGGTACGGATTCATGGCTCACACCAGAGCTGAGGTCTGCAGGAGAAGAGAGGCTTTCCCCTCACCCCTTTCCCTGGGCATGCAGGGTCTGCAGGGTGCAGCAGCAGTGGGGAGCTGCAGGGACCTGTGTGTGGCTGTGCCTCTGCAGTCACCAGCAGGACTTTGGGATTGTCACCTCACCTGTCAGGAGAATTCAGGTGGGCAGGAGCCTCTGCAGAGAGCCTGAGCAGGGCCCACCTGTCCTGCACCTTCACCCTGTGACAAACTAAACCTCCCTGAGGGGAGCCAGCCCAGTGACTGCTGGGCATATTGTTGTGTCCTTTCAGACAACCTTTTGCATTCTGACTTGTGTTCCTTCTCCCTCAACTTCTCACTCCTATATTACATCAATCCAATGGTTTCAAGGTGTCTGTGAGTCTGTAATTTCCACATGAAGAGGTAAGGTCATACAATTATGTGCCAATATGCTGCATCAGGGTAGATGATGATCAGTACTTAATTTTGCCTGGTTAATTTTTGACGCATTACTCCGAAATAAACATTATAATCGCAGGTTTCCTGTAGCAGAATTGGAAATATTTATTAACATGTTTATTACTGAAAGGAAATCATGTTCTTGCTGCAAGTAAAAGCTGAAGTTTGCTATCCATTTCCACACTGTGAGCTCGGCGTGGGACACTGAGCATGACAGTTTCCAGGATTCATTAGTTGAGAGACTTTAAATCTTCATGGAAATATTTTACCTTCTGTGTCTCTGATGCTGTAACTGTTTATACACTTTTACTGAAAGCAGGACATGACTTTTTAGGTAACAGATTTTTTTTTCTTTGCCTCCTCAATTGCAGTCTTAGGATTTATTTTAGATAAACCATTTTGCCCGTGTATTATAAGGTTTTCTCATAACCATGGCCAATTGTATTTTTATAGGATGTTCTGCTGTTTTATTTTTCAGGACTCTTTCTCAAGATGATCAAGATGATAACCATTTGAAAATAGAGGATATCATTCAGATGGTAAGTTCATAAGTTCATCTTGAAAGTTAAACATAAATATTCCTGTAGAAATGTTGTGTGTTTTTGAGTCAATAAAATGCAATGCAATACAATGTGTAAAGTATTTCTGGACAGATATACTGTTCTTTTGTATCAGGAATTTCAGTTTAGAGACTGTAAGAATTTGGAGCCCGTATCCAAAATGAACACGTCAAAACTTTAGTATTTGGATATGAATATCAATATTTAAAAGAAGGGGAAGATATCAATAAATGTGAAATGATAAGTGCAGAATATGCAGGGTTTAATTAACCTACGTTCATACTCCTGAGCTGTGTGAGCCTGTTTTATGAGTTTCCAGCCAGTTGTTTGTGTTGCCTGCGATTGTTATTAATTCCTATTTCTCCTTACCCCAAAGCTAATTTTCTAATAACAGCCCAGAGCTGAAGGTTCCCGGGCAGCTGCTCGTGCCCTGGCACACAGACTGACCCTGAGTGTTGTCCTTGCTTTTGCAGCCTGACTGCCCAAAGCCCGAGTGCTTCGAGACGCTGTCGGCCATGGAGCTGGCGGAGCAGATCACCCTGCTGGACCACGTTGTGTTCCGCAGCATCCCCTACGAGTGAGTGGGTTATCAGCACACATGGGGCTTCAGACAACTCCCTGCCCTTTGCCCAGGCCTCTGGCAGCAGCTTTATTGAGGTGGCCAGCACCCCAAAACCCCCTTACATTCTCCAGGTCTTAAATAATGGCTGATTTGGTCCATTATAGAATGAATTATTTACTCAATAGACACAAAACTAATAGACTGTCTTGGGGTGGCTTAAAACAAACTTAGGAATTAAGACTTAAAAACTTAGTATTTAAAAACTTAAGGCTTAAAAGAAACTAAAACCTACACAGGAATGAGGACAAAAAGAGACTACTAGTAGGTATATACAGCGTGAGCTTAAAGGTAGCTATTAATATTACAGATAGCAAAGAAATAATTTAACTTGGGATTCAATGTATTTTACCATCCAATTGTTGGCGGGGCACACATTGAGATCCTTTCTCTCAATCCCCAAGAAAATAACTGGGGAGTCTACACTCAAACTCTGGGGAGCAGTCCTGTACCTTGTCAGGGTGTGTGTGTAGGAGGCTTCTGCTCCTGCAATAACTCGTGTGTCTTTCACAGTTTGTAAAACAGTGCCTCTCAGTCAGGAATATTTCTCTTATCTCTGCCCACACCTGCTCTCCAGACTGAGATATGATTCTTAGCTGAGGCCTGAGCCCCTTTTGGTGGCAGAGATGACCCCTTTGGGCCTTTCACCCCCTGGGTTGTCTCTTCCATATTGAACCAACTCTCTGTGGAAGAGAGGGAGAGGACACATCCTGCAACAGTGTGTCCCTTTGGGTCCAGTGGCCACCTCACTCCCAACCTGGCCCCTGACAACAGGGTTTTCACACATAACAGGATCATGTGCTGTAAATAGGGTAACAGCGCTGGAAATTAGGATGGGGTGATGGGGGAGAGGGGATTAAGAGAAAGATAAATCTTCTTTACAATATTTACCATTTCAGACAGCATTAAAAATGGTATAGTGAGATGCTGGAATTAGTGTAAAGCTGTATTATTAGCTTCCAGCAAATTGAGGTATCCTTGAAATCTGCTTAGGCTGTACTTACAGACAGACTCTGTACTGTGTGTATGAAGATTTTATTGTTTTTTTTATCTCCCGTCAATGTCTAGAGAGTTCCTTGGGCAGGGCTGGATGAAAGTGGATAAAAATGAGAGAACGCCCTATATTATGAAAACTAGTCAACATTTTAATGATGTAAGTACTCTCAAATACAGATTTGCTTTCTAGGAACCCACAGACTGTCTCTGACCTCTGGAACAAAATTACTGGGTTTTGTTGCAATGTGATGTAATGTGCTCTCTAGTAGTGCCTGAATGCCGTAGCCTCTCTGTAATGAACCATTTAAATCAAAGCAGATGAAGAATCTCATTTCCAAAATCAGTGGCAATTTAAGAGAGTAGGACATTTCAACCTGTAACACAGTGCCTTTCAGCCTACTGAGGAAACTGCATTTTCTCCAGAGAAATATAAATAGTTGTATTTAATGAATGTCCTTTCTATCCCTAAACATGTCCACGCCCTTTAATTTTACTGGGAGACTTCCCAATCAGGTTTATCACTGATGGCTTGGAGACCTCCCCGTTACATCCCCAGCCCTTCTTTCCCTGTCACCATCCCCTCCAGCTGCCTCAAGCTCTGTCCCCAGTGTCCTTTCCTGGGTTTATCAAGAGCCATCATCTCTGTCACGCTTAGCCGGGGGTTTTTCTGCCTTGTCCACTAAACCATGTCATGTTAGAAGGGAACTGTGCTTCAGTTCCCTGAGTTCAATGCCCTGAACTCTCTCCCCATGGCCAGATGAGCAACCTGGTGGCCTCTCAGATCATGAGCTACGCCGATGTCCCCTCGCGGGCCAGCGCCATCGAGAAGTGGGTGGCGGTGGCTGACATCTGTCGCTGCCTGCACAACTACAACGGCGTGCTGGAGATCACCTCGGCCCTCAACAGGAGTGCCATCTACAGGCTCAAGAAAACCTGGGCCAAGGTGTCCAAGCAGGTGAGGGGGACACGCGGCTCCGGGTTCCCTCACTCGCCGCACCCAGGGGTGGAGACAGGACCTCTCCTGGGAATATTTCTGCTCTTCCACCACCTGGAGCTGGCATTTCCTGTCCAGGACTTGTGTATGTGATTTATCTGGGGGAACAAACTGCTTTCAACACCATCGGCAGGTGCCAAAGAGTGTTGGGCCTGAAAGTGCTGGAATGTTCAAGTAAACTAAATTTAGGTATTTTCTGATAGACGTGTCTGGATGGTTTAAATAGGAGCTGCCTGTGTAGAAAGCCAATAGGAATGTCAGGAAATCTCAAATTTGAGAGCTTTTCTACCCAATAGGAGATTGTTGATAAAAGGTCTTCTTTCTCAGTTAGGAGCTCGAGTTTAGGTGCAGTGAACACTTCTCTTTAACCTTTACCTGCTGCTGAGAATGACAGCAATAGCTGTGAGAATGACTGCCAGCCACAGAAACAAGACAAACATGAAAAAAAGGCCTGTCAGGATAAAGATAACCCAGTGTTTTATGTTCTGTATTCTAAATGGTTCAGAGAAATACAATTAAAATACATTCTGACTGTACCACCTTCACTCAGCTTTTTTTCAGCTGCTTCACAGCTCGTGCTATGTTCTTCTATTTAAAAATCTGTTAAAAATCCCTTTAATACAAACTTATAAGTGAGTTTGCCTCCAAAAAGTTTTATGGATAGAATTTGTTTGATTTTAAACTTTTCAATGAAAAAAGGAAAACCCAAACCCATAGTAGATTGATGTTGTGGCACAGTCCTCTGGTACCTACTGGGAATGCAATCTGGGTTTTTCATCAGCCTGCTACTTAGAAGAAAGTGACTCTGTCTGCCTGCAGCTCTCTCTTAATTGGAAATTCAGTTTCAAATATGATGAATTTCTCATCAATCTCTACACTCAAGTCTCAAGTCAGTAGCATAAACAGGCTGAAAATCAAATTTATTTCACTTAAGAAGGAACCAGGGTTTGATGATGCCCACTGAAAGGGATTTGTATAAGACATGCATATATTCTAATTTACATACTCAATTTTTATCTGGAATTTTGAGCCAAAATCAGCTCAGTGCAAGCTCCTAGGCAATGACCACCTCTTGCTGCCACCAACTTCAGTGAATGCAGCCGAGGTTCCTCAGCACCATATAGGATCTGTTGTATTCCTGTGTGCACAGCAAACTGAATTCCTGACCATTAATGTAATAAAGTTGTGGGTTTTCCTCCATTTGCAGGGTAATAATATTAGCACAAATACAGGTTCTGTATTTCACTCATAGGAAAAGCTGTAATGCTGCCTAATCTCCATTTTCAGAAAGACAGGAGGAACTGCAGTAAAGCCACATTCCTAATGCCTGTTGTATTACTTTTGGAAATGGGGTGGGGATGATAAGTGTATTACACCTTTGCTGGAATCTAATTCCAGTCATTTACATGCTCCAGCAATAACATTTGTATTGCATTTTCTTTCTAGACAAAAGCACTCATGGACAAGCTTCAGAAGACTGTGTCATCTGAAGGAAGATTTAAAAACCTGAGAGAAATGCTGAAAAAGTATGCCTCCCTACAGTACACGACTGTGTTTTATTATAAGCAGTGGATAGCTCAGGTTAAAGAGTAATTAGCTTTGATTAAGCTTTAATAATTAATTAATTAAATTTTTTTTTGCCTAATAACCATTTAAATTCTGGGTAGGTTCTGTTTGGCATTATTGCTTTGCTGAGTATGCTGAGATTTAATACCCCTGATAGATAAACATAGTAGCTCCAGAGAATTGCTGAAACAAATTAAACTATTTTTCTGTGTGAATGTTCCCTGTTGGGGTTTCACTTACACTGATAAACTTTTTCAATAAGTGTGAAGTCAGCTTTATGAATTAAAGTTTTTGTGAAAAACAGGATTGTTCTAGGTAAGAAGTTTAGGGCTTGGGACTAAGCCTGTGTCAGGTCACCCACCCATTCATATGACTATAAATTGTGCTTCTGACTAAATTGTGAGAGGAACATAGGAACAGGACCAAGGCACAGGGATATTTCTTCTCCTGTGGCCTCCCAGCCTGCTGGAAAACAGCTTGCTTCTTTTGTGCTGCAGTCCTTGAATATTGTTTTCTTTAATTGATTTGCTGGATTGCATTTGGCATTCTGTAATTTTGGTATCCAGGATATTCCATGTCAAGTGTTCTGCAATTGATGTACTGATTCCAGCTGTATGAAAACCTGAATTATTTTTGATTGTTTTGTAATTGGAAGCAGGCTTTTCAGAACTGAGTGGCACAACTGCTTCAGGCGATCCTGAGAGAAGCTGAGAACTGAACAGCCAAAATAATGAATGGTATATTTTTAAAATGCCATTTATATTAGATATTGGGCAGAATGCATTCAATCTGTCACAGGCTGAGCAAATACAACTCAATCAGAGACAGAGGAGCAGTTTGTCCTAGAAAGGAATGCAACCCATTGATTAGAACTGGGCAAAGTAGTAACGAGTTGGTGCAAGTTAGAAAAAAATGTATTTGCAAATAATGTGATTTGTTGGTTTGCAGCTGTAACCCACCTGCTGTTCCCTACCTTGGGATGTACCTGACTGACCTGGCATTTATTGAGGAAGGGACACCCAACTTCACTGAGGAAGGCCTCGTCAATTTTTCCAAAATGAGAATGGTAATGTTCAGTTTCTTACATGCTTTGTCAGCAAGCGTTTAATTGTGTGAGTTAATTATTGAATTCATTGTAACTCCTCTGAACTTACCTTGAGAGAAGGTGTTTTGGTGTTGTGCAGAGAGGCAGCACAGATTGGAGAGCAATTACTCGACCCAGTCTTCTATCACCACCTTCTGGCAGGCTAAGTATTTTCACAGGCTGAATTTGTCCCCAGTTTACTTTCTGAGAAAGGACAGCAAAAGCAGCTGCCTGGAGCTCGTGAAGGAGCAACAAAAAGCTTTTTTAAATAACCAGAATTGCAGGAATGCAGTGATTCACCAGGAAGCAGTAATCACAATGTTCTTTTCAAAGCCTGCTCTGGTCTATCTGAAAAGCACTTTAAAGTTGATGTCTCTCCCACTGCCATGTAATGCTGTTTTGTAACAGCTTCTCGGAGGAAGGCACGGAAATTTCTCCTCTAATCTCAGCCTAATGCCCATCTTAGGGCTCTTAGGGCTGCACTCTGCAGTAGTCACTCGAGGCAAAGAACACGGAGGTTTCATTATGGGCAGAGGAGAGGCAGGGTAGTTCATTGGGGGCTTGCTGAGTAGTAAATGTCTGATTTGGGAAAGTGAAGTCCTTGGGAGCTGTTGGGAGGTGATCTCTACCCCTTCCCTTCCCTCCTCCCAAGTTAAATGGAATACTTTGGTGCAGAATTCTTGCTTTGTGGGCTCAGTTGACGCCAGACTGTTGTTGCACTGACACCCATGTGTTTTTTTGTAAGATCTCACATATTATCAGGGAGATACGCCAGTTCCAGCAGACCTCCTACCGCATCGAGCTCCAGCAGAAGGTAAGGCTCCTGCCTGCCACTGAGACCAGGCTGTGGCAGCAATTGCCTCAGCTGTCAAAGGCTGAGCAAATACAACTCAATCAGAGACAGAGGAGCAGTTTGTCCTAGAAAGGAATGCAACCCATTGATTAGAACTGGGCAAAGTAACAAAGAGTTGGGGCAAGTTAGAAAAAAATGCATTTGCAAATGTAGCTACCTTTAGCTACTGAAAGCTAAAGGTGGTGAATGCTGCTCCCACACACGGAGGAGAAGACAGACAGACACAGGGACAGGTCCTTGGGGCAGTGAGACTCTCACCCTCTAGGGTCTCTTTGTTTGATGCCCTGTAAAAAGGTTTTTTGCTCCTTTGGAAGGTCTCTGGGGATTGCAGCCTTCGAGGGTGCAAGGGGTCCAGAGGGAGATGTGTTCTCCCTGCCCTGAGCTCCTGGGAGGAGGGTCAGCAGATGCCCCAAGTGCCTGCTGATGCATCCTGCAATTCCTTTTCCCTTTATCCTTCTTGGGGGTGATGCTGCTGGGACCAAAGCTGATCAGTGCCTTCAGAGAAGGTTCACCTCAGACTCCAGAAAAGCAGCTTGGGCTGAGGTAACTGGCAAAGGTTTTGCCCATACCTAAGAAGAATCAATCCTAGTCAGTTCCCAGGGTGCTGCAGGTGCATCTTTATGCCAGCAGCATTCCAAGCAGCTGCTGGGTTTCACAAGAAAACAACACGAGGGAGGATCCACAATGCGCTGAGAGGGGCAGGAAAGCTGGGAGTTTCTGTAGCAGTTCCATGCAGTCTGCCCAGCTGTGTTTGCCACCCCAGGTCACTCACTACCTGCTGGACAAGACCCTGATCATCGACGAGGACACCCTGTATGAGCTGTCCCTGAAGATCGAGCCCCGGCTCCCCGCCTGACGCGCCCGCCCTGCTGCAGGGCCCGCACTCAGCTCTGGGACAGGCAACAGCACCGTGCATGCACCTCCTAAACACTGCAAGAGAAACTCTGACAGGAATGCCAGCTCTCTCTTCCTGTAAGAGATACAGAGTCTCACAGCCTTTCCCTCTCAGGCAACACAAACAGGTGTTGGAGGTGAAAGACGAAGACTCTTCCTACCCGGCTTCAGCGATGTCTGCTTTGCAAAGATCATCTTTGGCATTAGGGGCTGTGCTTTCATGGCAAACAGGAGACTTTCCTGTGAACGGGCACTCACTGCAGCCACCTCACATGACAAATTAAGGGTACAGATTTCAATGGTGGAAACATACTCAGGTTTGGGAATGGGAAAATAAGCAGAGTGAGGTGGCTGGGTTGATGGCTAGCTATGTGTTCACTGAGGCAATCATGGCTGTGGTGTTCTCCTATTGTGTTAATTTCATTGAAAAAACGGGATTTCGGCACTCGTCTGCTACTTTGGAGTGATATTAAGACAGCATCTAGTACCTTCAGATCTGCAGTTGTTTGAAGCACCTCCTGTACATTTAATGCTACTCTTTGTGAACATTTTCTTCTTTAAATGTCTCATCAGCGTTTTCAAAGGTGACTGATTGTATCTGTAAAAACTATTTGTAAATATCTTTTTCATCAGTGAGAGTATTTCCAGCATGGAGAGCAAATGGACTGGTGGAATAGTTGTAAATAGTTGCCTTCTGGGAAGGGGAGGGACCCAGAGGGTGGTGCAGGGGATGGAGAGTCGCGTTGCACACAGCCTTGGAAGAGGCACTTTATTTTCCTGCACCTCCTGCAGCTTCTCTGACAAGTGAGGCTACAGAGCACTTTCTGGACACACTGCGGAAATGCCTGTCAGTCTGGCAGCAGGTGGTGATCAGCAGTGAACACTTGGAGCTGGAGTGACAGTTTTGTTTTGTGTGGAATTGGTTTGAAAAATGTCAAATTTTTTTTTTTATGCGGCCATTTGGCACTGACTTAGTTGTCAAACTGAACGTGTCAGTGGCAAACATTGCCAGCAAACACAAAATATGTATTTTTATCTAAGCTGGTAATTATCACTTGCATATGTTTGAGAAAATGTGCAATTTGTAAATGTTTTCAGAGCCTCTGCTTTTGTGGTGTACCAGGTAGATAGATACCATTTCTACAGTAGTTGGTACTTGTATTTTCCTCATCAAGAGTGGCCTGTTGTAGCTGCATGGGAAGTGAGCTCAAATGGTGTAGAGGACATCATAGTATAAAACACAGGTGTTAGCACTGTTGAAAACAAAAATTGGCTGGAAAAGTGTCCTTACTTTTCCAATGATCTTCAGCCAGTTGAAGAAATAGGGCTATATCACCGTATACCTCCCTTAAATCCTCTCAGGGAGACAGATGTTTAAAATAGATTGTGAGTTAGGCCTATTTGATCTGACATATCTTACACAGTTGTGATGCTTAACGCTGGCAATGAAACATGGACCTGCCTGGCTTGTGGTTTTTGTCTTTATTTGCACTTTAATTGCATTGCTGGCCCAGCCCAGAGCTGCACAATGAGTTCCATTCGTTCTGTCTGAGTGTGCCCGCCAGCATTTACAAATGTACCTTAGCAACTGTAAATTTCATTAAGGTCCTTCTCCACAAGGACCATCTCCTTGTAAATAACTGCATGGGGAGGTGTCACAGATACTGGAAAATTCCTCCATTAGAAAAGCAGACAGCAGGAGAGAAAGAAATGCTAGGAATACTTTAAATAGTTCTGGCTAATGATCGCTGTAGAGATGTTACTTATAGAAGCTTTTTGTTGTAAAAAATGTGTTTGTTTCTTTTGACTAATGATTGACAAGAAGTTGATTGCATCCCAGTGCATGATATGAGGAGGAAAAAAAAAAAAAAGCATGGTTTATTTGGACCACAAAACCAACTGACTGTGTATTTTCTGTACAAAAGCGGTTACCATTCAGTAGTTTCATAAAACACTTTGAAGTAATGGAGCAACAGGGAAAATGTGGTCCAAAAAGTGATTTCCTGTGTTGGTCTTATTGTTTCTTTGTTAACAAAGAAAACACGTAACAGTTGTCAGTGTCGATGGGCATCTCTGTTGTATGCTATGAAGTGCTGCTTTCTCTGCCTGTACCCAGTTTTACCAAATCTCCTCCATGTTCTTAGGGTTACAGGGTACAAATCTTCCTTGTGCTCCTGTCACAGTTGGTTGTTCTGTGCTTCATCCGTGTTGTTGGTCAGAGTATTTCTGGCTCGCAGGCTGGGCTGTGCTCGTGTGGCAAGAGGAGGACTCGGGGGCAGACGAGGGCTTTGCCAGAGGGGCTGAGCAACCAGAACTCAAAATCACTGAGAATGTGGTGGCTCAGCCCCCTTGGAAAAGCTCATCCTGCTCATATGCCAAAGGTTGCTTCTTGCCCCAGGGGCCGGTTTAGGTCAGAATCAGGAGAGTCAGATGCTTGATCTGTGTTTGTAGCAACAGCAGCAACAAAATTGTGTAAAAATTATTATTATGGTCACAGTCATGTTTGACTTGCTGATGGCTAACGTTGATGTTTTTGCTTGGGGATACAATGCTTTTGCTGAAGCACAGGAAGAAGTGAGGACGCACCTTGTGACCCACAGCCCGCCGAGCACAGCTGGAAACAGCTGTCCTGGCAGCGGGGCTGTGGCTGAGGGCGGCACCTCTGTGTGGCCCGAGTGCCTCTGCCGGAGCTCTGCTGCGTGTGCGGCTCTGGCAGCAGTGGGTAGGCAGCAGCAGCCCGCTTCGAGAGGCTTTGCCGCGCTGCAGTGTAACCCGCCCAGCCCGGTGGTGTCCCTGCGTGGCACGGGGGGCGCGGAGCCGCCGCTCCCGGTGCCCCCACCGCAGCCATATCGCGTAGAGACGGAGATCGCACTCACCGCACGCCCACGCTTTGCCTCTGGTGTTCCAGGGAGCACGGCTCCCAGTGAGGACTCTGCCACTGGGCTCTCGCTGTCCCTTAGGATCCTGTCCCTTGTCGCCGCGGGAGCATCCCGGACTCGCTGTCCCGCACGGGGAGCGGGAGGAGCCCCGCGAGTGAGGACGCCCGGGACAGAGCAGGGCCGAAGCGCCTCTCCA
>JAHLSL010000241.1:1246596-1264392 GCA_025920805.1 Petroica traversi | reverse complement strand
GCGGGGCCGGGCGCTGGCGGCGATGGGGATAAAGCATTTTCACCCACTGCTCCGCGGTGGGCACGCCGCCAGCCACGCCCGCGGCTCCGCATCCCTGTCCCGCATCAGTAGCAGCTCAGACGGACCGCGGGGACCCGCGACCCTGGGCAGCAGCACAGACACGTCCCCTTCAGCGGCGGAGAGCGCTCGTCACACGCTGACACAGGGTTAGAGTTGCCTTCACCCCCAGCCTTCACCCCCGGCCCTCGCCCCCGACCCCAGCAGTTGTTGTTAGTGACCGAGCCCCTGAATACTCATCCTGTCGGTGACAACCGAGACCTGTAGAATTCACAGTGGCAGTGTGTGTTCGTCCTGTCCCTTTCCTCTGGCTAGTCCTGTGACACACAGACACGCAGCTTCGTGGTGAGAGGTGACAACTGGCACTGATCACCCTGATTGCGGAGTAAGGAGGAGGTCCCCGTCCTCTTTCTGCTTTCCTAGTTTTTAATACTGATTATTGTTCTGTAGGATAAAAAGGAACTTAATTATTTTAATTATTTATTAACTTAAACCATGTTGATTTTGATTTCGGGGCATGTTAATTATCCCAAATTTTTCTTCATGTGTATTATTTATTTTAAGGGTTTTATGAAAACATTGCTTTATTTGTATCAACATGCACTCTTTCATCCTTTCACTCTTAGCAACCACATTAAACCTTGATGATTTAAAACTCTCACCCGTAGAGACATTTTTACCCACTCATACTTTTACTCGCCAAGGGCAAAACCCTTCAGACCTCATTCTGACAATACCTTAGGCTTCACCGAGAGCTTTTCATAAGTCTTTGGGGATCTGGCTCTCAGCTATTTGCCTGTTACAGTTTTTGCCTCCAAAGGTCAAATGTCTCTGTCTAGGATGCTTCATGTCCAAAATGCTGCTCAGTGATGGTTGTTCTGTTGTACCTGAGGTAGTCTCTGAAGTTCTGTTACCTATGGCAGTAGATGTGTGTTTATTTGACAGATGTACCTATATCAAATGTGTTGCTTAGTGCACAATCCAGATGTTTCTGCATGTATTGCAACTTCTCTTTTGACCTGAGGTTATTGCTTTGTATTGTTAGTAAGGCATACCAGGCAAGGTGTTGTGCCTGTGTGCTAATAAACATTCTTTTCTTTCCCGAGTTTCAATAGTCCTTACTGGAATTTGTTTATTATTTTACACCCCCCCCCCCCCCCGTCATGAATCATTCGATTTACTCCTTCTAAATTACTGAGTCTCTTAGAGAATCGAGTCATTAAAGAGGAAAAAAAAAACTTGGGGGAAGTTCTGAGTCTGTACTGGGAAAGAATGATTTGAATTCCTGTGTTTTACTCTTTCACTCATGATGCAGTGGAGCTGCCATGGGCATCAGTGGTAATACTGACACTGGGTTTGGACTTGTGTCTGCACATCCCTTGCTTTCTCTGAGCTGCTGTCCTGCCCTGGCTTTAAAGAAATAGTAAAGGCACATTTTATACACAGGAAAAGGCAGAAAACACAGTGGTTTGTAAGTAGGTTGTGTCCCTTCCCTTGTGAGAGGAGAACAAGTCACATGGAGATAAAAGGACTTGCAAATTGGACGAAAACAGTTGACAGAGGTTGGGAGTACAAAACCAGGTCTCCAGCATGTGTTCCGTGCTTTAATCACAGGCACAGCTCTTCTGTGTTAAACTCAGTAATTTCATGAAAACAGAAAGATTCCCCTTGAATTTGTTTCAAGAATTAACATTTAAAATAAGTAAACAGCAGTGGCACAGCAGGTCTGCATAAGAAGGAGATACAGCAAGAGACATAATAAAATCAGCTTCTATTCAGTACTCTCTGACCTTGAGGCCCATCTTCTCCATTCTGTTTACATTTTTGGTGTTTCACCTAAAAACTGAAATTAACCGAGAGAGCAACTTACCCTTGACGTTGTCAGCTACTGTCAATGGGAGGAAAAAAAATTGTAATACCTCCCAAGCAGCTCCGTTTAAAAGTGATGCAGGATAATTTAATTTCAGGTTGTTTTCCCAACACTTTAAACCATTCATTTTCCTTGTGCCAAACACTTGCTGATTTACATCTTTATTCTAAGGCCATCGTAGGATCACAGAATGGTTTGGGTTGGAAGGGACAACTAAATCCCATCTAGTCCCACCCCTGCCATGGGCAGGGACACCTTCCACTGTCCCAGGTTGCCCCAGTTCCTTCCCAGTATCCCAGCCAACCCTGCCCTCTGGTAGTGGGAAGCCTTCCTGCAGTCCCCAGATAAATCTGAGAGCACCCAACCCTTGTTAATATTCACCATAAAGGAAACAGGGGAAGCTCAAAGTTACAGGATGTTCAAAATCTTCAGCTCTGGGAAGAAATTAGTCTTGAGTGATCATGAAAAGATAATGAACCGAATTGTGAAGGCTGAATTATGCCTTGAAAGTTACATTCCAGTGTTCTGGCCCTGTGTCTGTAATGTCCTAAAAGAAGTAAAATGGGAGAAGACCAGATTTTTGTTTGAAATTTCCAAGAGGACTGAAACAGTGACCGGTGTTAGTTCCAACTCCTGGCTGTGGACACAATTCTGTACACAGGGTTGGTAAATGTAGTGGCAGCAGAAATCACTTCAAGTTTGTTTTCTTAGAGGTGGCCCCTCCGCTCTGTGACTCTCCTTGGATCAGGTGGATCGGCCAGAACTGTAACTAAAACCTTGTCTTCTCTCACTCTACCCTTCTGGAAGTTCTGTGTTTATAACATTGAGGACAATATGTACAAATCACATCTAGACCCTTGATATATTTCATGTAGAGCAAACCCAGCCACTTTTCAAGACAGAGAAACACAAAGTCTTACCAGTGCTTTGTATTCCATTTTAATATTTTGTGTATTCCATTTTGTTTGCTGCAAAAATTTCATATCCAATGGGAAAACCATCTGAAAAAAGAGCACCTTTTTTCCTTCTCGGACTGTTCCACCTGGGGTTTCCATGACAAAGAAATGCTGGATCATGACAGTGGATAGAGAGAAGGTATCCAGAGTTCAAGACACCTTGAATTCTGTGGTTCTTGTGATGCCTTGTGAGCTATGGTATCTTGGTCGTTACTTGTTTGTACTCCCTAACAATTAATTAATTCATTTGTGTCTACAACACAGCTGGGAAAAAGAAACCAACAAAAAGCAACAACCCCTCCCCCCAATGAAACCACCCTCTCAAAAGAAAAGAAAAGAAAACAAAAACCAGAAAAAATCCCCCCCCCAAGCAAACAAAAAAACAAACAAATAAAAAAACACCAAACACACACACACAAATAAATCCAAAACAAAACAGAAAAACACAAAACCAAAAAAAAAAAAATCCCCACACTTTTTGGATTTTGGAGATTTCTGCTTTTCCAAAGGGTCAGTTCCATCTTTAGAAAAACTTCTTCTCCTCCCTTTAGTCAGAAATCACACTGCTAATTATAGACAGCCTTTCCTCTACCCTGCAGTGGATGTCCTGTGAAGAGCAACTTTAATAACTTAAAATAGCCGGGGTTATTTTGGAAGCGTTGGTTGGGCCTCGTTGAGCTCTTTATTTAGTGACCATGTCTTAGCACCTTGAGGAGCCTTTTTCTGGAGCAGCTGCAGGTGCAGAGTGACTGCCCTGTGTCTGCTTGTCCCCTGGCCATGGCCATGTGTGCCCATGAGTGACACCAAGTGCTGGATTCACCTCCCCAGCCCCTGTGGGATCAGAGGTTGGATGCCCTCAAAAGGGGATTTTCCCTCAGCCTGAGAGTTCGGTGACTGTGCTGTGTAAGGGGATATTGAGCCCCCACAGTCACGAGGAATCTGCAGTGAGAGGTCAGGGTAACCCCTGGCTATCAGCTGTGTTTGCTCCCAGAATGCTTCATGGCCTTATTCGGAATCCCAGGAATTACAGAGCCCTGGAACTGCAAAACCAGGAATTGCCTTTGGACCAGGGACAATCCAGCTCTGGTTTAGAAGGACGTTGTGTCCAGTGGCTCTCTGCCACTCTAATGTAGCAGAGTTCTGACTCCAGCAGCCCGACAGACACTGACCTGTGTCCTTGCAGAGCTCCTCAGGACAAACCCAGCACCCTCCAAGCCCTAATTCCACACACAGAGTTTGTGAGAACAGCGCAGCTCATCACTTCTGTCCTGACTCCTTTGATTGCTATTAAATTACATCCCACACATGAAAACTGGACTTCAAATAAATTTTCTTCTCAATAATTGTGGCAGTCACAAAGGCCTTTCCACAAAACACACCGACCCTTGTCTGGCCCTGACAGGTAACTCCCCTGTCCTGCAGCTCCCACCGCAAACTGCAGCTGCTGCACTCCCAGTGCAGGGGCAGATGGATGAATATGAACTGCAGCTGAATTAGCACCCAGCTGCTGCTGCCTCCCCAGCACGAGCAGGGAAACCACAACAGCATTTTAGTCGTTAGATAATTATATTAGAGATGAAAATAGGGCATTATTTATGGATGATCCTTGGCATCCCATCTGTTTCAGTAGCTGAGTTTCTCACAAAATAGACCACAGAACAGTAGTAAAACTGAACTATTTTTTAACTATTAATGATACATTCTTCAGAAATCACTAGGGAACTAGCTAACAGTGCTTTCCAGGCGTTAGTGCTGTAAATTCTCTGTCTAGAGTTTATTTGCATCTTCTGTTCCCCCAGGCTCTCAGCTGGCAAATAGCTTGAATTCTGCACAACCCAGCCAGGCACTTCATGGCATCACCTGCTTCCAGGCAAAGTCCCGATCTGTTCAAAGCCTTTATGACAAAAAGGTTAAAAAAGTTAAAGTAGGTCTGTGCCTCCATCACGAGCCATGGATTTACTGTGCCCGAATTTCCTTACTCATGTTACCTCCAGAGATCCAGAGTTGGTTTTTTTTCCCCTCTCTCAACAAGGATCACAGTTTTGGGTAGATCAAAAACTGGTGTGGTTAGGAGGCTGTTTCCAGGTGCACTGATCTGGAATGGCTGTTTTGGTTTCAATATTGTGGGTGTGCATGGCTATCATTAGCCCAAAGAAGCCATGACATTTTGGGGGACAGATGCCTGTTTCGTAAAGTTTCAAAATTCTGAAATGTGAATCTAGGAAATGGCTATGTAAAATTAAAATAATATTAAATGTACAAAGGGAAAAGTATGTTTAAGTCATAGACTTTTAAAAGCTGCACAGTGCTGGCCTCTGTGTTCCTCTGTCAGCCTTGACGCATGTTCAGCTCTAGTGGGAACAGAGCCAGGTGAATGAACTTGATTATTCTTTCATGCTTCCCAAACCATCCTGTGTTATTTCCTACTGTAATTTACTGCTATGTAGCTATAGAGATACAGCAATTCTAAGTGCAATATAGTAATATAATAATAGTAATTCCAGATGAGAGGTAGCAGAGGCCTTCTTTTACATTCCGTGTTTCTGGGCCCCTCTGTCTTACAAATAGTCCAGAATTAATGTCATGAATTAAAAACTAAAGGGGAGGGAAAAAAAGCCAAATTTCCCTGCTGTGACCTGTGCTCAGTTTCCACCTGGGATGTGTGCGGGTGGAACTGTGGCATTGCCCTGCCCTGGTGTCTCTCTGGAGCTCTTCAGGACTGACCTTTCTCTCTTGGCTGCTCCTGACCGGGTGCCTGGGGCAGGACCAGCCCCTCTGGCCGTGTCCATCTGTCCGGCCAGCACTGACGTGGACGCTTTGCCCTTGGGAGGTGTTGGAGAGATGGTGTTGCTGTCACCCCGCTGCTGCCACATACTGCTGACGCCCTCAAGGGCACCCTTGAGCAGGCAAATGCCACTCACGTAACCCATCAGGGCAGGATTGGCCCCTGCAGCAATTATTTTGGTTTCCTCACCTCCTCTCGCCCGTCTCAAATTACCTGGGCTCCTGTCAGTGCCCAGCCTCCTGCTCACTTTTACACTCTGGGCTCGCTGCAGGCAGCAGGACGTCCCTACCTCCAGCTCCAAGGTTAGTGTAACTGCACTCTTACTACTTTTTTAGCCTCAAACTGTAGCATTTCAAACGCAAGGGTTATTAAAAATGGATTCAGTGCACCGCAGGATATGGTGTTAATTTGGTTGTAATTTATTGGCTTTTGTAAAGTAGTTGGTGCAGGAAAAGTATGTGCCAGCCCCCACTGTGCAGCTGCTTCAGATAATGGAATCACAGGATTGTTAAGGTGTGGAAAAGACCTCTAGGATTATAAAGTCCAGATATTAATGCTGACCCTTAAATAAACATTTTATTTAGAGAAAGATAAGACTCTTTGCAGATGTGTAACAAGTTCAGAGAAAATGTCTCTAATTACATGAGTTTTTTGTGGTTTTGATTGTAGCTCTCTGCACTGCGAAGATGAGAGGTTTATACTGCAAAAATGGCACCAGATTGGCTCAGAAGGGTGAGCGGTGCCTGCACCTTGGCTGGGCTTTGGCAGGAGAATTTGGGCATCTGGGTCGGGTCTGACCAGCCACACCTTCAGCTGACAGAAACCAAAATTCATGGTGGTACTTCTCTACTCACACGAATCTGGGCACAGGTTCATAGTTTGGAATTTTATCCTTTTTCTGTTTTCTTCCCAAATTAATCAGTTTTTATAACCATTTGCTGTCCTCTGGAATTACAAGGAGGAAGAAACTGAAGCGTGGTTGATATTTGTGGTGGGGATGTTCCACGATGTCTGCACTTGGTGTTTCTGCACTTTGGAGACTGTATCTCAAAACCCAGATGAGTCAAACGGGTTTGAGTGGTGCTGAGGGTGAGCGGTGAGAAACTGAAAAAAGAAATCACCAATATTGCTTTATGAGGTTGGGTGTTTTAATGTGTGCCTTATTCCCTGAGCTGTGGGGTGATGCAGCAAACCAAGGGCGATGCAAACTGAATTCTGGGTGTCTAAAAATGGCCTCTGAGGCCGGCAGTGACTCATGGCAGCCACTGCAGATGTTTCTGAGGCTCCAGAACCTTCCATGGACGGGCGGGGAAAACTTTCCACTGCCCTCTGTAGGCTTTAGCTCCAGCTAAGGATGGCTTAGAGGAATTACTTCTCAAATATAAAAGGCCAGGCTCCCTGTCCCTGCACCACGTGAGGGCCCAGCTCAGCACAGGGATCCTCTGGCTAAAGAGCTTTGCGGGGTAAGATGTGCACACACATTCCCTGTGGTGCTGAGCCCGTGTGAACTTTAGCTCTGACTCTGCCATTACTCCAAAATGTCACTCAGGATCACATGGGGTGGCAATTAATATCACCCATGACATGGCTCAAATATTTAATCTACTTCTATTTCTAGAAATGTCACTGTAACCCTGGCGCCTTCCTTCCCTCCGGGCAAGTGTGAAATATTGGAAAACCAATACCTGTGTTTAAATGCACCCAGGGATAGATGGAGCTGGAAACTTCCTCTTTGAAAGAAGTTCAACAAAGTGCAGAACTAATAGTAATAGCTTTTTTTCCCCTTTTTCTTTTTTTTCTTTCTTTTTCTTTTTTTTTTTTTTCTTTTTTTAAATATCAGAAGTAGTTGTGAAGTTTCTGGGCTTCAAGCTGTGGTTACAAAGAGCCTGGAGTGACACCTGCAATCCTTTGGGCCATTCCTCAGCCAGCACCAGATTTGATGTAGTGACTTCTCTCAAACCTTGGTGCTGGCCTCTGTCTCCATTTCCTGTGCATGGCAGGTGATACAGATACGAAATTACAGTTTAAAATGTAAGGACAGCAGTGCCCTGAAGGCTGAGCAGAGTGAGAAGGGCTGCGACCTCTAAGATTATGACCTTCTGGGCACGTGCTTACTGGCCATGGCAAGTGGGAATTCTGCCCTGGGAAAGGCAAGGCTGGTTGGATTCTGCACTGGCTCGCCCTGTATGGCACCAAGGGGGTGAGAATGAGAAGGTGGAAGGAGCAGCCCTTGGTTTGCAGGCACTGGAGGCCACCTCCTGTCCTGGCTGTCACTCCGAGTCAGTGCTGCAGGTGCTCTGCCCCAGAGGAGCAATCCTATGGAATTAACCACAACTGCTCTTTATGGAGGGAGCCTGCTGCAGGGAGGTTATTCATGGGACAGTGCTGGGTGCTCCTCCCCTGCACAGCAGCATTTGTGCCTTCTCTGAGAGGTGGCACAGGCTCAGATGACCTTGGGAGCAAAACTTCACAGGACTCTGTGCCAGTGACAAAGGGCAGCCCCAAGGCACCGAGCTGTGCCCCTCCCCTGGCCTGGGGCCATCCCGAGGGGCACAAAGACGTCCTCCCCAGAGGTGATGAGGCAGCTATTCAAGCATGAGCAGACTGAGGTAACCAGGGGGAAAATGCACAAGGGAACTCATGAAAGCATTTTGTAAAGTTCACATACCCTAAAATACCATGCACTGCATTTGAGTAAGGAGAGGAAAAGCCAAAGCCATCCCTGCCTACAGGTGGAATCACCTGTAGAAACACCTGGTGCTGAATATGGGCTGGGGCACAACATCTGAGAGAGGGTGCTCAGCTGTGGGTACTGAGGTCATAGATTTAGAGAGAATCTTTCAGCAAAAAAATACTGCAGTTTCTGAGGGCTGTGCCACCTGCACAGAAGCACACACAGGGTGCAGATGACAGCAGAACCCTGACTGGTACTGAACAGCTCAGTTTGGGTCACATCTCTGAGTATGTCTTACACAAGGGACCAAAATACCTGCATCATTAAACTGCGAAGAAGCTGCCTCTCAGTGCTGCTTATCCATCACGTTTTGGAATAAGAGTTTCATTGCTATGGAGCATTATCCGAGTGACACATGATTCTCGTGTCAGGAATCCTAAAAGTCTTGTTAAAAATCTAAGAAATAAAATTAAGATTTACACCCCCAAAAAAGGTGTTGTCTTTAATCACATAGAAATCTCTCTTGGGCAAATGACTCACTAATAAGCAGTGCAAGTTTAGATGCAGCTAGTCCAGTCTAAAATAAAGCCCAAATTCTTGTGGTAGCTTGTCGTTGACTGAAAGAACATGAAAGTTATGGAAGGCTGGTGCAATTAATGAACCACTTAGCACAGATAAAATTTTAAGTAGAAATTGATAAATCATAATCAAGAGCCCTTTAACAATATTTTGTCAGTGCCCTCAGGATCCCCCAGCAGAGGAGAAAACTCCTTTGCTTATGAGGAAGCATTCTAGTTTAAATTCTGCAACAAACTGTTAAAAGCAGTAAGAAAGGCCATTGATTCAAACAGATATGCAGGCCAGGAATAAGGTTGGGATTTTTTTGTTTGTTTGTTTGGGGTTTTTTGTTTTTGTTTGTTTGTTTTTTTTTTACCTCAGGTTGATTAATTCTTAGAATTTATTTCTCTTTTCCAGATCATACTGTCTCTAAATGGTTTTGAACACAAAACAGATGCCTTCCTAAGAGAGGGGTTCACCTTCCAGCACACCTGGTCAGCCCAGGAAAACACTCAATTCCTTCCCAAGGGTTAAAACTGATAGTCTCAAACATTTTTCTGATCTTGAAACAGTGTTCCTTCCTCTTCTCTGCTGCACTACAGCAGCACCACAGACGCTCATGAGAAAATAGATTTTCTATCATGAGCATGAGGGAAGACACTCAGGAAACTCCTACAACAGAAAAACCTGCACTTTCAATTTTTAAGCTGTGCAGTGGTTCAATTACCCTGATGAAAGTGAAATCCTTGCAGCAGAGGCTTAAAGATGGTCACAGCACAGTAATTCTGGTAAAGTGCTCCTAGGGGAAAAAACCGTACTCCTTTAATCAGAGGTAATGATGGTGCAAACCTACTGCAGAGGCAGACTGACATTTTCTGAGGGGAAAGAAGAGCTGAATATATTAATGATTTGGGGTCAGACACCACAAAGAGCTTTGATGAGGATCTTTTCTGAGTTTGAGACCATTCCATTCAGATTCTTTCCAAATGAATCTTTTAAAATGCTTGTTTTGAAGCAACACATTACTTAAAAGTCATGCTATGTTTGGAAGGGAAAAAATAGAAACCCCCCATCAAATTATATATTTCCTGTCATTTTGTAAAAGCTTTGTTTGCTGTTTACACCAGGTTTTTGAGCAGTCTGTGCTGTTTTTGTTGCACTGCCTGTGCTGTAGGATATTCATAGTCAGTACTAGAGCCCACCCGTGTGGCCAAAGCTGTGACTGAGGCAGGAGTCACAGCACTCGGAGGAAAAGGATTGCACTCACTTCCCCACAGCACTCCAGATGATGTCTCCCCTCTCCTAAGGCATTCTAACTTCCATGTTCCCCTAGACCCTTTGCCTTAGACAGCCACAAACGATGGCAATTTCATGCTGCCATCAGAAGGTTACACCTCCCATTGTAAGAAGAGACGCGTAGTTAAGCACCGCGGTTAAAAAAAAAAAAAAAAGAGGGAACCCCCCCGTCTTACTGTGGTTTATGTTTTTTTAGGTAGACAACCTGCACAGTCTGTGGCGTCTCCAGTGTGGGAGGCTTCTTAGAGCTGCCAGAGAAGTGTCTGTCAGGTAAATCAGAGCCTGCCCGAGGGTCTGGAAACCTTTCCAGGGACCCAGCAATGCCAGAGTGTCCTGAGAATGAGCCTGCAGCCACAGTGGGAGATAACTCTGCCCCCAGGGAAAACACCTCTGGTGTGGGACATTACAAAGCTGACCCTTCTTTGGGGGTTAAAGCCCAGCAAGGGCAGAAATAAGAGTGAGGAGGGTTCTCAGGCTCAGCAGCAAAGCCACAACCTCCCACCTCAGCCATGGCACAAAGCCTGCACCCCCTGAGGCACCAAGGAGATCTCTTTGCCTTTCCAAACTGGACCCTTTCCCCCGGGGCTCATCTCATCCTTTTCCCAGGTGTTTAATTTCCCTCTCTGCTCCCAGGTTCTGGTCTCTGTTTGCACCCTGTGCCCCACAGTGCAGCTCAGCAGAATTGGGAGCAAAAACTGAGCATCACCCACGGGCTGGGCACACACAGAACCCATGGAGCCACTGCTCTGGGGATTCCTGACAGGTCATATTTACCCTGCTGTGCCTCACACTTCCTCGTAAACACACCCTGCATGTGATTCGTCTCATTTAATCAGACGTACAGACCACATTTGTCCCTTAAAGTGACACTCAGTTCAGAAGCTCCCAAAAAAACCCACGCTGGTGGAGGTGCTGATGAGTGCCTGGGGTTGTTTAAGTCACAATATCAGCATCTGCAGGGGGATTGTGATACGGCTGATAGTTTTCAGGACAGGTTTTTGACTGCCAGCCAACTCCTTGCAATGGTGAAACAGAACTATAAATACACGGAGCTGTTGTGAAAATACACATGGTGTTTCACAGACGTTTAGGTATAACAACAATGGTTCTGTGCAGATTAGTCATAAGGAAATATTTCCAGAGTGTAGGATGAGGGTGCTATACCGTGAAAAGGCACAAGAACCATCTGCTAAACACACAGAAAAGAAATCATCAGAAAAATCTCCATCAGAAACCTCTTGATTTTTATTTATAGTCAAACATACTCATACTGCATTTTGGGAGGAAAATCTTGTTGCAGTCACAAGAGCCTGTCCTGCAGCTCACCTAAACGAATTCATAGATTCTGGGAGAATCTGCCAGTGAAAAAAATACTGACATTTCTGTCAAATAGTCAGCACCTCTCTCTGGGAGTGAGGCTATATTAACTGGATATTGTGTTTAAAAGGCATGGAGGAGGCAGAATGAAAAGATTCTGGTAAAAAATTGCTGAAGCACAACAGAGGACATGTTACAAATGACTCCAAACTTGGAACACATTGTGTTCCTCATCTCACAGATGTGACTGACATGGAAAGAAGATACTGGTTTGCAAAATAGAAACACGAAAGCACAGAAGAACTTTTTACCGAGGGAGAAGTTAAAGGTGCAACATTGATCTGTCTTTCAACAAGGGCTAGAAATACAAAGAAGTGAAGAGCTTAGGTCTAACTAACCCAGATCTACATGAAAATTATTGGGAATTTTATCACTAAAAATAAAAGCAAATGCTTTGAGGAGTTTAGTAGAACCTCCAAAAGAATGTGAAGAGATGGCATAAAAAATCACACTTGGAAAAACTTTTGGTGAAACAACTGAAACAGAAGATCCTGGAAGAAATGTCATTGGTTTGGTTTTTTTTTTTTGTAAATCTTCATGCTCCTTTCCCAAAGGTGATTTACCAGGGTCCAATTTTAAGAAAAATCTTCTGACAGTTACACAAATTTCAATTCAGATTCATAGCATTGTCCACTATTTGGACAGGAACTGTATCTTCCTAAGAAACTCACAGTCACCAACAATCCTAATCCAAATCTGATTGTTGTAAGAAAAGAACATGTATTGCCTCCCTCAGACACCCAGAGAATGTTCCAATTTCTTGGCCAGACTTAGACCAGAATGCAGTCCCAGCAGAATAAAACAGGACAAATACATGGCACACACTGTAAGGGTCCAGAGTAACACACAGAACCCAGGCAGGTGCAAAGGGGAGCCCATTTTTGCAACAACCAGCCCTTTTAAGCAGTTAGGCCTGTTATCAGGTACAGTCCATTTAAGCACAACAAATCCAATCCAACCAACCACCACAGACCAGGATGTGAGCACGCAATGGTTCTGTAACTTGTTTTTCTCCCTCTAATTCAGCTGGGTCACTTTGCCACAGCCCTTTCTGCTCAGCTGAAGTGCAGGCCTGAGCAGGCTCAGCAGGCCTGAGCTGTGATTCTACGAGGGTAGCAAGGCTATTATTTTATAAGGCTTTACCTCAATGCAACAACACAGCCCAGATGTGAATCCCCCAATTTCCCTGAGTGCCCCAGGCGAGCTGCAGCCGCCAGGAGGGATGTGTTTGCTGGGCTGGGGGGCGAGGTGGGGTGTGCTGGCGATGGAGCTGGAGCTGACCCAGGCCATGCCCTTGCAGAGAGGAATGGCTGGCACCTTCTGCCGTCTCCTGGCCGGGCGCGCGGCCCCCGCGCTGTTCGCCGCTGCGGGCACAGGGGTGCTGGCCACGGGCTACCTGCTGGGCCAGCACAATGTCAGCGCTGCCGTGCAGGAGAAGAGGAAGCTCTTCCCTCCCAGGTAAGTGCAGAGAGGGCTGGGGGGAGGGAGGGGACCCCACCAGGGTGGCACAAAACACAGCACCTCTGCCAGTGTCCCCAGCAGCACCAATAACGGGATGTGAGGGTGCCCTGGAGTGGCTCCCAGAGCAGAGGCTGGGCAGAGTTAAGAGAATACAGTGGGTGTTCATTAAAGGCCTTTCATAGATACACCTTGGGCACTCAGAGCCTCCCAGAGGCTGCACCCAACATGGCCCATGGCCCAGAGCTTTTCACACTGATACAAGTTTGGTCTGTTTGCATATCAGGGGTTAATCCTCCAATTACAGCTTCAGGGAATGAAGCCATAAACCCCCAGTTTGCCCCCTCAATTCACTTTTGTTTATACTTTTCAGGGCGTGAGGCTGTGGGGAATCCTTGACTTTCAGGCCCAGAGGGATTGTTTTGTCTGACCAAAACGTGCACACAGTAATTAACACTCTATATGGACTTCAGAGTTACACACTAATGCAGTACAGGATCTGAAAAATATACAGGCTAAAATCCTAAGGCATCAATGAAATAATAGCAGCTCTCAAAAAATGCCCCCAAACCAACCAAAACCAACACTGCTGAATGACAACACCTAATATATGCCTCAAGTTAATAGTATAGCATTATATTTAACTCAGCAGTGACCAAAAGCTTGGTAAGTCCACCTATTGAACCTGCTGATTGTATGAACTCTGCCCCTGGGAAATGTGAAAATTTTTTCACCATGCAATCAGTAGTAATCTCCTGCATTACAGCTGTACTGGAAATACTCCTAATTCTGTTACAAACTGACCAGCTGATGGTTAGAAATTAATTAATGGCCTACTTCTCTGTAGATTGACTTTGCTGGCCTTACTTGCCAAAAGTAATGTGGATCAGGCTCTGACAGAGGTATTTTATTATTTAAGCAATTTATAGTATACTACCTAAAATATATTCTTAGAGGAATATCAGAGTTGTGCATAAAGCAAATCACTACCAGTACAAGGTAGTTGAGGACTGGCAGAGTTGCAAAGACCCCTTGCTAAAATGGTTATTTTCCCTGCTTCAGAGACCCTGCAGCTTTCTGCAAATAATAATGCCATTTAACCAAACCCTGGTGTTTTGGAAGAAGCACTGCCCAGCTGGCAGGTCAGGTAGTCCCTCTGATGTCCACAAAGCTGTGAGGGCACCCAGGGCTGCAAACTCCACAGCACTTCTTCATCTAAACTTCAATCTCCGTCTAGTGGAACAAATCAATGCTGGGGTTCTTTCATGCCTGACTGAGATGTCTCTGTGGGGCTCTGTGCTCTTTCAGATCTCCATGGGCCCCATTTCCCTGGTGGTCCCACAGTGCAATGTGGGGCACATTCAGCACCAGGATCTTCCTTCCTTCCTAGTTGCCTTTTTCCCAGCCTGGAAATGAAACTGGAGATAATTTTAATAAGGAGGTGATATAAAGGTGGATCTTTACTTGGAGTCCTGCAGGGCAGTTATGGAAAGACGCCCACAAAAGCACACTCACACAGGGGTGAGTTCATTTTTACAGGTTTTAGGAAATTAGCAGAATTAATTAAAAGCACCAATTAAAAGGAAAAGTGGTGATTCAATTCCGCCCCAGGTCAAGCCCCTTCTCTGGAGTCCCCTCCTCAGCACTGGCTGTACTTTGTTCATTAAATGTATTTCTAAAAGCTGTTTTCAGACTTGGTAGCCAGGAAGAACCAAGCACCGGGGCCTCGTACCCGCCTAGGCCTTGGAGCTCTGGAATTTGTTTTGTCTTCCTGCCTGGGGAAAGACCATGGAGAAGTACTGGGAAAACCAGCTACTAATACAACAGGCTACAGAGCTACAAATGTGTGTGTGAAGAGTACAGACAGCAGAGAAAAAAACCGGCAAAGTCCAAAATGGCATTCTTAGAATCCAGTGCAACTGACCAAGAACAGTTACACTTTCAGCTTCACAAACTATGCAGGGTGAGTGTTTGGGGACACAATAATGGCTGAGGTTCCTCTCCCTGCAGTGCTGACTACCCTGACCTGCGCAAGCACAACAACTGCATGGCCGAGTGCCTGACGCCGGCCATCTACTCCCGCCTCAGGGACAAGATGACCCCCAACGGCTACACCCTGGACCAGTGCATCCAGACCGGGGTGGACAACCCTGGCCACCCCTTCATCAAGACGGTGGGCATGGTGGCCGGGGACGAGGAGTCCTACGAGGTAAGAGGATTCCACAGGACTGGCCAGGTCCGTGCTCGTGGTGTCGCTCCCATTAGATGAAGACCAATTCCCAGTGAGGGTGCACATTCCTAACACAAATTATGTCCCAGAGGGCACATTCAGGGCTGCTTGGTCCCCACTTTTCCCTATGAGGAAAAGCAGGAATAAGTGGTGTAACTACAGGTACCCCCTCTGCTGCAGCTGAAGGCAAGGAAATGTACCTGCTTGGCAGCAGCTGCTGCCTGGTTCCAACAGCTGCCCTCCTTCCTGCAACTAAACCTAATTCATGGAAAAACTATCCAACTCTGAGACTCATGAAATGAACGTAATGTGGAAATCACATTGTGGAGCAGCAGAGGCAGAAGTGAAGCAGAAAGGTCTTCTGGGCAGTGCCAGACACCACTAAGCCACAGCCTTTGGATCTTGAGGAAAACTGAAGACAGACAGCATTAGGGTGGACAGTTCCTTTAGCTCTGCAATGAGAATAGGAAAACAGAAGCAAGTCCTTATTGTTATTGATCTTTGTGGTCAATAACAGATGCCTGGGGTCTGCTTCCTTCATGGCCCTGCAGTGGTCTGTTCATCTGCAGCCTCCCCACAGTGTCCCAGTGAGGGTGGGATGGGACATGTGGCACTGCAGGCTTTCAGCTCCTGGGTTTGGTGAGCCTGTCCAGCTGTGCCTCTGCTGCTCACCCTCAGGGAGCTGTGCTGGGGCTCGGTGTGGGCACACCTGAGCCAAGTGGCTCTTCCATGGCAGGGAGCACTCAGGGTGTCCCTGCATGACCTAGAACCAAGTGGCTGGGGAGGCTCTGTGGGTTCTGGTTCAATACACCCCAAACTCCAGCCTGGGTGTCCAGTGCCTGTCTGGGGTAACTGCACACAGGGCCTTGTGTCTGGAGCTGCTGTGGGGACACATTTCTGTGGTGCTGCAGACCCTCTCTAGATTCTCTTGACTCTGCAGGTGTTTGCTGAGATTTTTGACCCTGTCATTAAAGCAAGACATAATGGCTATGATCCACGGACAATGAGGCATCACACGGACCTGGATGCATCCAAGGTAGGACTGAAATAAAGAGACAGAAAGGCTCTGAGCTGCTTGTTCCAGTGATGATGCTGCATGCTTTTATTTTTCTTGATCCAGCTGAGAAGACCCAATTTGATGTTTCAGGAAAATGGGCTGCCAGTCACGGCCCTGTCAGCTCATCCTTTGTTCTCAGTAGGGAATCAGTCCCAGCTGCACCAAGTATTTGGGACACAGCCTGGGCACTGAGGGTCTGTTCATGAGCTTACAGATCACAGACTCACCAGAAAAAGTTTTGGTTTGGGAGACACTTTAAAGCCTATGTCATTCCCACCCCCTGCCATGGGCAGGGACACCTCTACCATCCCAGGCTTCTCCAAGCCATGTACAACCTAGCATTGGATACTTCCAGGGATCCAGGGGCACCAACAGCTTCCCTGTACTCATCCCAGGATAGCTGTCCTTGCTTCCATCCCTGTACATTTCCTTTTTGTGTCTGAGCTTGTTCAGGAGCTCCAGGCTCATCCACACAGGTCTCCTGATGTTTTTTCCTCATGTCTTTTTTGTTGGGATGCATCATTCCTGAGCTTGGAGGCGTTGATCCATGAGTTCCTTGGATCCCAGCTTCCTTGTTCCCTCCAGGGATTCATCCCATGGTGCTTGGCCAAGTAGATCCCAGGAGAGGCTGAGGTCTACTCTCCTGCAGTCTAGTTAGTGATTCTGCACTCCAGATGGTCACTGCTTTAAAGGGTGACACCCCCTCCTCCCCTGCCTGCCTTCCCAGGGAGTCTGCATCCTTCCACTCCAGCTCTCCAGTCACAGGAGTGTCCCTGCACATCCCTGTGATGGCAGTGAGATGGCAGCCCTGCTGGCATGCACACATCTGACCCCTCCTGTTTATTCCCTGTGCTACAGTGTCTTGTATGGAGACATTTCAGTTGGGCCTGTGATTAAGCCACCTATTGGGGTAGATGGGATTCCTTGGGCTGGAATTCCTCGGACTAACATGGGACTGAAGCATGCAATGAAAGCAGGAGTTGAATGCAGAACCCCCACACGCACATGATCAAACCTTATGTGCAGCTCAATATTTCCTTCATAGTCCAGCTACAGGTTTAGCTCATTTTCAGCTTCCCTCTTCCAAAGGATCTTCCTGATATGACCATCTGCCTGGCCCAAACCCGTTTTCCAAAAACCATTTGGACTCCCTCATATTTGGGGACCATGAAGGACTGGGTGGTTACTCCACCCCCTTCATTCAGCTGGAGAAAGGTGTTGCTCCTAAAAAACAACTCCTGGTACCCAAAGCTCTTGAAGGGCTGGGGATTTGTGACTGGTGGGGAGGATGCCCGGTCTGGGCAGAGCAAAGCCCCTCATTCTGCACGATGGGGTTTGGGTTTTGGGGCCGTGCCGGGCGTGCACTGACCGCTGCTTCCCCGCAGATCACCCACGGCCAGTTCGACGAGCGCTACGTGCTCTCGTCCCGGGTGCGCACCGGGCGCAGCATCCGCGGGCTCAGCCTGCCCCCCGCCTGC
>JAHLSL010000241.1:1228905-1246196 GCA_025920805.1 Petroica traversi | reverse complement strand
CCTGCACCGACTCTGCTTTAGCTCAACCTGCACCGACTCTGCTTTAGTTTAACCTGCACCGACTCTGCTTTACCTTAACCTGCACCGACTCTGCCTCAGTTTAATCTGCACCAACTCTGCTTTAGTTTAATCTGCACCAACTCTGCCTCAATTTAATCTGCACCGACTCTGCTTTAGTTTAATCTGCACCGACTCTGCCTTGGTTTAATCTGCACCGACTCTGCTTTGGCTTAATCTGCACCGACTCTGCTTTGGTTTAATCTGCACCGACTCTGCTTTAGTTTAATCTGCACCGACTCTGCTTCGGTTTAATCTGCACCGACCCTGCTTTAGTTTAATCTGCACTGACTCTGCTTTAGCTCAATCTGCACCTTCCTCGGGGCACAGGCTTCCCTGCAAAGCCCGGCAGGATAACCACACCATTAACCTGTAATAATGGCCTGTCAATTCTTTTAATGGGACAGCAAGCCCCCTGGGGTCTGTGTTTCTGTGAAGTACATCACTGTGCAGGTCTGAAGCATGGATTTACGTTCCAGAGAGCCAGACCTGTGTCAAATCAAACATATGTGGCTCCTGCCACCTCTTTGGACATGTAACGGGGTAAATTCAGGATCTTTCCTTGGTAATTTCCTTGAGCAAAGATTAATAATTTCTATATTAATAACCTTTCTAACTAAAATTGTTACACTGAGGCCTTACATGGTATCTGTATTCTATACTGTGGGGGTGGGGGGCTTTGCTTGTGATTTCTCTACATCAAATTACACTAATTCTAATTTCCCACATCTTGGCTGTAATTTCATCAGTGAACACTACACTAATCCTGATTTCCCAAGAGTGGCCATACAGCAAATCACACCCAGGTGACTTTGTCCCAGACCTGTCATTGTGTTTAAGAATTGAAGGATCAGGCCCATAACAAGAGTTTTCATTGTCACACAGATGGAAACACAAGGATTTTCATCATGGATGTTGTCACAGCATGTGACATGTCAAACAAAGCTTGAATGTGCATTTTAAGTATCCAAAGGAATGGCTGTACCCTCTTAGCTATATTCATGGCACATTATTCCATAACAACAACCAGAGGGGAGCTGATGAAGTAACGTAACTATTTATAACCCTGGATCTAGGTGTCTGGATTAACCAGGAGTTAAGAATTTATGTAAGGTCAGTAACTTTTTTAATTGAATGTCCTTGGTATTATGTTTATTGACAAGATGATGATGACCTGTTGCAGGTTTTATTTTCAGCAGGAGCCAGCCACCCAGAAAGCAGAGGTTGAAACAGGAGTATGGAAAATGTAATCCCTTCACGGTTTAAGGCTAAATCCTGTGGGAAGTGGAATAGGCTTTGCTGATTCAGCATTTTATCTTGTTCATTTTGGTTTCATAATTGATAATGCAAATTTATAGAAATCAGATATTGCTGTTGTAACCTGAGATTCATTCCTTGCCTCACACCACTGCCTACCCCCTGAGGACCTTGCACCTCTGTGGGATCAGGCTTGATGCCAGCTTTTAAAAGGCAGCATTTGAGCTCAGTATGATCAAAGTTCACTTCAGTGAGATAAATCAGTGCTACTTGAATTGCACTCGGCACAGAAGGAATTTGCTGTTTTGCAGATTTAGGCCAAATGCTCACAAAAACCCCCTAATAGCTCTTTTCTTGCAAAAAGGGGAACTTTTCTTTCAAGAAAAGTATCAAGTGGAGCAAGCTGAGGAAGGAAATTTTGTGTCTCTCTGAAGAACAAAGAGAACTCGATACCTTTTCTTCCTGCGTGGTTGGAGTTCTGGCTGCACCGTGTCCATTACAAATCATTCAACGATGAAAACCTAAGTAAAATGAAGAATATAATAATTATTATTACATTCTTCATTAAGGGAAAAATTAGGTAAAGCACATCAATGTGTCTACCATGTCATATGCTTTCTGGATAGATTGCCTCACTATTTGTAGTTAAGCTTTGAGTTTGGAAAAAAAAAAAAAGAATAGCACCAACAACACTCCCAGCAAAAAAACCCCATCATTTGATGTGGCAGTATTCAAGGAATTAAGAACTAATAGTTTTTAGCACACACATGAAAATCAATAATAAAATACTTACTTTCTTTTGGGGGAAAAATCTTCAAAACAATTAAGTTGAAAAAATCTAAACTATTAACCATGGGGTAAGCTGGTGCCACAGCAAGTGCTGCATTTCTTAAGTCACAAATAGCATCTCTGTTAAGGAGAAGAACATGTCTGTGATTCCAAAAGGTTGAGATTAGCATTGATTACATTTCTACCTTGAGTTCACGCTCAGAAGTATCTAAATGTCCATGCTGGAGAAGTATATTCAGAACTAGCACTCTTTTTTTCCCCGTCTTTTTTTTTTTTTTAAATCTTTAAGAGCTCATTGTCTTCTCCTACACTGAGTGATGTCTGAATGCAGAGAAGATCTCTGGAGTCAGGTCCTCCAGAGCACTCTTTGGTGTGTCCATGTGGACTTAGGCCTGACCTCCAATCCCTCCTTACATCTGAAAAGCTTTTTTGGCAAAATATGTCAGTGAGAATTTACAAGATTTAAGAAAATCACCTGGGTAAAGAGCTTTTAGTTTCCAGACAAAGGGACCAGGTTCCCAGGCTGTTCTGTGTGATTTGATTGTGCTTCCACTGCTTTCACAAAAAATGCATTGGACAGCATTACACTGCTTCCTGGACAAACTGGAATTTTTTTGTTTTCTCTCCCTGTCTGTCTGTCTGTCTCCCTTTGGCCTCGGTTCGGCGCCCAGGATCACTTTCTGTTTGACAAGCCAGTGTCGCCCCTGCTGACATGTGCTGGGATGGCCCGTGACTGGCCGGACGCCAGAGGAATCTGGTATGTTGTGTGACCTGCAGGCTCCTGTGTCCTGCCTCAGGATCGTCTTACAAACCTCCTTGTCCTAACCCTGCAGCCACTCTGGCCCCACGCTCACAGCATGCCCAGCTTGCTTTGAAAAGGAAAATGTTCTAATTCCTGGGGCTGAAGGCAACCCTTTCCTTCCAAATGAGCTGGATGAAAATGGGACAGGGAAGTTGAATTTCCTGCTTTGTTTTAGTTCTGTTGCTACTGTCACAATACAGCTGATGTACTTTGGGCATAAATACAATATCTGCTGTGGAGATCAAGAAAAAACAGCTCTGAGATAAGTGCCCAAACCAGCAGCAGAGGATGGGGGCAGCTCTGCAGTGCTCAGCTTCTGCATCCATCCTGCTGCACCCTGTAGGCATTGCCAGGTGCTTTAATGCTGAAAAAACTGGCAAAAAAATTTCTAAGGAATCTCTTAGTGTGAAACCTGATCACTCACAAAACCCAGGGACCTGCTGGAAAACTGTGAGGATTTTTTCATTTCACGAGGCTTCCTATTAGATTCAACAAGGTGCAGATTCTTGGGTCCCCATCTAAGTCTGAGGAAGGGGAAAAGGATAAAGCCTGAGGCACCTCATTCATTGTCTCCACAAACAAAAAGAAGAACCAACAACATAATTACTATCCAGGGATCTCCTGAATAAAACAAATCTGGGTTTTGGTTTCTTTTATATGTGAAATATCAGGCAGAGTGGAAAAAATATTAGTGTGATTGGGAAGTACTTCTGTAAGTCACATCTTGAAAACCTGCTTTCTCTTGCAAAACTGTGCTCATTCTGGAAATCACTTTGCTTTGGATGACTTCAATCCTTATTGTGGGCTGCAGGACCATTTCTACCAACAACACTGTCAGCAATAGCACAGTTTAAATGCATGGTCCTGAAAGCAGTGGGGACACTTATTTAACTAGAAGGGGCAGGTGAGTTAGGCCAAACTCAGACTATTTATAAACCCTCCCTCAGTGTTTGTGCATGACTGAGAAGGAGGTGACTGGACCTGACCTGACCCAGTGTCAGGGCACAGGATGTTTACACCTGCTCAGCGTGGCACCAGCCAGCTCCAACTGCAGCAAGAAAAAGGAGACGCAGTAAAAGACCAGCTGAAAGTCAGGCTCTCAGTGATCTTGAACTTTCACTTTCATGTGCCTTAGACCTGGTGACATTTCACTGCTGGCACAAATGGGTCTGATCCCATCCATCACCCTCTACGTGCTGTAGGAAGGCCGTAGTGGGAGAGTGGCCAAGCAGAGGAAAAGCCATGAAAAGTGACCCAGCACTTGCCAAAGCCAGCTCCGAGTGCCTGTTTGAGGCAGGAGTGGGTTTTCAGAGGTTCTCTCCTTACTGGCAGAGCAGGGTCACTGAGGGGTCCTGGAAAGATCCCTTGAGGGACACCAGGCACACAGCAGGCACTGGGGTTTGAGGTAGAATAGAACAAAATTAAGTGAGCACACATTACTTGGCTCCCAGCAGCATGTAAATTTGGCTTTTCCAAGAGCAATATAACCCTTCCCTGGGGACAGGGGGTGCAGAGCTTGGCTTCTTCCTTGGCTGTGCCCCCAGCAGTGCTCCTGATGGAGGAGAACACGTTCTCCTGGCCCAGCACCACAGCAGCATGATGTGACCAGAAAACTCTCCTCACATCATGCCCAAGAGACCCTGTAATGCCATAGGCATGGGGGATCCAGTGGTGGAGTCAGCTCCAATCCCTCACTCCACACACCAGTTTTATTATGACACATCTAACACCTCCGCTGCTTGGAAAGACTGTGATAAAACTAAGAACTATTTCTCAGGGTTTGCCCTTTATAAAGATAATTTTTGTCTCCCCTCTTGACCAGGCACAACAATGAGAAGACATTTCTCATTTGGATTAATGAAGAGGACCACACCAGGGTGATCTCCATGGAGAAGGGTGGCAACATGAAACGTGTCTTTGAAAGGTTCTGCCGGGGATTAAAAGAGGTAATGTCTCAATGAGTTTATTACTCCTGTTTGTTCACTGCTGTCATCCCTGCTGACTGTGGTTCACATGGAGCTGACATCTCCAGGAGCAATGAAATGAAGTCACATCATCCACACAACAAACCACATTAACACAGCTAGGGCAGAAAACGTGGGCAGATTGCTAGCTGAGTTGTAGGAAAAAATAAATAAATATCCCTTTTTTTTCTTTTTTTTCCCCATTTTGTGCCTACAGACTGCAGGAATTCATAAATGAAGGTTTTTATTTTGATTGTTTGATTTGCTTGAATGAAGACTTTATTTGGCCCATCCCCCTGGTTCTCAATCTTGAGGTGGGAGCAGAGTGGAGGCTGCTGAGGCTGTGCACAGCACTCAGGGCTTAGGACCCACTGTCTTTGGGAGACAGGGGATTTGTAACCAGGGCTCCTGGATTTTATTTTGGTCTATCTAATCACAATGATAAGAAAGGTTTCCTGAGACAGGGTGTGGTTTAAAACAGTTTTGCCCAGATGGTCCAGGTATGACTTAAGTTGAGTCTGGGCCCAGTGCAGCCCTCTGACCTGCTCAGTTGATTGACCAGAGACAGAGAACTTTACTGTACCCCACAGGTAATATCAAGGAACCCTGGAATGGTTTGAGTTAGGATTAGGGTTTGCAGTGGGTTTTGGGGCACAGAAAAACAAAATCACCTGATTTATGCTCCGTTGGCATCAAGGTGGTTACTGAGAGTTACCAGGGTGGGTTTCCAGGCACACCTGTGAGACAGAGCACTGCACAGGTGGTGGCCTAGGTGACACAGCTCCCAGCTGTTGCTCCCAGCTTTGCCTCTGCTGCTGAGCTGGGCTCATGTCAGCCTGTGGACATGGACATGGGAAGTGGTGGGGCAGGTTTGGGAGCTGAGACCTCAGCAGGTGTCTGGGGCAGCAAATCAGGTCTAGCTTCCCACCACTAGTTGTGTTATCCTCACCAAATACAGGAATGATCTAAGGAGAGCCATTTATTCTGTACCCTTCTGCAGACCTGAAGTATTCAGCTCTATTTGTAGGATTCTTGTGAGCATGAGCTGGTTTATGTATCCAGCTCTCCTCAGGGGGAGATGAGAACTGAACTGATATTGAATTGGGTTTGCACAAGCAAGTCTGGGAAGCCTCGGTGAGTGCACAGAGTACCAGGTTATTCAGAGGGCAATAGACTCTTGTGATTTTCCTGCAGATAATTATTCCACTCTCCTGCCAATTCTGGTCAGAGACTAATGAGAAGTGTTAGCCTCCTTATAATGGAAGTGTGGCATTTAGAGGCCAAACATCCTCTTCAAGGAGTCATGACAGCACCTAGAAAACTACACAAGTTCAGGCTCAGCTCCTTCTGTTTGCTTTGTGCTGTTGGAGTCCTTTGGGGTCCTGTGTTGCAGCTTGCTTCAAAATTACTGAGTTAGAAACAAATGGCAAAAGCCACAACTCTTAAGTGAAGATACGATTCAATGGGACAAGGCTTTACCAAAACACCACAACAGGGAGTTCTGTGATGAAGAGTCTGCAAGACAGTGGTCCTGAGAAGGTGGTGGAGAAATCCCTCTGGTCCTGAGAGTGCAAACACTTGTATCGCACCTAGACCAGGCTGCACCCAGGTGTAAATTCCTGCCACTCCACTGGTATTTTAAAACAAGAGACTTGTTTATGCTGCCCTTTTTGTTCTGTTTGTGCGCTGCCCCCGCAGGTGGAAAGGCTGATCAAGGAGCGGGGCTGGGAGTTCATGTGGAACGAGCGCCTGGGCTACGTGCTGACCTGTCCGTCCAACCTGGGCACGGGGCTGCGCGCAGGAGTCCACGTCAAGCTGCCCAGGCTCAGCAAGGTACCCATGGCATCCCAGCGGGACACAGCCAGCTCTCCTGGCACTTAAACGGGACACAGCCAGCTCTCCTGGCACTTAAACGGGACACAGCCAGCTCTCCTGGTGGGCAAAGGAACACAGGGAAAGCTTAGGGCAACTGCACGTTAACACGATGTGTGTGACAAGGTCCGGCAGGCAGGGCTGAACGAGGACGCTGTAATTCTGCAAGTTGCTGCGTTTGTTATGGAAATCAACCTGCCACAAAGATGGGCCGTAATCGAAGGAGTGAGAAAACTCTCCACCTCTGCCTGCCCTTCCGGCAGCGCTATAGGGAGCACAGCCTCGCAGTGACTCTGCTCAGTACACGCAGCTGTCAGGAAAATTAACCCACATACACCAGAGGTTTATGTCCAAAAAGGAGACAGAGGAGTCCTGTAACTTGATAAAAATAAAGGGAGAGGCCATGGGACATTTCCCCTGGGGTCTCTCGAATCTTTGGAGGATGCAGCCTCCTTTTTATCCCAGTTTCCCGATCGCATGTCCCTCTCTCTTTCCCCACTGGCTGAGGCATTTCAGAGGCACAGACTTAGTACAGACTCCTTAAAATGTATAACCCCTCACTTTGTCCTTTCCTTGTGCCACTCAGTGGAATTCCTTATGGAATTTATGGTTCTTCTCACTGTTTCTTTCATCTTCCAATATTCAATTTTATTTATCAGCAGATCTTTGGCTTGTTTGTCAAGCCAAATCTCCCTCATTCCACTCATCAATCAGCGGAATACTCGCCATTGTTTGTTTTATCTCTCAGTGCTGGTTTTGTCTACCAGCAGACCCACAATTTGTAAAGACAAATCCCTCATTCCTTTCACAGAGAAAGGCAGTAGGCTCACAGCTATTTCTCCTGACAGGACCCCAGGTTCTCCAAGATCCTGGAAAACCTGCGGCTGCAGAAGCGTGGCACGGGCGGCGTGGACACAGCAGCTGTGGCCGACATCTACGACATCTCCAACCTCGACCGCCTCGGTCGCTCCGAGGTAAAGTGCTCTTTTGGTTTTGTTCGGTTTTGTTTGTTTTATTTTGTTTTGTTTTCCTGCGTTTCCCCCTTGCTTTTTAGCTGAGATTTGTACTGACAGGGGTCGGTTTCCCTCTGCTGACCTCAGTGGATCCACGGCAGTTTTTACTGCTGGTGAATCTGGTCCAGGGGAAGTGCTGACCGAAAGAAAAGCTGTTAACGTGCATGAAGTGCTGGATAAATGCTCCTGTTCTGGCAGTGAAAAAGCCCAACCCCGAGCAAGCTGCACACATGTGAGGGACCGTGTGCTGAGGATCTCCATGAGGGCATGCAGGTGCTGGAAGGAAGCAGGCACGGAGTCCTAACCCAGCCAGGGAAACAGGCACCAAGGCAAGACAGGGTGTAGGGTGTCGTGTTCCTTTCGCTGCCGAGTCACACAGCAGCACAAGGCCCCACTCCACAGCAGCTGAGGAGCTGGGGCCACTTTCACATGTCCTGTGTGGCTCTCAGCAGGGGACACAGGAGAGCTGCGTTTAAATCGGAGTTAGATTTGAATCAAGGCACAGATTTCATAGCCAGCCCTGAGCCTTCCCTGTAGGACAGAGAGTGCAGTAAGACACGTGCACCTCAGACATTTGCTGCTAAAGCCATTGCAGTGAGAAGGAACATTTATTGTGCCAGAGTGGAAATAGCCCTGCAGCCAGGATCTCGGGCCCCACACCTCATTCCAGCTGCATGTTTAACTGTTTCATGAGGCAGAGCAAAGCTGATGAGGATGGGGGAGAAACAGCCCTGCCCGGGAGCTGCAGCCTCCTCCCACAGCTCTGACTGAGCCAAGCTCTTCAGGCCGTGGCACTTTGGATGAGGATGCAGTCTGGTCCTGGTGTTGCAGCCTCATTTTAGGTAGGTTTTCATAACAAAATATAGCCCAGGGATAATGCACCTGGGTGACAACAACATTAACCCAGCCCACAGGGCCTTGCCTTCCTGGCTCACCTGCCACTGGGACAGAGCCCAGCCAGGTGTCCTGTGCTTTCTGGTTCAGATGTGGCTTTGAATGTCCCCACAGCCATGGACAGAGGTCTGGAAACTTTAAATATTGAAATCTGATGTAGACACCTGTCTTTCTTTGGATCTAGAATACAACAAGTAACAGGGAACAAAATAAATAAGAGTAAAATACTGTTAAGCTGTATTATTTGCAAAAACAGACTGTGACAAAGACATGTATTAATACCTGACACATCACCATGTGTGCTTTATATTAAAATAACACTACTAATAAAAAAGGATTACATAGCATGATTAACTGAGTGCTACTGACAGACAGCCTAAGCCTACAAATTTTTGCTTATATGAAGAGTTCCACTGAAGTCAGTGATGCCTCCTACAGCAAGGATCCAAAGGATTAAGGCAGCAGATAAGACACAAGCCCTACCTTGGATATTCTGAAATCTAAGTAAGACAAGATATACTCTGGGGGATAAGAAAAGTTTTATTCTAGGATAATTTTTTTCCAGTACATAATTAAATAAATTCCTTTATGTGGTAAATGTGTTTGCAAAACTGAATTATGTTCCCAAAGGTGCAAGATAAAACCATTTGTATTTTTGCTCTGTTTCAGTTACTGGTCAATGCAAACTTAATATGGAATTTGTTTTCCATAAGGCTTCAAATTTAGATCTCTGAATTCCCAACACAGCTGGTCTGTAAAAGACAATAAAATAAAATGCTAAGCTACCGAAATGCTTTATAATAAAAACAAATCCCTTGAAAATCAGCAACTGTCACAATAAAGAGACAATGGGATTTAGTCTTTGCACTTGGTTTCAACAAGCCAGTCATTAAACTGAACCATTTCATGGAGATTAAGAAATATCAACTTTACCTTGCTGGCTCAGAGTGCTACAGGGTCTGTGGTCCTTACATGTCACCTGGGGACAAGGCCTCTTGTATTCTCCAGAAATTTGGAGCAGGTTACAAAGATACCAGCATCCCAGCCCTATGGAGTTGTGGATTTTGGTGCTGCTCAGGGCCTGGAGAAAATCCCACCCTGGCAGTGTCACTCAGGAGCTGGGAACAAAGGAGTGCTGGGTGCTGCAGAGCCAGCATGAGCGCAGAGCTGTGTGTGCTGAGCCTGGCAGCACAGCCGGGCAGGACAGCAGGGTGCTCCCCATGCCTGAGGGACCATCCCATGGTCATTGCAGGGGAAGGGCACAGCCCTATTTTGATAAGCCTCCTCAGGCACTGTGAATATCCCTGGCAGTCCTGCCATCCTCCCAGTCCCAGCCATGTGCAGGACACCACCCCAAGCCCCCAGCAGCATTCAGGGCCAGTGTGAACCCTGAATGTGAACAGGGCAAACGCCTCCTTCTTGCTCTCCTTGCACAAGCATCCCTCCCAGCTCATTTCCACGTCCCTGTGTGCACACAAATGTTCCTGCAAGCATGGGGAGCTTTGGGCTTGGGAGCTGGGGAGGCACAGCAAGGACTTCAGAGCTTCATCGAGCACTGCCTGGGGGGGCTGAGCATTCACAGCACGGCTGCTCTGCATCCTCACCCTGTGCAGTGTGGGGAGCACTCTGGGCCAGGCATCCCTGCTCACAGCACCTGGGGAGCAGACTGCACTCTCCTGGGGGTCACACTGGAAACAGGTCTCTCAGCTCCTGTCTGAACACTTTATATAAGAGACTTCTGCCTGGTTGGTTCGTTCCTGTGGGAGCAGAGCTTGGTGGAAATAACTTTAGGGGCGTCACTGAAAGTTTCTGCTGCTGGTGGTCCAAACTCAGGGCAAACAGGAGAAGGGAATTACTGTGGATTTGCACAACTTTGTACATTGTACATCCTGTGCCACAGGGTGTGTGATGTCTGTGACCCTCCTCTCTTACAGCATTGCCTGCTGTTGTGACAGCACAAACCAGCTTCCCCCTCTTCTCCCAAAAGATGAGTTAAACCTTCTGTTACTACAATTTTCTTCTTACTGTTGTAGGTGGAGCTAGTCCAGATTGTCATCGATGGGGTCAATTATCTCGTTGACTGCGAGAAGAAACTGGAAAGAGGTCAAGACATCAAGGTGCCACCCCCCCTGCCTCAGTTTGGCAGGAGATGAAGCTGCTGCTGATGGCCGCAGCTGAGGGCAAAGGTGGCTTCCCTTCTGATGGAAAGGCACCCCTGTACATCTCTGTATAAATGCATTGTGTAATAAAACACTGCCTGACACCCGAGGTCTCCTCCATGCCTGGCTGCACTGGCACAAACTTGCCTGGGTGCAGCTTTAGTGGGATGCACCCATAAAACCACCTTGGTGTGTTCTTTTGGGGGGACTGCTTCCCTTTCTTGGTTGGTAAAAAGCACAAGTCTCTGGTTCAATGCAGTACTTGCACCTCTGCACATATTTACCATGTCTCCTGTGAGCACCCTGCTCATTTCTGCCCTGTGTCCTTGGGCTGCAGCAAACTGGCCCAAAAAGCAGCAGGAAAATCAGTTTGCTGATATTGTGCATCCCACCTTCAGCTATGCAGCACAGCCTCCTCCAGCCCTCTCCTGCAGCTCTCAGGGTCCAGGTAGTGGGGCCTGGCTCACTCCCCAAAGTGCCTGAGGGATGTGTTGTCACTCCAAGGGACATCTCCATGCTCACCATGGTCTCACGTGCTCAGCAGCTCAGTGGAAAGGAAAAAAAAACCTGCAAATGCTGACAATCCCACTGATTGCTTCTTATTTGCATATGGAAACACGCTCAGTGTTTCACAGCCAGAACACCAGCTCTCTGGAAGGTCTCTGGCTGAGTCATATCTGCAGAGCTGTGGCTGGATGGCTGGCCCATAACTGGCTGCAGATTTCAAAAGTCACAATTGGAAGCTAATTGAGAGCTAGATGGTGATTTAGCTGCTCTTGAAAATCAGCAGCATGGTGTGCTGGCTCAGAAGGAGAGCTGCTAAGTGTAAAGCAGGCTGGAGCTTCCATGTGATTACTGTTTCCTCCTCATCTATGCTGGGCACATTCCCTAGCATTTTGCTGCTGGCTTTCCAAATGGTGGTTAATAATAGTAATTCTGGGGGAGGGAAACAGACTTTTGCTGATTTTACATAGAAGGCAAATAAGCAAAACTGGAAAGACTTAGCTCTCCAAAACTCTCAGCTCAACACAAAATCCAACCATGGGCCAAGTGTCCTCAGATTTTAGCCTCTATTTTGCACTTCTCCTGCTGACTTGCAAACTGCTGATGTCCAGCGGGCTGCCATCTGCTAATAGCATTTTTAGGGGTTGGTATGGGGCTGATGACTCTGTTTCAGTGCCTTTAACAGCAGCCTGGAGGGTGAGGTGCATCACTCAGCCAGACAGCCCACTGCTGGCACTACACTACATAAAAGGGAGCAGCTGCCCAGCTGGAGAACAGGGCTGCTCCTCAGAGAGCATTTCACGGTGGAAATGGGCTGCTGGAAACCTCAGGGGGCTCAGCAGAGGCAGAGGCTGGGAGACGAAGGCTAAGAGGATATCTTAATGATGTCCACCACTGTCTGCATCAGGGGAAACCAGGCTCAAAACCCTCCTTGGAGGGGCAGAGGGACAGAACAGGAGGCAACAGACTCAGGATGGGACATTGGGAATTCCTGTTACTTATTGGAGAGGCCTTTTGCCCTATGAGGGTGGACAAACATTGGAACAGACCTGGAGACACCCAAAACTCAGGGAACAAGGTTCTAAATAATGCGATTCACACTGGTCCTGCATTGGGGCTGGGGTGGGATTGGTGGGTGTTTTGGGACAGAACATCTCCAGATCCCTAGCCTACACAAATGTAAGCTGAATCAATCACTGCAAAATGCCCGAGATGAGCAAATAACCCAGAGCAATATCCTGGCCATCCTGAATTGTTAGTCTGTACAAAATACTCTGGTATGACTTTCTCCCTGCTCTGCCCCAGCTGTGGCATTCTCTGCATTGTTGGCTTCTGAGCATGTCCTTCACGACCAAAATACTCCTCCTCACATGGATTATTTTCCAAAGGCTTGTTATCACCTGCATTTTCCACTTCTGTGACCTTTCTCTCCATGACCTCTGTACGGCCAGCAAGAGCAACTCAGCTGCTTCACATGAACGGTGTATTTCCATTTTTCATTCCACACCACTCATTAATAGTTCTAATTAAACTTGGACAGTAACATACCTATCAAGCCTATGCAGGATGTCTTTGCTCAGTGCTCCTCCCTCATGACAACCCTCAGGACAGCTTTCTGTTTGCCTGGAGCCCATTCTCCTCTAAGTGGAGCCCATCCTGGGGCTAAGCTGTGGGGAGCAGGGTCTCAGGGCCTTCAGGGGCAGCAGGAAGGGGGCTGCTCTGCTCCCGAGGATATGTGCAGGGGAATGGCAGCAGCAGGGTACAAACACCCAGAAAAGCTGTGTGCCCAAACAAAGAAAGAAAAGCACACAGATAATGACTCCATAAGAAAATATTAAGGGTTCAAAAGCTGGGCTACTGCACTATGCTCTTGACATCAAATGTTACTTCTTGTTCCTCATATATATTTTCCCCCACGCCACAAGAACTGCACTGCTGAGACCCTTTTCTGCCAATAAAACTCCTTCCTGATGAACACTGATCCTCTATAAATCTTTGAAATTTATTTGATTAAGTGCCCCAAGAGCTATGCGCCATGCCTCAAGCACTTCTCTAATGCTCTTGACAAAGCAGCTAGGGACCAGCAGAAACAATCTCTCAGGTCAAGCTCCACCAAAGCCCAAATCCATCAAAGCCCACCCGTGCTCCATTAGGCAGTTTGTGCAGGGTGAGAACTGGGCAGGAGTTACAAGACAAGAGAGAATAGGCATTTTAGGTGAGATATTGGGCAGGAATTGTTCCCTGGGAGGGTGGGCAGGCCCTGGCACAGGGTGCCCAGAGAAGCTGTGGCTGCCCCTGGATCCCTGGCAGTGCCCAAGGCCAGGCTGGACACTGGGGCTTGGAGCAGCTGGGAAAGTGGGAGGTGTTCCTGCCATGGGATTATGGGTGGGATTTAGGATCGTGGATGGGATTTGGGGTCCCTCCCAAGCCAAACCAGTGTAAAAGTCTGTAGCTAAAACAGTTGTAACTGATCTCACTTGAGACATGCACACCTGAAACCCTTGGCTGCCCTAACAAAAGCTGACAGCAGGCTCTGGAGTTCCTGACTCTGCCACACCTGACATAACGCTTCTCTGGAAACATCAAAGCCACAAGGGAGCAGACAACATGAGGAATGAGTGACAGCTAATGTTTATAGGCAGAATTACTTTGCTAATAAGATCCACTGGAATGCAATTTATGACCTGCATGCACATCTTTCTCCTGCAACGCCTCTCACTGTTTGCCTTCAGCCTAAGGTTTAATTAAAAGATTAAAGACTTAAACAGTCACTTCTTTTGTCTGCAAAAATGCAAAAACCACCAAAATGCTCTGCATAGGGTACAGAAGTCCTACCAAGTTAAATCTTCCAGTAGGCAGGAACATCCTGCCCAGCCTACTGTTGATTATTGATATCACATTTTTAATTCACTCTTAATTATTACAGAAAGACATTGGGCTCCTAATGAGAAAATATCAGTTATATTACAGTAATAAGTCTATCAGTAAAGAAAGGTAATGAAAATTTTTTTTTTCATCTACACAATGTTCAGGGAACTCAGGTGGACCCAGCAGAGAGGAAAAAGTTGATAAATTATGCCAGCTAATTTTTAGCTCATTTAATGTATATTCTGGCTTGAAAATGCTGTAAATTTTCCGTGTATACCTTTATGAAGAATTTGTCTTAGCTCTCATTCCAGTTTTATGCTCTGCTTTCTGAACCAGCATTTGGGCTTTGAAATTACTGATAATTTACCTGGAACTTAGCCATAACTACTGGTATTTCTACTTTTTTTTTTTTTTAAATGAGGAATTTATCCTTTTCTTGACAGAGAGGAATAAAGGAAATTAGAAAGACTGAAAAGATTAGAGCATTCTCCCTTGCTGATCCTTCTGCCCAAGGAATCTGTACCTTTGCTGCTGCCTGCAGTTTCACCCTGTTGTTTCTTTTTTTCTCTGTAAAATGCAGCAGTTTTATTCAAAGTACATCCAATACTGCAGAAAAGGCCAAAACACAGGAGAAAAACACATTCTTCCTTTTTTAGTTCTTTCATAGCTTCAACCCTAGAAATTATAACTTCATGATCTGAAGATATGAGCTTCAGTGAAGTGCTGTGCAAATCAAGATGAAGTTCATACAGTTCCTCACTGTATGTTTCTGGAAAAAAGCAAAAATTACATTATCCTGTGAGAAAACAGTGTTTTCTATTTAACAGGCAGCCACCAAAACCAGGGAAAATTCTTGTGCTATCCTTGTTAGACAGGGCGTGTTAAGATTCCTACTTGAGCCACTCAAGTCTCAGACTGTCCTTTTGATACAGCAATAACAAACAGCAGCTCTGCAGTGCAAAACAGCCAAATAAAATAACTAACCACAGGGTTAACCCTTCAAAGTCTTCAGTTCATCCTGGCACTAAAACACTTGCCTGAATATAAGCCATTAAATATCTGAGTTGAGCCAGCAACAGAAGTGGATTGAGCAACTTATTTAAGCACTTGTTAAATATCCTGAAAGAATCACAGCCCGGTGGAAATGACACCCAGTGGTGGGCAGCTGAGCAGGCACACCGAAGGGATGCTGCCTTGCAATCAAAATCCATAAATATTTAAGATTAAATATAGCATAGGTAATCCTTTTACCACTGACAAGAAAGCAGAGTAATAAATGTTAAGCAATCCGTTCATCTTCTGGAGAATAATTAAAGGGAACCACCTGTACAGGTGCCTCAGAATATTGCAGACATAACAGAATGTATGGGGGAACAGGGCCTATTTTTCCTTTCTCTCCCCAGGCTTACCTTTAAATTAAAACAACCAGGAAAATGCCATCCTAGCACTCTGCCAAATTGTATTAACTACCCAAACCATATACACAAAGAAGTGAACAAAGGCAACTTCAGTTGTGTGTGTGTACAACCAAAGCTTCTGGTACCCCCTCAGTAGACAAATCCTCCTCTCTGGGGTAGGAGGATGATGAACATTGTGCTGTGTTCAGACAATTCACTGTTTCTTAAGAAAATAGGAGAAAAAGAGGCAAAAATCTTTACAATTGCACTGCTGCTGTCTTGCTCGTAACTCAGCTGGTGCCCAGGTACAGGGGAGCTCCCAGCCCAGTAATGTCAACCTGGAACAAACCCAAACCAGAGCAAATTTAAACAGGTGTGGCCTCAGCCAAATAAGTGGTATTAGAGGTAAACAGTGTCTGAGTGATTTAGCAGTGAAACACCCATTTCCACTGCCTGCAAAGCTGGATCTTAAGGGTGGCTGATCCTGCCTAGGCACACACACATAAAATCTAGGCTGGAAAAGCCAGGACAGTACATTTAGGACTTCATCAGAACAGAAAGCAAGGCAAGCTGCAGGAGCAACTGGGACCTCTTGCTGTGGTTGAGCAGTAACTACATCAGCAAAAGAGGTATTATTAATTTTAAAAAGACACGCCGATTCCTTCTGGTTTTACCTCCCGGCTTTAAACGCCGTTCATCAATTATTTTTATCTGCAGTCAGCGCTAATTGTTCCCAAACCCGTGCTGGTTCCGCCCGGCAGCGGTGCAGTTTAAAACATGCTTTGTGCACGCCTCCCTCTAGTGGGCTCAAAACCCCGGAAAATCGCCAAAATCCGCCAATTCCTCTAGGAAGACCCAAGTGTTAGGGATAACCACTTAGGGTTATATGTTAGGGAGAAAATATAATATTCCTTATATATTTTAGACATACATATATTTAATACATATATAACATCAACCAGGAGGCGTCATGGGGATCTAGGGAAATGCTAAAAACGCAAGATGCAGCAGCCTGACTTGGTGGGGGGGAGCCTTATTGGGCTCACAAACATTTATTTGAGCTGCTGAGCGGCCTCCTCCAGTGACACAGCCCCGGGGACTCAGCCGGTCCCCGCCGGGGCTCAGGCCACCCGCAGTGTCCCCGGCTGAGACCCCAGCACAGCGAGAGCTGCAGCTGCTGCAGCCAGGCCAGAGGAGGCTCCAGGATGAGCAGAGGGATGGATGGAGCAGCTCTGCTGGGAGGAAAGGCTGGCAGAGCTGGCATTGTTCACCTGGACAGGAGAAGCTTTGGGGTGACCTCAGTGCGGCCTTGCAGGGCCTGAAGGAGCTGCAGGAAAGATGGAGAGAGACAATTGCCAAGGGCTGGAGGGACAGGACACAGGGAATGGCTCCCAGTGCCAGAGGGCAGGGCTGGATGGGATATTGGGCAGGAATTGTTCCCTGGGAGGGTGGGCAGGCCCTGGCACAGGGTGCCCAGAGAAGCTGTGGCTGCCCCTGGATCCAAGGCCAGGCTGGAACACCCCGGGACAGCGGGAGGTGTCCCTGCCATGGCAGGGGTGGAAGGCTCCCTTCAGCCCCCTCAGGCAGCGCTCTCCCACAGCCCGGGCCGTCCCCGGCTCCCGCTCCTCCTCTTCCTCCTCCTTTTGCCCTCCCCTTCCCGTCCGTCATCGCCGTGCGCGGTGTGGCTGTGGCGGAGCCGGAGCGTGAGGCGCTGT
>JAHLSL010000241.1:1217843-1228505 GCA_025920805.1 Petroica traversi | reverse complement strand
GGGAGCAGCTGGCGCCGGGCGCGGAGCCGCAGCCGCCGCGGGCAGCCAAGAGGAGGAGGAGGAAGAAGGAGTACGAGAACCAGGACGTGAACGGGTTCGCGGCGCTCCGCGGGGAGCAGCAGCAGGAGGATGAGGAGGAGGAGGCGCTGAGGAAGGACAGGCGGCGGGAGAGCAGGAGGCTGAGGAGGCAGGAGAGGAAGAAGAACGCCATGGTGAGCCCTGCCCTGCGGCCGTGGGGAAAGCGGGGATTTGCTCACAGCCCTCACCTTTGGGGCGGGTGTCAGCTCCCTTGAAGGGCTCACATGAGTAATGCGCACAATTACACCCTTTCCATTGTCAGGAAAATTAATCCAGAAACACCAGGGGTTTATGTCCAAAAAAGGAGACAGAGGAGTCCTATTGCTTGATAAGAATAAAGGCTCCTTTTTATCCCAATTTCCCAGCTGCATGTTCCTCTCTCTTTCCCCTTTAGCTGAGGTACTTGAGAAGTACAGACTTCCCAAAACGCCTAATACAGACCCCCTTCTAATATACACCCCCATTTTTCTTTTTCCTTGTGTCTCTATTGTTTAAATCGAGATTTAGCACAGCCTTGAGTGAGTAACAGTCTGTCAATTAGTGAAATTCATATAAGATTTATAGTTTCTCCCCCCATGTTGCTTCTTTCACCTCTCAGTATCTGGCCTGATCTACCATCAGGCCCAGACTTTATTTATAAAGACACCTTCTTGTCCTTCTGTTCAGGAACAAAGTGTGACAGGTTGAGGGATGCCAGTGGCAGCATCTGCAAAAGTGTGTGCAAAGCAATCTAATCAAAGCAATACATAGACAAACTCCAGTTCCTGGTAAAGCTCACACAGAGCACAGCCCTCACCCAGGGGGGCCCTGTGGGAAAGAGACAACAAGTTCAGCTGATCCCACAGGTTACTATGCAGTCTTCCCAAACTTCTCCCCTCTCCTAACTCACTTTTGTACTTTGTTCTTTACGTTTAGGTGGAGATGCGGTGGCTTCAGTCACACATCTTAGTTAGGGGTGGTTGTGCCTTGGGAGTGGGTCACTCAGGACAGTACCTGGCATGGGATGTGGTCAGTCTAAAGAGAGGGATTTCACCACAGCTGCTGAGCCAGCAGAATATCTTCCTTTATCTCCCTTGGCTTTCAGCTGCTGTGTGGGTAATCCAGCTGCAAGGATTTTGGCAGAGCTTTGGGGTCTTGGCCCTGCTCCACCCTCCTTTTAGTCCTGCTTGGATTGTGGTGTGTGTGAGGTGTCACATCCACGGAACAGCCACTGTATTTTCCCCTGAAATTTTCCCTTTAACCTCCAGTCACTTTCCCACAACTTTGTTAAAAGAGAGCCCCGTGGGGAGGCACAGGTTTCTCTCCCTGTGGTGGTGGTGCTGCTGTAGGACTCAGCAAGAGCTCAGCCCTCCCCTGCCACAGACACAGCATGTTTCAGGTGAAAGAAGTGAAGTTTGGGACAAAAGGTGGCTTTCAGCTCAAGCTGTAGCCTTTGGCAGGGCTCTCCTGGCTCTGCGCTGTTCCTCCTGCCCCTGGGCCAGTCCCCAGCCCCTCTTGGCTTCTGCATGAAACCAACTCAGGTCATTTGTCTGTGTGATTCATCAGACTGTGTGGCTGCTAAAAGGGGAAAAGTGCCTATAATGACGTGGTTTGATGGCACAGAGCACAGTTTGATGGCAGAGCACAGAGTCTCTTCCTGGCTGCTTTTTCCTCAGGACTAAATTGTATTTACTCTTTAGGCCCTGTGAGGCTGGGATTTCTAGGTCTTTGAGTGCCACTCTCACACAGAATCACTGTATTTCTCTCTTCCAAGGTGTGTTTCCACTGCAGAGAGCCTGGCCACGGCGTGGCTGATTGTCCTGCAGTGCTGGAGAGCCAGGACATGGGGACGGGGATCTGCTACCGCTGCGGATCCACGGAGCACGACCTCAGCAAATGCAGAGCCAAGGTGGATCCCGCTGCTGGTGGGTCTCAGGAGTTTGTGTTGTTTTAAATTGCTTGGGTCTAAATTGCCTGACTGCTGACCCTGAGGCTTTGTGAGTTGGAAATTTAACTTTTGCAGTATGATAACGAGGACAATGACAGTAATTTATAGGATGAAGTGATTAAAGTATTGTCATTGTTTGATCTGTGACTTCACCAAGGTTTTGATGTGGATCATAAAGCCTGTGGGATTTTGCAGGGCCATTTCCATATGCCAAATGTTTCATCTGTGGTGAGATGGGGCATCTGTCAAGGTCATGTCCGGACAATCCCAAGGGGTTGTATGCTGAAGGTGAGTGTACAGATTCACTAAATTTAGTAAAAATAAATTCTGTGTCTTTCTTACCTGATACAGAACAAAGTAACACTGTAAGTGAATGAGAATGTGGCTAAAAGGAATTCCTATGTATCTTTCTGTAAAAGCAGAGTAATTCTGGGGAATTAATTGTCAAGTAATTACCTGGGAATTTCTGTTTTAAATGTAAGTGACAGGATGAGGTGCAAAGTGTGAGAGTTTGCTTGTGCCTCAGTATCAGGAGATGCACAAGGGAACAAAATCCTATGGGAACATAGTCAGTGTGTCTTTACATACACCAGAATAGGTTGTAAAAACATTCTCACACAGTAGCTTAAGATTTGGGGAGGTGACGAAACACAGGCTCTCGCTAAAGAGAAGACATATCAGTTTGAGTGACTTTAATGAGAAATGGGGTCTAACTTTGAAGATTTCATGTCTCCGTTGGCTCCAACAGCCAGCATTTTCTGTCTTCTGGTGTTTCACAACACAAATGTGGGGTCTTGGCAAACTCCAGAAGATGATCTTGCACCGTGGTTAAAGTGGAACAAAAATCACCGTGTTCTGAAGTGATTGAATTATGGGTAGAATTTAGGTTTCACATCTCAGTACGTGCAGTTGGATTACCAGCCTCTGTCAGTTTTAAAAGTTCTTTTGAGTATGGATTTCAGCAGAATTCAGCTTGTTTCTCAAATTGAGAGCTTCCAGCAAATCAGATACTCATTAAGCAGTGGCTGTAATTTGTGGTGGTGCTGAATGGAACAGTGTGGTCCCAAGCAGCTCCACCCCTCACAGACACAGGGAAAGGTGTTTTCGTGAGTGTTTGTTGGTGTTTTTTTCCCCCTCAGATGAGTAACAATTTTCTCTGTGAACAGGTGGGGGCTGCAAACTTTGTGGCTCCGTGGAGCACTTCAAGAAAGACTGCCCGGAGAAGCAGAACGCAGGTGGGTGCAGGGGCTGTGGGGGGGCTGTGGGTCCAGCAGTGTTCAGCTGCTGCTCTGCATGACTGTGGTTAGGGAAAGGCCTTTGGGAAGAGAACTTCACAGCAGCAGAGGTGGCCTTTTGTTGGGACACTCAGGGAGGATGTGGAGGAGGCAGTAAGTTGCAGTGCAAAACTGAGATAATTCTGTTTTTGAAAAAGGAGGTTCATCTTGTGTATTTCTGAAGGCAGTTTCTAAATACAATAATGTGGGTTTTTTTGGCCAGTGTTTGTGCTGCTGGTCACAGGTAGGCAGCTGTGCAGCAGAACTGGCTGCTGCTTTTTGATTTCAGTGTGAAGTGGTGGAGCTGACTCCCGTGCCAGGTGCAGGGTGGTGGTGTGTGCAACCAGGTGTGTCAGACACCCAGGACAGGGACAAACAAGATATTCCCAGGCTGGATTCACAGCTAATGAGCTGCTTTCTTACATATTCTTCAGCTTTCCATGTGGGTGGAAAAATTAAATTAAATACCCCAAAGCTCCACTGTGCTAAAGGAGGCAAGAGCATCACACAAGGGTTTGAGGAATGATCCGGTTTCTGGAGTGGTGACACACCTGTGCATTTTTCTACCTTGTTTCTATGGCACTTGCTTAATATGCCAGGCAATAATAAGCCACTTCAGTGAAATTTATGTGAGAAATAATTATTGAGGCAATAGACGCATTTTCTATATCTGATCCCATATTTTTAGGTCTGAGGCCATATGTAGGATTCTAGGTGTGTGCTGCTTTGCCAGTTTAGAATGGGTCAGATTCAGTCTGAATTTGGTCTGACAGAAGTTTATGACACTGAAAATCTCTGAAATTCCCTCAAACTCATCTCAAGTAGCACGGCTGTACCCACTTGGGTGGCTGATGGTTTTGAAGCCTCTAACTAGATTTTTTTCTAAGTTTTTCTGGTAAGTTTTACATCCATAATGAGGATTGTAAGTGCTATTTATTTTCTCCCATGACTTCTTTCAAAACTGGAGCTGCTGGTTAAAAGCAATCAAATTAATTGGAACTGTGACACCATTGGCAAGAATTGTGGTCCTCTTGGAGATGAAGTGAGCATTGTGCAGGGTGTTTTCAGGTGCAGGAGGAGAGCTGAGAGCTGGCACAGGAGTTGAGGCAGTTTGTAGTTTCCCCAGGCAGAGTGGGCCAGGCTTAGTGTGCAGAGGCTGGGTGGGTAACTGTGGCAGTCCCTGAGTGCAGGGCTGGGTGTGCTGGGTTTGCTGCCCTGCCAGGGCAGTCCCCAGGCTGTGCAGGGGCAGAGCTGGCCTGGCACTGCTGTGCTGTGTCCCTGCAGAGCAGGTGACAGTCGGGCGCTGGACCCCCGGCCTGAGCGCTGACCACGAGGACGTCGCAGCCGCGCCGGCACTGCAGAAAACACAGCCCAGGAGACCCAAAGTTGTCACTTTCTGAAGGCCTCCTGGCTCTCCCTCCTGTGCTGCCTCACTCCAGAGTGGTGACGAAAGAGAGTGGATCCGGGAAATCCAAGGAAATGGTTTTTGGTCTCCCCTCATTTTTCCAGTCTGGCTCCCAGATTTGGAGGCTCACTGAAAAGCTGGGAACAACAGGAACACATCAAGTGGCTACTTTATTAAAGGATTGTGGGTGTTTATTTTAAAGGTTCTTGGTGGATTCTGGTTTGGTTTTGCCTTCTCCATTTAGGAAAACTGAAATTATTCCTCTGTATGTTCCAGCTTGGGCAGCCTTGTGGTGAAGTACAGTTCAACCCTGTGGGTTGCCGAGCTTGGAGTGCAATTCCTGATGGTTGTGGTTGTTATTATCCAGCCACTGACCTGACTGGTCGTGTACACTGGGTCATTTGGGAGTCTTCACTAACAGAATCATGCCCTTCTCTGAAATCTGTAGTCAAACACACCCCTAAGGAATTGGAGAGCAAGTGAGACACTTTCTCAGTTTATTTGATTCGTTTTCAAAGAAAACGCTCCAAAATCTGCAGTGTTTTCATCCCTTGGTGAGCTGGGAGTAAACTTTTCTTTGTATTACACCTGCCTGCTTCATGGCACTTACGGTTTTTAAATTGAGACTGCAGCCTTAGAAAAAGTGGTGCATACTAAAAAGAAAAATCAGGAAACCAACTCCAGAGTTCCTGCAGCCACCAGTGTTACTGGAGAAGTGTATCCTGACCTCCCTCATGTACTTTTCTTGCAGCAAAAAACAAATATGGGGAATGAAATTGTGTGGAGATATTTTATATTTGTACAGGCAATTATTTTCAATAAAATGCTGCTAAAGAATACAGTGGTTAGAGCTCTTATTTTATGTTTCTTGTTGTTGCTGTGGAGACTGATAGGGTGTATATGTTCTGTTTGTATTAATCAGAACACACTTTTAAATGGGGAAGAGGAATGAATGTGAATGAAACCAAGGATTAATTATGGAGTTTTAATTAACTATTGGATTAAAGCTCAAAGCTATCACTTTAGTGTGGACATTCTGGCAACAGGCATTTATCCCAGCTTAAGAAACATTTCCCTTTCTATTCTAGGAATTAAGTGTATCGTTTAAAAAGCATGTCTTTAGATAATTTCCCAGCTCCTTGGCTTTGTAAGGTGCTCTTGCAGCCTTGGGACCATGGGCTTGGCCTGTCCTGGTGGTGCCAGAGCTGCCCAGTGAGGGCTGGTGCAGGCAGTGGGGTGTGCTGTGGTTGATCTCCAGCTCCTGCAGAGCAATCTGAGCTGTACCTGCTGCACAAAACTGCTGGTATTTCTCAGAGGGATGTGTGGCTGCAGGGAGCTGTTTGGACAGCAGCTGCAAAGGTGCTGCTGTGAAGATGTAAATCCCTTCTCAGCGCTCGGTGCAGGCAGCGTGGGGCTCGCTGTCCCCACTGCCTGTGTCCAACATTAGGGGTCTCTCTTCACCAGCACTGGGATCTCTGTTCACCTGCTCTGCCATCACCTGCACACTCATCACAGGGCTCGGGGAGAGCTGCTGCCTGCAGGGAGCTGGGCCCTCCTGAGCTGCCGGGTGGCAAACATGACCTCAGTTCCTTCCGAGGTGACAAACACGACCTTGGGCCTTCCGTGCCCATGCTCCCAGAATGAGGTGCTGCACTTTCTCCACGTGAAGCTGATCAGGATCAGATGTGGAGCTGTGATCACTGCTGCAGAGACAGAAGGCAGGAGCTGGGTCTCTCCCTGAACTCCTGGTGCAGCCACAGTCTGGTGTTGTGGCTTAGCAGGCAGAGCTGTGCCTGACCTAAGTCACAGGCCAGGGGACACTGGAGGGGTGACATCCCCAGGGCTCCCCTCGGTGCCTCCCCTGCCACCCTTCCCAATGCAAACTGTGCTGGGGGGTTCTGCACCCCGTGCATCCCTGCAGCAGGCTCTGGTGTGGCTGCAGGGCCAGCTGAAGGTGCTCAGTGGGAACTGTGCCAGCCCTGAGAGCTCTCACCTGGCAGTGGTGACACTGCGGTCACACTGAGTGGCAGTGCTGCAGCTCTTGTGCTTTGCTCCCCTCAACCCAAGGTCCACGCCAGGATCCAGATGCTGAGGAGGACACTGGTTCTCTGAAGAGACCTCTCTGAGCTCAAACAGGAGCAGCGAACAGAGCAGACACCCCCCAGTACAGCCCCTGGAACCATCCCTGTGGCTGTTGGTGAGGAGGGGATCCAGAGTCGCTGGGCTGTGTGTTTGCTCCAGCCTGGCACAGGGGCTCACGGCTCTCCTGCAGAACCCCCCACTGCAGGGCAGCCTTCTGCATTCCCAAACACTGTACTGACATCCTGGTCAGTCTGTGACCTCAGAAACAATAATTTATTTGGACTCACAGATAAATGGATAAGTACTGAAGTACATTTGCAAACACTAATTTACATCGGCTGTGATCAGTTTATAAATAATATGCAAGGACCTGCATGGCCAGGTCAGAGCACTGGCAGAGCTACTTGGTAGCACGGGTTTCTGCAGATTACAAGGGGGAGTATTTACAGAGTTAAAGCTGCTTGGATGCCACTCTGTTCAGTGTAACATTGAAATAGTGAAAGTCTCATGAGCTACAGCTCTACTGAGCCACATTCTGCCTCCATTTATATAAAATTCATTAATGCAATCAAAAGCAGAATCTGTCCCTTAATCTTTTTTAAATTAAAGACTGAATTTAGAGCCTAAGGCCTAAGCTCGGTTTGATAGGAAATGCTTGTACCAGGTATTCACAGGCTGAAGCCAAATACTGCCTACATGATCTGAAGTAAGTAACCTACAGAAGAATGATCAACACCCTCGCAGGAATTTAAACCAGAACTGTTTGATAATCCTCAGATGTCCCTTCAGAAATCTGTTTTTAAACTTCAGCACTTGCTGTCTTCCAGCTCCAAGAACTTTATACATTCCAAAGCAGTGTCTTCAATGGATTTTGATGAGCCAGTAAGATTTGCAGCTAAGTAAGGCATAACTCCTGATGTCACTTGATTGAAGTAACACACCTGTTTAACAAAAGCAAACGAGACAAAAAAGCCCATGGATTGCAAGTTAGCCATTTTTTGGCAGAGCCTGGATGAGTATCACAGTTTTTATAGATGTGAATAGAAGCACACAGTGCTCCTGAAACTGAAGGCAATAATTTGCAAAAAGCAGGCCTTTTTTTACAGCACTCCAGTGATCTGGGTGTCCTTGCTGCTCTCAGAATCTCCAGCATCTGCAGGTAAATGAACAGAGCAGTGCAGCAAGAAACACTGCGTATAAAATGCTAAATATGCGTGCTTTGTGAACAAAGCTGTTGCCTGAGAAAAGGAATTGCAGCCACTGAGAGCTGCTGAAAGTTTTCAGAAATGTGTTTTCTTAAATGGAAAACTTTGAGCCTTCCTGTGGTAAAGAAGACTGGCATGGGTCCAGGGATGGGAATCAGACTGTGTGGTTCCTGGCATATGAAATTTCAAGTCAGGAATTTAATTTGAACTAATTCCTTGACCCCTCTAGTCAGTGCAAAGAGACACCACCAAAGACCAGTGTAATGCACACCCTCTAGAGGAGTATTTTAGGACTCAGTGAATAACCCTGGAGGGGCAGGGCAGCCTGCAGTGCTTGGTTTAGACCTCACTTCTAACAGACTGGCCAAAGTTGGGCAAGACAGACTCCACACCCCCAGACTGACCTCTCTTTTGGAGGTATTTTGCAGACTGTCAGCTCAGGTGAGGTGACAGTCCCCGGGCAGGGGCACAGGGCAGGGGGCACAGCCGGCCCTGCAGGGCTACTCACGGTGCAGGAGCTGCTGCTGTTTCTGTGGATCTGGAACCCAGCACAGAGGATTTCACTCCTGCAGAACTCCGGGCTCGGGGGCACCGCCCTGAGGGTCACTGACCTCACAGCCACCGTGTAGGGCTCCCTGCAGGGCAGGGACAAGCATCACACCCTTCCTCTTGTTCAGAACGTTCATGTGTCTGAGTTCAGAATGCCATGTGTCATTTCCACACATTTCCAAGGCAGAGAAGCTCTGCTGTGTTGAATAATCCTGGTTCAAAGCCTGGGCCCTGCTGAGTCTCCTTGAGGCTTCAGCACGGACTCCAGAGCTGGAGACCTCTGTGGCAGCCAGAGAACCATCCCCCACCTTCTCTTTTTAATTTACGCTGCTCTCCTCATCCCACATTTACAGCATCAGGGAACAACCTTTACTCAGAGGCTTCACAGTGTGGCCACAGTTAATGTATCCAGACTCATTAAATCCCCTCATGGGGGAAAGCAAGCACAGTACAGAATACTGCCTCTTACTGTTAACCTGAAGAATTACTGAATGTGAGAAAAGAAACAGAATAAAGAAGGGTAAGATAGACCAAATTGTCCCATTTGCCCATATTTCACTATGTTAGAGCAAAAGGAAATCTAATAAAAATTAATAAAACTTTAAAAAGCAGTGTATATTACACTGAGCAAGGGACTTGGCAGAACTTACAGAGACCGTAAATGTGTGAGGTTTCAAGCACTGCCTTGACTAAGTATAAACCCTGTAATTACACTGAATGGGAGTACAAAGTCACTTCAAACAAACAAGAAGAAAAACCCACAGCTAGGTGCTTCAGCCCCCTGACAGGCTCTTTGGGACATGATTGCTTCCCAGAAATTCGGGCACATTTGCCTTCCTGGTAGACCACTCCCAAAGAGTCTCTATCAAAGATCACTACTGGACTATGCCACAAATTCGTAATGACCTGGATTTATTTCATTGCACCTGCACATTGCAAAGCAAACCTGCTTGTACAAACTCAGGCCTCAACACAGGAATCCCACTCCTTAAAGGGCAAAACGCCACCTTTGTCACCCAGCCACAGGTCAACGTCACAGGACCCCAGACCGAGTTGAAACCAGAGCCATACTCACTGTGGCCTGCAGGGCTGCCTTTGGGACACGAGAATCACAAAGTCCCTGGGTGTGTGGCCTGTTGTGGGGGCAGATGTGATGTGGTAGATTTTCTCCTCCTCACTCACAGCCTGTAGGAGCTCACATGTCCTGTGAATACATTTATCACACACGTCAGGCCCTGGTGTGTGTAACAGCATCTCCTTCCCAAAATCAGGGCAAACAGGCTCCATCCTGACACTGAACCTTTGATTTTCATCAAGGTAGAGAGAGTGAAAAATTCAGGTTTTCTGCAACACCTCATCAACAGTATTCCTTCAGGTTTCATTTGTCACAAGCAGTAAATTCAGTAGAGATTGCAGATTTTCAAATATTCCTAAGAGTCCACTTCCATCCTCTGGTAAAAATCTCTCAGGATGGAACAACTCACTGAAAAAGCTTCACTAAAGCAAATAGTGCAATTTCAATTCAACCGTTGCTAATCACTATTCTGCACTGTATAATGTAAATTTAAAATCCTCAAACACCTTTTAGAGCCATTCCAAAACCAATTTCCAATCATAGAGACTTTCAAAGATGTTATTTTTCTGAAAATAGGGATTTTGAAGAACACACATTTCCTTATTTCTCACTTTGACTGTACAGTGAAACTGAGCATCAGTGTTCCAAACAGCACAAACATGAAGGAATTCAGGTTTTCCTTAATTTTTAAAGCTAGCATGCACAATATATCCACCTCTTACTCTTAATTTTTTTCTTTTTTTGCACGTTTTGGGTTTTTGTCACCTTTAACATACACATATTTAGGATTGTAACTGTGCTCATTTCAGAAAAAAGATGACCTCTGTCCCATCCCACTCTTTTGATAGACCGCTCTGTATTCTGGAACCAGACTACACACAAACCAAATTTTACTTCTGCAGTAAAAAATACCAGAACCCATAATTTGACTAATGAACCTTTGATGTCAAATTCTTACAACACTTTCTTCCTATTGAGGCAGTGAAGTTCCAGCACATCAGAAGGGCCTATGTCACACAGGGTGGGGACAGGGGGCTCAGAGCCCCAGGAAGAGGGGCAGGGTCTCA
>JAHLSL010000241.1:1062308-1199891 GCA_025920805.1 Petroica traversi | reverse complement strand
GGGGCCGAATCGCCTCCCGCGGAGGCGGGACGGGCTGAGGGGAACGGAGCCCGCAATGAGGGAGAAGGGTGCTCGCAATGGAGAGAAACTGAGCCCGGGCTTTGGGGTAAGAGAGCCCCGAGTGAGGGGAAAGGGGTGCCTGGGCTGAGGGGAAAAAGAGCCAGGGATGAGGGGAAACGGAGTCCGGGATGAGGGGAAAGGGGTGCCAGGGATGAAGGATAAAGGGGAGGCCGGATTTAGAGATGGAGGGGTACCTGGGATGAAGGAAAGAGGGGGAAGGGGCTGGGGGGAAAGGAGGGCCCGGGATGAGGAGAAAGGGCGTGTGAGGATGCAGGGAGTGGGATGAGATGCTGAGGGGAAGAGGATGTCTGGGATTAAGGAAAAGGAGTGTCTGGGGCTGAAGGTATGATGGTAGTAGGGGTGAGGGAAAAGGGATGAGAGAAGGGGGTGTTGGGGATGAGAGGATGGGGTGCCAGTGTTGAGGGGAATCATGGGGTGGTTTGGGCTGAAAGGGACCTCAGAGCTCATTCAGTGCCACTCCTGCCACGGCAGGGACACCTCCCACTGTCCCAGGCTGCTCCAAGCCCCAGTGTCCAGCCTGGCCTTGGACACTGCCAGGGATCCAGGGGCAGCCACAGCTTCTCTGGGCACCCTGTGCCAGGGCCTGCCCACCCTCCCAGGGAACAATTCCTGCCCAAAATCCCATCTTCACCTGCTATCTCAGTTTGAAGCCATTCCCCCCTTGTTCTGCCACTGCATACCCTGGTACAAAGTCTCTCTCCAGCTCTCTGTAGACCATTTAGGTCTAAAGGTCTAGAGGGTGCTCTAAGGTCTCTGCAGCCTTCAGCTCTCCAAACTGCACAGCTCCAGTGAAGGGGGTGCCGCTGTGTGCAGGGCACCATGGACTAGTGGATGTTCACTCCTTGCCTCAGGACTCCCAAGGTCATCTCATGGCCTGGCACCAGCCACTGCTAGGTTTGGTGTGTGCACTGTCACTGAAATGTCTCAAAACTGGTTCATATTTTCATTTTTATTTCTCTTTTGGAGTCTTGCCCTCTGATGTTTTCACTAACCTGATAGCCTGGCAGATGTGTCCAGGGCAGACACGTTCCCATCTCCAGAGGCAGTGGAACCACAGGCACTCACAGCAAGTATGTTTTGATTCCCACCTCTGTGGCCAGAGCCTCAGTCATGTATTCCCACAGGAGTCAGCAGCTCGAGAACTCACAGAGAACTGCTTCTCTTACCTCCTCCACCTCTCACGGCTGCTAAGGATATTGCTGCACTTCCACACTGAAAATACAAGCACTGCCGAGGAAGAACAGGGCAATCATTTCTGAGCTGTCAGGAGGGTCAAAGTTTTACTATTTCCAGAGATAAAGGGTTCTTACTTCTGAAGGCTCAGCCCGTTTGGGAATGCTCAGTGCCTGGGCTTGCCAGCTGCTGGTGATGCAGACGTGTTACTGCAGTGGAGCAGAGGGTATAAACTGTAAGTGGTTTTCCAACTGCACTGGTGCTGTGTGGTTTCAATACAGCAGCAAGACTTTTCTGTGGCCCTTTCTTACAACCTTTCCTCTTGGTAGTTATTATTCCAGAGAAAGCATCCCGTGTTTCTCAGAAACATATATCCATGAGTTTATACCATGAACATTTGTTCTTTTAAACATTGTTAAAGATCCAGGCTTAACCGATAACAGCCAGGAAAATTTGAATTTTAACCAAGACAGTGTTTCTCAGAGCAGTAGGGATTCTCTTCCCACACGGTCTGTTACTATCATTGCACTGCTGTAGCACTATCTCTGTTTCTATGCAAGTACTCTTTTTATCAAGCAACACCATGGCTGTAGCATCGTAATTGTTACATTTCAGAAAATCCTGGCTCTGAAAATCAGCATGTTGTGCTATTCCCTACATTTATTTTTGCTCTGTTGCTTCAGGAAAAAAAAAAAAAAAGAAAAAGAAAAAAGAAAAAAAAGATTTACTGGTATCTGTCCTTTTCTGGCTTCTGTGAAGGGAGAACCCAGACTGTCATGGCAGTGAGACACCTTGGTCTTCTACCTGCACAGGGTCTGTAAAAGGTTGGCACCCAGTGTTTTCTCCTTCCTCAACTTCTCAGTCCAGTTGACAGAAACTCCAATTACCAGTTTCTCACACTGTGGATTCTAGATGCTAGAAGAAAGAGTCTGTAAACACAACTAAACATTTTCCTGTTGAAAAGAACCCCTTAACTTACGTTTTGCCTGCCTAGGCCAGTAATTTGTAAATTTGTTTTCAGATTTACCATGTCATGCTCAGGCATTTTGTAAGATAATGCTGTTTGTTGTTCTTGTACGTGTAGCTTTCTGCACCTCTGTTAAGCACATTCCCAGTGATGAGGTGCCTGGCCTGTTACAGATCTCCTGTTTGCTGTGAGATGAGGAGCTGCAAACCTGCTGGAATCACAGAGGGGGCAGAGTAAAATCGACATCTGCTCACGTGAAAAAGCTGCAGTGTGGTGGGGAGCAGATGCTTGGGGTGAGGGGAAAGAGAAGCAGCTGGAGCAAGGGAAAGCAGTGTTTGAAAATCTCTCTTGGCCCTCAGGGAGGGGTGACATTTGGGGGTGTTCTCTGGGGAACAGGGATACAAATGGGCAGTGCCCACAGCACACACACCTGGACAGTGAGGCCAGGGAACTCACACCCTTAAATGAGCTTTCCCAAACGATTCTCTGCTTTCACAAGCTGCATTTCTTCTGCCCTCCAGCTACAGGAGATAGGAGCTAAAGGAGCATAATGGACTGCAAAGGAACCATTGAAGCTGACTCCTGTAGTTTCTAACACAGTCTCCCCTGGACTAACAGAGTGCTTTACAGCTTTTAGTGCTCAGGTAATACCTGCCAAGTTGGTGCTGTTCTTCTTTCACTGCTGAAAAGGAGAAATTAAGCTGCTGGCCCCAGTTCAGAGAGATCTGTGCTTTTCGATGATTTCCCAATTGAAAAGTACTTTCTGTGGCACAGCTACAGCAGCACCTGTGGCACCACCGAGGTAGCTGGACCTCAGGCAGCCTGTGTGGAAGCACCTTTGTGCATCTTTTCCCATTAATAAAAGACAAGCTCAGTCTTAGATGTGAATAAATCTTCCGTAAAGTAAAAGCAGTAGAGCTAGCAATAAATGTTCCAAAACTCATCATTTTGGGAATGTTTTAAATACAGATGTCAGCTACTGCAGTAAATTAACTTCAGTATAGAGTTCTGTATTTCTGTAGACAGCATACTTCTATGTTCTAGAAACAAATGCCTGAAGTTATAAATGTTTTCTGTATGCCTCTTTCATAACCCTACTTACTTATGGAAAATAGGTGTTTGGTTGTGGGGTTTTTTTGGGACACAGCTTGTGAAAATACAACTACTTCTTGTAAAATGAAACTTTATTCTAAAATGTATCCAAAATTGCAAGACACAAGCACCATTAAACAGATAAATAGACATATATTTATGTACAGAGAGCATCAAAACACAAAACAATTGTTAATATAATTCTTATACCATTTTAATGAGTATCCATCAATAAAACTTTACAATTTAAAGGAGACTTTTCAGTTGCAAAACAGTTGTAAAATCAAATGTATAAATTATGTTTACTACAATTCCAATAACAGAGGCAAAGTAAAATACAAAAATAATAATCAATACTGCAAATTCAAATACAAACCCCAAAAGTAATGCTGCACAGGTACGTATGTACACTGGATGAATTCATGCAGCCAGGCAGTGCAACAAATTAACTGCTGAGTTTAACTTATCACAAAATGGAACCACCATGTCGGCAAACAGAAGAAAATATACTTTTGTAATAAATCATAGTGCATTTTGAAGTTAGACTTTATAAAATGATTGTTGAGTGATATACTTCTAATATTCCCCATGTGATCTGAGATCCCCCCAACTCCTTTTTTCACAAAATAAAATACAAATGACAAAAGCTAAAAACCCCACTGTAGAACGGAGTCTGATGTACTGGTACCATCTTGAATGTACTTGTTTTAAATCTTGGTATCAGACTTGTTTGCAAGTGACCATGTCCACAGGGACACACGTTTTTCCTTGCTACCAGAAGCAAATCTTTCACGCTCCAATGCTACCTCCATAAACTGCATCTCACACGATGCTTAGACTGCACTGGTTTGAAGAGACACAGCTGAGCCTTGAAAAAAGAACCCTTAAATCCCTATGAAGCACAGAGAGAGTAAATGGAGGATAGAGAGACCTCATTATTCCTGAAGCTCCTATCCCTAATTGCTTTAATTACATAAACAGAGATTAACATAAGAGGCTTTTATGGCTTGGGTGAAATTTCTGCTAATTTGCTGGGCAAGTGCGAAGCCCGTGTCTCTCCACGGGGCTTTGCCTTTCACAGTGCAGAGGGCTACAGACTCTTTTGGTTGGTGAAAGGAAGCCTCAGGTAACTATATAGAAAAATACCTCTGCAGTGAAAATGTGGTAAAGAAACAAAAAAAATCAAAACAGAACCTCTGGAAAACTCTTGACTTCTTGTGTAACAAAAACATGGCTGTCACCTTTCAGGTCTGTGTTGGTTGGTATAGTATGAACACGTAGATAAAACTGGTTAAGTGTCAAAATTATATGAGAGACAATTACACAGTCTGACACTTTTTTTCTTAAAATCTTAAGTGATAAGCACGCTCAGTGTTTTCACTAGGAAATTACTGCTAAAATGCTACATTTCGTTGCTGAAAAGACATTTATAGCAGCCTGTAAACTACTGAAGAGTTGCTCCCTGCATCCTTTGTGCTTCCAAACCCCCCCTTCGAGCCATCACTAACTTCTGAGTTAAAGGGAGTTTTGAGCAAAAAAGGGATGCAGAAAACCACCTGTATTGGGTAAATAATGTAGCAATTTACACGGCAGCTCTTCAGATTTTCCAACATGCAAGCACGTGTAGAGAGAAGCTAAGAGACAGCATGCACTGCAGTGTTATGTCATTGTGCTTATGTCTGCTGAGGGCACTATGGCATTTTCACTCGGAAAAACAGAAATGTTAGCCCCAGAAGACTAAAAGAGCCAATATTAATGAAGCCATCAGCTACTGCTGTAGTAAAGAACACCCTAAAAGAGGGAGGAAATTTTTCTGCTCGTAGCGTATATATACTGAAGCTGAAGAGAGTTACAAAGGCACAATACAAGCCTATATTTCTGGTAAATTATATATATTCATAAATCTCTGCTCATACCACCTCAAGATAGTGAATGGTACAATAATAACTGAAGGTAAAAATGTTAATTGAAAGTAAGCTCTACAAATAAAGGACTGTTGGAGAACACAGCTCATTACTTGCTACATTTCTACTCTTCCCGGGTGGTGAGCTCATCCACCTTTCCTCCACTGGCTGACAACAACGTGGTGACCCAGTGAGAAATCTGGAACACTGACAGATGACAGACAGAATGGCTTTTATGCATCTGAAAAGCTGTCAGTGAATGGCTGCCACAGCAATCCTTCCCACTGCTTTACCTTTGGCTCAGAATTCACAGGGAAACCAGGAACAGCAACTGGAAATTCATACCCATTTCCTTGCAGAGCTGAGGCTGAGATAATGCATGAAAGTTTTGGTTAACTTCAGCACTCAAAAATATTGAACAGCAGAGCAGGAATTGTACCAGCTCATCATAAGAAACAAATCTCAATTTTTCTATTCAGAGCTATGCAAGGTCTGTATCATTTCCAACAGCAAATGACTCACAACTTAGGAAATAAAGTGGATGGATCAATAACTGCTCCTGTAAACTCATAAAAAGTGACACCCACTTTTGTGTGAAGAAGTTACAGGGCAACTGTGGAGGCGACTGCTGTCCCAGCCCAGCTCTGAGAACGTGGACACTTGATGAATGTGAAAGGTGCAGCTACAGCATTTGAGTTTTTACTCTTGAGCTGTTCCTCAGCTCACAACAGGAACTGGCACAACTGCTGTCAGGATTTCGTACCGGCAGGTTATGGAGGAATTTGTGAAGGGGAACTGGAGGTGGAACCTGCTGCAAGCAGGCTCTGCTAACCCACAGTAATGCTGCCTGCAAGATCTGCTCTATCTGACATGGGATATTCCATCATCTCCAATCCTGCACAGCAAATCCCAACACATTTATTGGAGGTTTCCCCCTAAAAAACCTATCATAAACTGCCATTTCTACAGTATCATCACAATCCTCAGTCAGGACCTCGTAGATTTATTCCTTAAAGCTTTCAGGAAAGGAATATTTAGCCACACTTGGAAAGTATAAACATTAATACCTTAGTTACAAACTTACAGCTGAATATAAGAGCTGCATTTCCTATTGCTGGTGTTGATTGGTCTATGCAATGGTTTCTTCATGTGTTACTTCCAATGGAAATCAGTGCAGGTAATGAGGAAGCCCACTTAACAAATAAAGGTGAGGATTCCTAGGCACGGATAATCCCTCTAGAAATGTTCCAACAAGTTGCAAGTTCAAGCTAGAGCTGTTCATTAAAATGGAAGTAAAAATAAAGAAAATAGCACTACAGGGCAGAAATCTCATGTTTTGAGACTGAATTCAGAAAATCATCTGTAAGTCACTCGGATTCAGGTTCAAAGGAGCTGCATTATTCTTGGCCATTCCAGGCTCAAATAAATTCACTTCTGTGTAGAGGTGTGAGAAGCCAATTGTAAACACTTGGATTCATCCCACCTAATTCGAGCTGTTTATCAGTGGTGAGGGCAACTGGTGCCACAATGCAATCTTCCAGAGGCAACTCTGCTTGTGTCCCTCCTCTGGCTTACACACGACACCCAGGCTGGTCATTTTTAGCCAGCTGAAATTAGGGCAGGATGAATCAGGCAAGGAGCGGAAACAAGTCTGATGTGGTGGCACAGTATCACCATGACAATCCAGTCTGTCACAGCCCTGGCTGAGGCTCCGAGCCGGACACGCTCTGGGTCAGTGACCCACACTGTCCGTGCCTTTGCAGCTCACAGGCTGGCAAGGAGCTTGTCACACGTTTAACAGTGAGGCTTGAGGTCATCCCCCAAAATCCCCCAAGCAAGACCCGGAGCCACCCGGGATGGGAGCGCTGCCAGACAGCTCTGGTGCCCTCCCAGAACATGCCAGAGGCTGCCCTGGAGGGGCACACAGAAGGTCTGGAGGGGTTTGCAGCTGGAGTGGGTGCTCATCCTAACACAACACGCACTCATGTCCATGTACCCACGGTGCTGAGGGAGCTGTGCATCCCCACGCCTTGGCTACGGCAGGAGCTGTCGGAAATGAGGATGGAGCACGCACTGAGGAGAAATACAGCGTTCTGAAACACACATTTGTGAGATCCCCAATAGTATCAATAGTAACAATTAAGGTCAGAGGCAGTATCAAGTTTTGCATGCACTTTCTACATTAATATTTATATAGACAAGTTTCATTCTTGCTGGTTTGCAATATTACTGAGGTTTCCTTTACTTCCAGAGACTGGAACATTGAACATTAGTTTCATTTATGATGTTGAAAGTCATTCTTTGTCTAAAATACACCTACAAATACTTGGGATTATGGGACTGAGATTGCCCTGTTGTTCTCCGTAAAGGGCTAAAATAACTGTAGAAATATTTCTTCATCTTAGAAATACAGGGTATTTATCTACAAATCGGACTGTAAGCATGAGGAACACTTATTGCAAGTTCTCAAAGTCTTACATGAAAGGGTGAAGGTGCAAAGTCATTAAGACTGCCTTGATTCTAAAGATTAGCCTACTCATTTAATTAAACTATCAATAAAAACACAGAATTTAAAATAATCCAAGTAAGAATCCCCTTCAACTTTCCATGCTTCTTCACTTTTCCTGTCATCGCCTTTCAGACTAGACAGGACTTGAACTTTTGATGTCAGAAACCAGCAAAGAACACACAGACATTTTCAGGTCTTTGTTGTAGATCATAAAATACTGTAAAAAAAAATCCAGAGTCCCAGAATTCAGGTTACACTTCTGTCTAGGTAAACAGACAGGGAGTTAAAATCTCCTTAAAGCACCACCTCAGGTTCAGCCTGGGGTGGGTGGGGATGAGGACACAATGCAGAGGCAGCCCTTAGAGGTGGGCTTCTGTCTTGGCACTGCTGCAGTTTTTGGGGGGTGAAAGAGACACCAGCTTGCACATCTCTGTCAGGCAGCAGCCTGCCCAGGGGCTGTGCCTGGGGCACCCTTTGCCAGGGAACACCTGCACAGGTGTGACATCCCTCAGGTGTCACCTGGGACGCCACAAAACCTGCAGCTGCCTGCTCAAATCCAACCCCAAGCTGTCAGAAGAAAAGATGAACTGGGTTGAATTCTCTTACATTACATTTAATATTCCTGTAAATGGCTTATAGATTTGCTGTTTGAAATAAATTCTGAAACCACTAAGCGTGCTTAACAGAGCTTCAACTCTATGTGTACAGCGAGTTCAGAGGACAGAACAAGGACTGCTGCAGTATATAATACACATGGCTGTACAGTCAAATGCCACCTCTTGCTCCAAAACAAGAATTTACAGTAGCAAACAGTGGTGACAAGATTTCTTACATGAAACCTACAGGAATTTGCAGGATATGCATGGATCACCAAGGTTAGAACACCAGCAGTAGACAACACAGAGTATCTTGTGCAATGTGAACAAAGTTGACAGTAGTTTACCAATGCTGTAAGTAATTCACATAATATGCTAACCCACCACCTATCAAATCTTCCTCCTCTTCCCATCAGAACCAGATGTGTGTACAGCTATCCATTAAAAAAAGTGGTTTGCTTTTGTGGTTTTAGCCAAACATGCACAAAATAGATGCACTCCAAGGGGATACTTGCAAAAAAAAAAAGCAACAAAAAAACCCAACGAACCCAAAACAAAACCAAAAAACACTAAAAAAACCCCAAAAAACCAAAAAACTCTCAAAACTGGTAACCAAGCACACACAGCAATTGGATTCACACTTCTCAAACAGCCATGACAGAGCCAAAGTTTATTGTATGGATGCTTTTTGTCCTGGAAAAATAGTAATATAAAAATTCACTTGATTTTTAACTAACAGGTAACTCCAGCTTTACTCTTACATGTCTCTAATTCCAGCCCTACTTTAGGAACTTGCGTTCTCTTCCTTATCCATTAAGGTAAATGCAAATCAAATTGAAACTACAACATAATCAGAAAAAATAAGATACACTAGAAAAATGAAAATGGAAATAGCTTATACCTGCTTTTGGATGTTATGTTTATTGACGACAATTTAGTAACACCACTTTGCTTTCCCACTAAACCACTGGATGTGCTCCATGCTTCTGTTACAGAGAGCGGTAGTACATTTCTGCCTCTATTAAATATATCCTGTATTTGGGATTTTATTTTCCTCCAATCTGCGTGACAAGGATCAGGTTTTCTTTCAAGGTATTTGCTATAATTGTTAGGAATGATAGGAAATTTGTGTCTAATTTGTAAGTACGTGGGTTGCTAACTTTCCTGATCTCGAGCAGTGAGAGCTCTCAGGATGCAGCATAACACCTCATCTGGTGTTAGGCTCAATTTCTCTCTAATGAAATAAACTCTTTAAAGCAGGGCTCTAGTTACAGATGTGAACAACCTCCTGCATGTTTGTTGGGCAAAATACTCTTATTTTTGTGCAAAGATCTGGCACAGTACATTTAATGTGGAACTTCAAGTGAGAGAGGGTAAAACATAAAGATTAAAATAACAGAAATAAAGCCTAAAATATCCAGTTCATCCGTTTGTCAATTTGACTCCTCAAGGATCAGAGCAGCTGTTCCGCAGCAATAATTTCCCCATCAAAATCATTTACCGATGATTTCAGTATCTCTGTAATGGCCCAAACTCCTAGACTGTACAGCCCATTTCCTAGTTCACCCAGAGTATTGAGAACACATCACCTTTCAAAATCCCCATGTTTTGTACTGTTTCCCTATGAAAACCCTAAAACTGCCAGAATTATCTCTTAGCAAAATCCAGCCTCTTGTCTCAGCATTGTAAAATCTTAAAAGGATCCCCAGAACCTAACGGCAAGAAGAGTTGTGCAAGTTCTCAAGAGAACAGCGAGGTAGCGAACGAACACCTTGTTTCTAGTGGATAATTACCCCATCCTGAGCCACCTGACCCTGGGAACAAGCCTGCTCGACCACTCTGTCACTCTTCTGAGAGCGCAGAACCCTGAATCATCCACGAGACACACTGAAAACACTCTACAGGCAAATTAAACCCCTATTTGTGAGTGAGGCTTTGTACAAGGTCACACAAATCAGATGCCAAGCAGAATGCTTTTGGGGATGTGGACGGAGCTTTCAACATGAAGTCCAGCTGTATTATTTACAGCAACTGGGCAGCAAATCTCTTTTTGATCCGATTTCCCCAAAACTATGTCTTCAGCAAATATTTACAATGCTGAATTCTAATCAAGAAAAAAAAAAAAGGTGATTTTCTCTCTCCGTTTCTTTTGCACACAAAACTGAAATAGTGGCTAGAAAGTGACCACTTCAAATTATAACTGAAAACTGCATTTATTAAATTTGAAAACATGTACCCAAGAAAACCTTTATACATTTTTATGGCAAGTTTTCCCATTACATGAGAGGCTTTCTTACACATTTTAAGCTCAAATGAAGAACAGCAACCAAACAAAATTTGGACTAAAACTGCTAAGCTGTTGGCTGTGTTGAGGGAAACTATGGCTGCACAATAGGAAACAAGATGGAAGAACAAATTCACAGAAATAGTTCATGTAATAGTGAACAAAGCTCTAATAAAGTAAGAAACAGAAGAAAGCCAAATCTGCTCTGCATGTCAGTACTATTGATATATAAACACTCTCCTGCACTGGTAAAATCTGCAAAATAATGTCTGTTTAGGAAATACTTAATTTGAGCTCAAGACTGTCCATGTTCAAGCATGGGTTTAGATTATTACTAAATAGTCCTACTAAAAAGTCCTACTTTTTTAATTTCCTGAAGGATACTTCCTGTGTATAAAATTAATTATGTGCAGGCTCAATTTCAAACCCAAGTGAAGGTGTTGGCAGGATCAGAGTTTTCATGTGCTGAGTAGATGATCCATTCATTTTTTCTAGATTTGGTACTGTAAACTGTTTCCATTATGTAGATACTATGCAGGAAAGCACTCAAAGTAGTATTTTAAATTCTCCTTTCTCATTTTTCAGGTTAAAACATCATTTTGGTAATTTCAACAGACCCTCTGTATTTTGCTCTACATACTCAGTTTTTACATCTGCCAAATTATGTCACACCACAGGTAAGTTATGTAATTGACCCACAAGGGTCAGTTTCACTAGGGTGAAATCCTACCGAAAAAATTACCTTACATGAGTGGTCTCATCAGAGTTTCAGCAGCCCTGGCATGAGCAGTGGTTTATAGAACTGTGCCAATAATATCTGAAAAGTAGATAGAACTGCATACAGTAAAATTTAAACCTAACTAATTTATTTCTGAATTTTTACAGTTGTTTTGTATCACTAAATCATTACTTGGATCCTCAGTGTGAGATGTCAGTGCTGAAATAGTTTCTAGGGGTTTAGCTGAAAGATGGGCTTTGCCAGGATTCCCATCTTTAGGGCCAAGCAAACCCAAGTGTGTCTGTGACAGCACCCACAGTTATATCACCTCTTAGAGTAAATTAAAGAAAAATAAATTTACCTGTTCTTTTTACATTATTAAGGTATATTTGACATTCTTGAAATCTAAATATGTAGGGTCAAATACTGAAGAATCCAGTCCCTACTGAATGACCATAACAACAGCAACAATGGATCAGAGCTGACTAGGAACAGGGGAAAACACTTCATATTTAACTGATACAGAAATAGAAATCTGTGCAACATGTATCAGCTGAAAAGCCATTCTGAATAAAGTGATCAACACTAAATATTGTAACAGCTGGCCCCTCATTAAATCTAATTCCAAATCATTTGCACATGCATTTGCTAGCCACAGAACAGAGGAAAATTCAACTAGTTTTAGACAGTTCAAGAAGCTGTCCTTTGAGGCATCCTTAAAGAAGCAAGCTGCTATTAATTTCTTTCCAAGCGGAATTATTTTAAATAAATGATTAGGCTATGTATTTCTCATTGAATATTCCTGATGGAAGGGAAAGGAACTACTGGATGTCCTGGGGACACAGAACATTTAATCCTACATTATGGAGAGAAGGCTGAAAGCCTGGAGGTTGTTACTATCTCTAACACATGATCTGTTGGGTGGCCAGAGCTCTGCTACCAGAGGGCTTCCCAATACAAAACTAAATTTCTGGAGACGAGGGAGTGCGACTGCAGTTTTTCCTCATTCTCAGGTAATTAAGAAAATCACTCAATCCCTACATGCAAATATCCAAGTATTTTGTTAATGCACCCCAGGCCACATGCTTTACCTGTGATTCAGACAGCTTTTTCCTTGCCCCAAACCCTGTTCTTGCCTACACAAGACTTAGACGTGGTGATAAAATCTGGCTGATGTGGAGATAAATCTGGATCTCAATGCTCCTTCTGTAGGTTTAAGCAGCAGGTAAGACCCTGGTTTCAGTGTGAAGTTCACAAGTGAATCCAGTTTCAGCTGATTTCTACAAAGCCAGAATATTTGCAAGAGTTCTCACAGCGTAAGAGATCCCTTACTCTCTATTTCTGGTACTCAAAGATTTAATCACTTCTGTCTTTAAAAAGGCTTACTTGAACTTTGCCTGAAAGACTCATTTACAGAATCTATTTATTCCTATACTAAAGAACAAGATCTATCAAAAACCCAATGTGAGAAGACCCCTGTACCACTTAAAATAAAATTCCTACCAGAGCTGAACAAGTTCTGACATTGTCAACAATGCTGTTGCATAAGGACAGACCCAAACAGCAGTTACATTGCTCCTGGTATCTGGAGCATAAGAAATGTAAGTGGGAGCAAACACTGAGTGCTTGGTAATAGTCTTTCTTCCTATGTTGGTACTCCAGATACCATGAAAATCCTATAAGGATTTGTAAGCAAAAGAAAGAAAAATGAACAAGCAAAAAGCCCTGTGCATATTAAGAAAAAAAAAATAATCCAATAGTGTAATTTTGAAGTTGTGTAATTAGCACATAAGATTATTTTCTAATGGTTCAGCTGCAGAATCTGGCCTCTCCAGGAGCCAGGGTAAAGCCTTGGACAAAGCATTAGTGACTTCAGCTGCTGCCTATGGGGTTACGTGGGTATGAGAAGTGCAGGATACAGTGACTAAATTACGTGCTGAAAGGACGTTATGCTCTTGTATAAAAATGAGGATAACTTGTTCTGATAATGACAACCAAACCGTGTCAGCAATTCCATGCACTGGTTCATCCTTCCAAGGTGCTTAACAGCTCACTGACCTGGGCTTTGGCACTTGATGCACTGTTCCCATCTACCTTAGCCCATCAGCAGTGACATCATCTGACTGAAACTGGGCCAGAAAGAGTCCTCGGGTCCCTGGAAGGCTACCACAGGTAATACAGGTGGCAAACACAGGCTGCAAGGACACCTGGACTCTGGGAGTACTGGGGACACACCAGTGGTGTTAGTGACAACAGCAAAGGGTCTGAGGAAATTACACCTGATTTTGTGTTTGTAACTCCAGCCAATAGCAGGGTCTTCCAGCATCTTTGGAGACATCAACAAAGTGTTTTCCAAAGAGAAGCAAATGAATGTGACCTCATAATCAATAAGAATACAGTCTAAAAACCCATATATTGACTATCTAAGTCATGTTTACATCTAATCAAGTAGCTGTTACTAAAAAGTAATGCTACCAAGATCTTTGATTCCTTGACATAATTTTAATCCTCTCAGACTTTCAACTTTGAATAGCCATAACATGAGAGTAAAGTGTTACATCTTTTTATTCCCATATGTTATATACATATAATATATAGAAATAAAAAGGAGTTAGGAGATTGTAGTATTCCTTACACATCCTGTTACGTTCAGCTACCATCACAAGCCCATCACGTATGTTCCTTTATCACAAGCTCATGAAAGAAAATCCCCTTGCACATGGGCATACCACATCCCAGAATTGCTCCTCCTCTGCAAGTGGCTCTTCTGGATTTAAGTCCAAGGAGAGGAATTTGCTGTTTGTGGCATGAATTTCTGCTGAGCCACTTTGTGCCTGCATTGCTGATCATCAGCCTTCGTATCACTACAAACTGAATCCTTTGTTTTCTTGGGGGAGCTGAAAATCATTAGGAACTAAGTAAATGTACCATAATCTTGGTTTCAGAGCTCTGCCTGAAGAGAAATGGGAATGCTTCCAGAGGTGTTTTCTTTAGACCTTTTTGCTGTAACTGTCTGTCCTCCTTACATAAGTGGCCAAGACCTTTGTTCCTCTTCTGTTCATGGCAAAAGGTAACACCCTCACAACAAGGCTAGTAGTCATAAAAAGTTTACTGTGGCATTTTGGCTCAAAAAAAAAAAAAAAGGCTGCTGACTAGAAAGTTTTGTGGGAATTAATTCTGGAGATATGGCAGAAAACACACACCCAAGCAGCAAGGTGACCTGATTTTCTAAATGGGCTTGGGAAATACTGTCTATAATTAGGAACACGGATTGCTCATATTTGCTTAAGAATCATTGAAAATGGGAAATATAATTGTAAGTTGTTAGAAAATGTTTTGGTGATAGGGACTCTACTGTATTTCCACTAACTACCACCCCTACAGAAGACCATGCTAAATAGAAAACTCAAATCCAAGGGCAGGAGAAGCCCTGACACTTTATTGCTAGATTCTATAGCAATTGGAGCTCCCTTACAGTAACCTTATAGTACTCTATATAAACTGAGAAGCTTGTATCAAATTCAGGCTTCCATTTAAAATAGATATTGCAGATATTAGGCTTCAATTAAAGAAGAAAAATAACCTTCAGTGCTTTTTCTTTTCTCTTAAAGGCAAAGTATCAAAAAAAATCCCCAAACTAGGTGGAAGTTATTAAATTTCTCCAAAAAATTAAGATGAGCTTTCTTCTATTTCTTGAGACAGTACAATTTGTGATTCACAGGGTAGCTGGTATCAAACACAAGGTAATGAAAGCTCGTATAAGCAATTTTATTCCTATCCATAATGGCAGACACTAACAAAATCAAAAGAATTTATCCTTTGAGTTCAACTTAAAAAATAACTTATAAAGCAGTGATATATGCAACATAAAACAGTTCAGGAGGGGAGAGGGAAAGAAATTTTGATAATTAAAATGTAAATGTGAAAAAAAAAAAAAAGAAATGGAATAAAAGTCCCTACTTCTGATTTCTAGGCAAGATGTCATGTGATCCTATATTACAGTGTCCTGGGGTCTGTGAGTGTGTGTGTGCTTGGTGTGTCACACACACACACCCCCCACGCTGACCCACACATGTACACACACAGACAGGCGCTTGCAGCTCCACCTTGGGCACTTCTCTCATGCCACTCTTTGAAGTTGTCTCAAGCATGTTTGGGACCCACTTTCTTGACAAAACGGGGGAGATGGTAGGAAAAAAAAAATCTGGTGGGTCTGATTGTGTCTGAGATCCTTTAGTTAAACTGTACACTGGGACGAATAATTTTCTTCTGCAGTAGCTCTCTGGAGAGGGCCAACTCACTGTGGTCTTCATGGCGACACTTGTAAACGGGTCACACACTCATTGTCATGCTAGGGGAGTACTGGAAAAGAGGAATCCACATTTTAACAAACATTTACCCCCTACCCTCCACCAGGGAGCCACATCCACACCTGGACTGCAGCAGTGGGTCCAGAGCATCTTGAGCTGCAGCCTCTGTTGGGACTGGAGGTCAGTTTGTGTCCCCAGAACTTGTGCTGTGCTTCTCTCATGCAAAAACACAGCCACTGCTGAAAAAGGCAACTCCTCCGAGGGCTGTTTTGAGTGCTGTGATGAACCAATACCTCACTGAGGCTTTTCACACCCCTTCCTGCCCAGTGCTGGCTACTGGGGAATTTACCTGGACAGGTGCCTCATCTGAGGCAGACTGGCTGCATCCATGGGTACTGAACCACAGGAAGATTTTGGGGAGTTTTTGATTATTTTACAGGAAGAAAGAAACAAAGATATGTATGACTGTGATTAAATTAGGCTTTGGTCTATATTATTTTGTGTTAGCAATTTTAGGGGGCAAGCTGAATTGGGGACCAGTGGTCTTTCTCCTTTTTGTGAATCAAAATTTCAATCACCACATCACACTGTTGTAGTGACACAAACTGAACTGCAGCCTTTACCCAAGCTACAGCTATACTCAGGTCAGCAGTGCTTCATTAAAGTAATCAATGGGACACCACAGTGCCTAGAAGAAATGCATGTCTATAGAGCTAATTTGTTTTTAAATTGAAAACTGTGGACTGCAGAAGCACTTAATTTGGCCTAAAATCCTCTAAGTAGAGGAAAATGATCAAATGCAAGAACATCAGCATTTTGAAAACTGACAGAAGAAAAAGGAAAGAAATTTGCCTGTGCGAAACCACATATCCTGCCAAGTCCTGAGTTCAGGAATGGTCATTTCCAAGCATCCAAGAAAAAGTATTTTAGATGGGTCTTCCCCATCATGTAAACTACACAGGTCTGACTCCCAGCTCCAAGGCTTAAAGCAAAGTATCTGAGCCAAGATATCTGGGGAATCACTTTGGGAAAGGACTCAATCTCAAAGGGTTAGGATTTTTAACTTGTTATTAAGCCCTGCATTGTTACCCACCCCTAACCAAAATTCCTGTTTAATTGAACAGCAAATGTGCCTCAGAAAGATTTCCATGATAACACCTATTCTGAGCAGCCAAGTAGCAACCTGTGGAGCAGTTCTGAAGCACAACAGAGCAACTCATGTTAGAGATACAGCAGTCCCCGGGAGCAGACAGGGACACCCCTGGCATGAGCCACTTCGGAAATCAGAGTCCCTGGCTCTTCCAGGCAGCACAACAACGCCCAGACCCCAGTGTGGGAGAACACTGATTTTTTCTGGAGTACCACTGATGTCCTCCTGATCCCATGGCCACGTTTCAGTGACCCTGCCTGCCCTCAGCACATCAGAGTGTGCCAGACTGGGAACTAAGGGCTGCCAGGAAGAGGACCCACATGTCATGGAAGGTCTGTGCTTATTGCCATTTTGGCAGATATTTAACACTGCTCTTTTTATGCTGTGTAAGACCGTTTTCTTAAACACTCCACACAGCCTGAACATGTGCCTACCAACAGCTAACTGGCAGAAACTCTTCCTTTTCACTAGCTAAAAAAAAAAAAATCTGCCTAAAGCCCTCAAAATCTGCTTCCCAGGAAATTGTCCATGGAGCTTAACTATGCTGTGATCTAACAGAAGCTGTTTACTGAGCTGCAGGTCACCACTGGCATAGGTTATGAGGTTACACTCCTTTTTGGGGACCTAGATGTGGATTTAGAAACCCAGCTTCTGGTGCATAAATATGACAATACCACAGTCTTGCCCTATAAAATGATTATGCCGCATTGTGCTGCTTTGAGCATTATGCATTTTATGGGTGTTACAGTACACTTTGCAACACGGAATCTACTGGTGCTCTTAGCACATTCTTCCATGTGAACCCTGCTTTTTCATTGACCTCGCAGCCCAGAAAGAGTTTCTGCAGTAAATCTATGCCTCCCACCTCTTCCAGTTTAGCTCTCTTTTGCACAGTATTTTTAATGCAATTCAATACTGTACTTTCAGAAAGTACTAAAAAACATGCAAGACACAGTGCTGCCCTACAAGCACACTACAAAACTTGTAAATTTTCTTTTTCTAAACAAAAGGGATACAGGTTCAGCTTTGCAACCCAACAACACAGGTAATGAAATACTTACACTCTCACTCTGGAAAGGGTTTAGGAAGTTTCCACCCATCTCACTGTCATCCCTGGGAGTGCCAGGCTGGTTGCTCATGCTCATATTACTGGGAGAGTTCTGTTAAACAAGATTGCAAAATACAGGTTCAGTGCTGAAGGATTCAGTTCATTTCCCAGCCTCTCTAGGTGTGCTCAGAGCACTCAGGTGCACTCAGTGCTCTGGGCTTCTCAAGGGTGAAGTATCAGCCCCAGCAGGGTTCTGCATGATTCAGTCACTAATTTTAGCCTGTTAAGTAATGTTCTCTTCCCTGAAGCAGGGATTATTTACCTGTGCCTCATTTTCAGGTTATGGCCAGCATCTGCTTCTGCTGAAGTCAAGAAAAGCTATAAAAGGCTGCAGCAGGGATATGAGGAAGTTCTGTCACCACATTAAATCATGTGGCTGAATGCAGCCAGTCTGTGAGCCCTGACATATGTGAGTTATGGGAATGTACCTAAAGATAGACAAAAGATGTACTTAAAAGCAGAATGGATCTGGTCTGCACAGACCTTTGCACATGTATGTACCTGAGGGCTGCTCATCATAGTCACTATTTACTGAAATAGCAACAACCTAAAGCCTTCCAAAAATTGTTACTCTTTTTCTTACAGAAGGTTACAGCAACCTCTGCAACTCTAGAAACAGAAACAAGGTAATTGCCACAGAAATCATTCTGCATCAACAGCTTGCACATGGTTATTGTATACATTATTCAGGTGCTCTAACAAAGCTGCTTTGCAGTCCCCTGCCTGGACCACGGCAATCCTTTTCCCATCACTGCTACATCTCCTCCTTACAGGACTCATGATTGAAAGAGAGCAGTCAGAGAAAGGGAGAAGCCATGGATCTCATAATGAAATCCTTACATCTATCACAGTTCTTTCCTTGGCTTTTTTTTTAACCCAGAAAGAAAGGCATGCAATACAAATATAAACACCAAACTAATTTGATACATGACATGCAAGCAGGAATTCTTTACCAGCATCTGAAGCACAGCTCAGAGAGTTGGGTCAAAAGCCCTGCCTTAGCCTTTCTGCTTTCTCCAGATGAATTCACTGCTCCCAAAACTGTGATTCCCCAGGGCCATTGAACAACATGTCCATCAAATACAACTAAAAGCCTAATGAGGTTATTATCATCAGCCACTCAGGTTTGCTCTCCAGTGAAGCCAGGACAGCAGATATTGAGGGACCCACGGATCAGAGAAGGCTGAACCTGCTGCCTTGGCCCTGCCACTGCTGGTTCAGTGATTAATCAGGCATTAATTCAGGGGAGCCCATTGCCTGTGTTACATGGGAGGTCAGGCTACACAATCACACCACTCCCTCTGGCCTTAACATCTAGTACTATAAACACCTTGTCACATTTATTTTATGTGATGCTCCTGCAGTTTTGCTCATTCCTGGGGGATTTCCTCCTATTTTATGTTGCTCTGGATAGAATTAAGCTTTGACATTCTGCCATTGCTGCAGCACGCCAGCCCCAAAGGGCCAAATTCCTGAAAAAAAAAATCCCCTTGTAGTGACTCCCCCAGGCTACTTTTGTAGCCACTTGGGGTCCAGCACTGTAGTTGCAAGTGGGATTTTCCAAAGCAGGAGTGCTGATGATGCCTGCACAAATTCCATGGGCATTGGAATAAATGCAGGCTATTAATGTTTATTTAATATGCATAATTTCAGTTCATTTACTGCCCTCATCTCAATCTACTTCATAAAAGACTTTATGTTCTGCCATTCAGCCAATTTAATCAAAATCTTCCCTAAAAGGCTATGAATTCTGTGAGCTGTACTGATTCTGCCAAGACTGGATCAGTTTTCTATGGACAACTGTCTTACAGGCAAAATTAACACCATTTTTCCTTTAGTTATTTAAAAAACACATAGTTCAAATGTGATTTCCATGAGTTATTCATGCAGGTTAACATATTAAGAGGCTCCCAGTAAGTTGTTTATGACCCAAGTTTTCAGAGCTGTTGCTACCTGTACCAGCACATAGAGAACAGCTGTAAGTGGAATATTGGCTTTAAAAATTATCCCATGGGAATGAAAATGTTTTGGCATTTTTTCTTTATAAACGCTGCAGTTTGCAATAAAATGCTGAAGAAAAAGCACAGACTTTGATTAAAAATGTGCTGTATCCTGGTTATCTCTCAGGAGGGTTTTATAGACCCCATCACTGCACAGCCCAGCACAGCACAACTGAGGCAACTTGGTCTTTTCCAACCCTCACTTTACTTTGTGCAGAAACTGAAAATGTTATAAAACTTAAGAACTCAGGGTCCTCTTTTTTTTTATGCCCCTTTACCAAAACCACATCAGCTCATTAATTCCTAAATTAATGATGACCACATCAATTGCAGTTTTATTTTTACAGAAGTGACGCATATGAGTATTATTTTTATAGGTGACAAATCCCTTCAGAATAAACTCGCATCCATTTCCAGCCATTTAGAGGTTGTGATATCAAAACAGTGCTTCTTCTGAATCAAGTTTTGGGGAATTTATCCCGAGGATTAAGATATTAACATTATTTTACGGAGGTGACAAATCCAATCCTGCAACACCCCAAGGAGATGGTCCCAAATTTACATTTTACTAGAATTGATTATTAGAACTGGTTTCATTTCTTTTAAGAGTGTCAAAGACTACAACATGATCAATCAGATTATTAATTGGAGGTAATTATATATAATATACAGATGATATAATAAAGGTGCATGACATAAAGATTAGTAATAGAGACAAAGGAAATGAGTTTAGAATGAAACACTCTAAAAATTCCAAATATTTTATTAGATACTCACTTTGGAAATACTGTCCATGTCTCCTGAGCCTGAAATTAAAACAGACAATTGCACAGTTAGTTTTGAGCTGAAGCTAATCCAATTTTTTTTTTCATAGAAAATACATACTGCAACATCAACACATTAAAATATAACCAACTCAGTAAAAGTTTATACTTGGTACAGACTAATCCATCAATCAGCCTGAGGCTCCATCAACTTTTGCTGCACTACATGTACTGGGTATCTCTTAGAAGGAACCAGATGATCCTGATAAGGAGAGTAACAGAAACCAAATAAAATTAAATATAATGAGTGTAAGACTCTTGAACACTAATGCGTGATTTTTTCACACCTCTCACCTCAAGTAAAGCTAAGAATAAACGAAGTGCAAATTTAGGATGGATGACCAAAGAAAAGCATTTTTTTTAGCAACAAAAGACACACATTTTCAGGAAAGGCAAATTCTGGAAGAGTACTGAGCAAAAAACTAGAAGAGTATCACATTAAGACAATCAGAAATGGAGCTGTGGGAGCAGACTGGAACAGCTGTTTCATACAGCCAGGCAAATTAGGGCTGAGAAGGACCGGGACTTCTCACTCTAAAAATGTTGGAACCATAGATGTTTATCAGCAGTTATTTTGTCACAGCCCAAAAGGTTTACATGCTAGGAACATGTAAAATCCTGCCATACCTGCTGCAAGTTAATTTTTCATTTTAGCTAAGGAGAAATAGTTCTCAGGCTGTAGAAAGAGCCAGAAAAAGCTGTGGCTGCCTCTCACACAGATTTTCACTGATTTGAATGCAATGTGCATCATTAATAGTTAAACTAGGTATCCATTTTAGGATTGTCATAGGTAAGGAAAGGCTGTAAAAGTGTCCTTCTGTCAAGTAATCTAAAATTTCAGGGAAATGCTTTGCTGAAAAAAAAAGTAATTCTCTTTATGAGTTAGATGCCTATGCTGCATTGTCATTGTTCACAACAGGTCTGCTCAGTGAGCTTCAATGACTTCCTTTTTATTGCCAGAGCCTCTTCATATCATTCCCTTCATCTCACTGATGTATATACAACTTTTCCCATACATTTTTACAGGCTGTCTTCCACAGAACTCCAAGAATGAGTCACAGAAAATAGCACTGCCACTGAAGATCCACCATGCTGCCAATATTTACTCTTGCTGTTACCTAATGATCCGTTCATGTGGTGTGAGTCCATTCCACCCAGTCCGCTCATGGGTCCATCTGAGCCTGGCCCCAGTGGGAACTACAAAAGGAGCAGGCATTAAAAACTGTACCATTATTTTTCACATAACCTAGTAAAGAGAAAATACTCCTCAGGAGAAGAGGAAAAAAAAGTAAGGAAAAATCCTCAGCTCTGAATGAGAAGAGACTCTCAAGTCCCATTCAGAGCTTTAAGAGAAAGAGTCTTGTGAAGACTGAAAAACAGCATTGGTTTTGGTCACTTCCATGATTTTTGGGGACTGTCATTTTTGTAGGCTGGATCCAGCACAGTAATAATTTATTATTTACTTCAATGTTTTTTGTTTGACTTTCCAGACTGCTGCTGGCAACTCAGCCCTACCCCCATTGAAGTTATAGGGAACTTTTAAATCTCTTAGACCCATCAGGGATTAATTAACAGCTTTCAAACCCCACCTCACCTATACTAAGTCAGAAAACTCCTCATCACCTACACAACTAGAGCAGTTCCTGTCCAATTCCTTCAATTAACCTTAAATTTAGCTCCTCACACACTTAGAAGGCATTACCATTATAACCAAACAATCTGCAATTTACTGCATAATGACTTAGCATATCTACATATATTTATTTTCAAGTTCTACTGGATTTTTTTTCCCAGAGGGCCATAACTGAAGAGCCACCCATAAAAATGGAGAGCTTAGCAATAATGATAGCTGCTGGAAGCACAGTGTTTGGATAAACAAAAAGCAGCACTACTCAAAGAAACATGCAAGTAGATTCATATTTACATTAGGTCTGTTGGGCCCAGGTGGCACAGCGTTCATTAAAGTGTACATGTTGTCTCCAGAGTTGGTTGAATCTGTAATAAGAGATTATTTTAAGTGCTAAAATACACTTTTCAATAAAATTACTCACCTCATACATTTCCTGTCATTTCGTTCATATTATTACTGTGCCTGAATCCCATACACAGTGGCAATATAATAGCAGATTTTATTCCCTTTCTATCCATGGCTGCCACACAACAGGGCTATGAAAAGAAATAATTGCCATGGTCCCCAGGTGACTACTTCTGGGCTCTCATTTTATGCAAGACTGTTAAAAGGTTTATAAATCACAGGAATCTGTAACTATTTAATTCCATAAACCTTCTGCTTCCTGGAGTTCTAAATTCATTCACTCATCTTCAACATTTCCCACAGAACAGAAGTTTGTGTCTTATCAATGCTTCCTGTAATTTGTTTTTCATCTGTAATAAATGATAAAAAGCTTCTCCTTACACAGACTGAGAGTTACAGTTTTTACTCTCATCCCTGTCAAGTCCATATGATTTTGAATAAATCCAACTCTTCAGTGGAATTCTGTGCAAAGATCCTTCATTCCTGAGGGAGCTTTAGCTGATGTAGCTTCATGGTACAGCCTGGTGCAGTGCTTGCAAAAAAATCCCCAAAATGACAAAAACTGAAAGGAGAATGGCCTGACAAAAGTCTGTATACATCCCTAAGGGGACAGTGTGATTTAACAAGATACTGGCAACTCTGGAAAATCAGTATCTGCACAGAAAATGAAAAGAGCTCAGCACTCTGCACCCAGGTCCTACTGAAGCCCACTGCACACCTAATGGTCTGCTATGTACAACAGGAAGATAAATCCAGGTTTTTGTCTACTAATTAGTAATTCCAAGATTATTTTGTAAGCATTAATGCAAGCAAATAATTCTGTTACATACAGAGCACTATGTATCACTAGAACATTCGAATAGGCTGTCAGAAGAAAAGGGGGAACAGAAAAATTTTTAGCCTGAAGTAAAATCGGCCTATAAAGTTATTTTTAATGTTCAATGAGGCAGGCAAAAAGTTCTTTATCCACCAGATCTTTTTGCAACACAGACCCATGGCTGTCCCCACGTTCTGCTGGCTTGTGTCAGAACACAGAGGGGATGGTTGGGCTGTGGGAATCCTTGAGCTGTTGGTCTCAGAGGAGAGTAAATACCCAGGCAAAACTCACAGGTGGCCAATTTCTCAGTGTTTCCATGCTCTGGAAAACAGATCTTAAAAATATCTTAACCTTAGGTTGCCTTTTTTTGTTTGTTCGGTTTTTGAGGGGTTTTATTTGGTTTTGGTTTGGTTTTATTTTTTATTTATTTAAATCCCTGTAATTGTATTCACTGAAGTTATTATACTGGTGCAGTAAGTTTTTATGACAGGTTAGGAAATTTCCCTACCCTCCTATGCTGGAGAGGTCAGCAAGCAGGGGGAAAAAAACCCTGATACACAAAATATAGACTCAATAATTCATTGTAATCTGATTACTTATTTAAAAAAACAATTTGTGTACTTCCTAAAATCCCTTATAATCCCAGTTATTTCCAAGTATATTTCAGTACCTGCAGGACTAGGCATGATGGGTGTTCCTGGTGGCCCTCCACCTCCTGGAGGACCCTGGGAAGATAAAAATTGTCAGTTAGCATGAAATAGAAGGTTAGAAAGAACCTAAAATAGACATGCCAAAAAAACCCCAAACTATCAAGGAACATATTTTTTTTTTTAATATTTCCATGTCACAAATCTGATCAAGACTAAAAACCACAAAGTCCTCTGGTTTTTAAACAAGAGTTTTAGGGTTTTTTAAGATGTCTCCAGGAATTTTATTCTCATCATCCTAATCATTTACTAAGAATAGAAACGTAACATCTTGCTTCCTATGTTTGCAGGACCCCCGAAATGTTCAGGTAACATGAAAAACTACCAACTTCCACTCTAGTAACAGTGCCTAAAAGAATTAAAGTCAGTAAATATTGACTGTCCATAATAAGAACTACATAGACTGCTAGTAATAATTATTATTTCCATATAACTATTACTGTACTTCATCTCTTCTGTTAACATTTAAAACAGCAGAAATTCTGTTTCAGACAGGGATATCTTTTCAGTGGCACTGATTACAAGAGTTTGGTTGTTCTGTCTGCTTACAGGATATCTGTCCATACACTTTTTATCCATAAACTTTTATCCATAAACATATATCCACATTTTATCCATAGCCATATGACCCCCTAGGCATCACCGGTTCTCCAGATACTTTTTATCTGTACATGCCTGTGTACTAAGCTCTCTAACTTGATTTCTTTAAGGGCTCTCTCTGCCTATTTGTCAACATCACATAAAGAGATGTAGGAACCACTAACTGATCGTTTATGAGAGAAGTTACTTGTCTTCTTAAACTTCTGCATCTCATTTTAAATTTGGTTTTACTCTCATAGTGTTATGCTTCTCTTAAAGAGTCTCTTGGTATCAACTATTTTCAATCTGGGAATATTATTTATGTATAAAAAGAGAGTATATATTAATATATTTATACATATTATATACAGTTATATATTTGTAGATACGCTTACATATTAGTATATATTTATATATTATAGATTAATCTTATAAAGTTCTCAAAGCCAGTGATTCCAGATTACAAATCTTTTCACTAAAACCCTTTTTTCAGTAGCTCTCCAGCCCATCCCCAAACACTTCCTCTCTATGAAGTAAAATATTCCCGAAATGTCTTTAATTCTTCAACAACAGAATGTGGCAAACCCACAAAACCTCTTCCAAACAGAGAGAGTTCTGTGAAGTTCTGCATTGAAAGAACATTTGCAGACAGCAAATCATGGCCGTTTCCACTAAATTCTGACAAAATGAGCCATAGTTACAAAAACTAGAATCATAACCTTTTTCACAGCTAATTGTTTAAATAAAGGACAACATAAATTGCTTTTAATTATATAATCCTCCCTGGTCACCCTGTGCATGCAACCCTGTGCATGCGACAAAAACAGACTAAACTATCTGCCTTGGAAGAGCTCCTCAGACACACAAATAACCTGAGTACAATGGCAACAACAACAACAATAAAGAGTCTAAAAGAATAAACAAAACTAATCTCTGGTGGCACAGACAAAATCCAGCACTGTACATAAACACTTTCTTCCTGCAGAAGTTCAGAAACTTTCACACAACACTGTTTTACTGAGACAGCCAAGGGACTTTCTGTCCTTCATTACTGACGACAATACATTTATTAGGTACAGAAATGTTTTCTGAAGTGAGGCAGCACCGAGGGCAATTTGGAGCGGGCTGACAACGATTCTGGTGATGAACACCCACACCTGGAGCAGAGTGGGTGCAGTGCCTTGCTCGCCAGATGTTCAGCTCCCAGCCAGCACAGGGGCTCCCCTGCACATCTGGGCTGCTGCTGCTCTCTGCCTGAGGGAGATGGGATGTCCAACAAACACACACAGAGGCACTCACCACATAGTTCCCAGGAGAGGCTGAGGAATAAGGTATCTGTAACAGCAACAGAAAAACCAGTGATTCCCTCTTTGCTGCAGGGTACTGCTCATTTAATCAGTGGAACTAAAGACACGGCTAAAACCATGGGGAAAACACCTCTGCTGCCAAACTAAACACCTGTTCTCAGCTACTTAAAATATTGACTATAAAAATATTAAAATGGTAAGGGATAAAATTATTATGGCAACATAGTTCATAAGGTTTATGAACTTAGGCAGCACATACTTGCATTTTAGTCAGCAGGACTTAAGAGTCAGCAAAGCATGAACTGCATTTGTATGTTCTTGGAGATACCTAATTTTGAGTAAAATCTTGACCATAAAAGGAAAAGAAGCTATCACATCTTTCACCTTAGAAGATATTTGTAATGATACTTATTTCCACTTTTTCATTTATTACTTTTTAAGGACAATGTCCTGAAGAAATCCTGTGAACTATTTGGTTTTCTTCTCTGTTACAGCCTTTGCAGTTATTCTCTCCAAAGGAACACAGGCCAGTGAAGCAACTGTGCTGACAAACACAAATTTTTTCTCTACAGACAACCTGTCAGCCAATGATTGCTACAAATAAATCTAGTATTGAACTTGCCATTTGATCTCAGAGACTGAAAATACTTTAAATAGTAGTTTAAAAATATCCATTTTAATCAAGTACATGCAGAAGAAAACTGAAGAAGAATTTCACTATTAAAAAAGCCAAAAGTGAGAAAACCAGGAAGAACTGTTTAACAGAGCAAGCAAGACCCACCTCATCCAACTGCAAGTGCCAAAATTGCATTTTTAAACTAATTTTTAAACATTTTGTAACTAATGATATATGATCCCTCAATGAAAACGAAGATTTTCTGCTGTCTGGAGAAATACCAGACACTGCTGTTCATGTAGGATCCCAGGATAACCTTTAAATTACAGCAATGCTGGGCCTGGCGTGAGGATTTTTCCCTAAACACAAATATATTTGTAATATTTACTTACAGAATTGGCATTGGTTGGGTTTGGCCAAGGTCTACCACCCCCAGGACCCCTGAAACAGAAGATGAATGATGAGACACAGAACCATCCCCATTCTCTGACCAGCTCTGAGGAAAAAAACCTGGATAACCTGTTTCCAGAGGAAGGAAGTAGCTTTTTACAAAATGAAATGTGTTTACAAACCATAACTACACCAAGATAAAATGCAAGAGCAGAATTCTTGTTGCTGCGATGCTGTTGAATCATTTGGTGAGTTAATTTAGTTACTACTCAGAAAATAAATTTAAGTCATAAAAAAACATTCATTCATACAACCAGTAATCTTGCTCACATACTTAAGCACATGCCTGAAGTACTGAGGATGCAGGTATTTATTGTGGAACTAGAATACTGCAGTATAGTCAGTTTTTCATTAGGAAAAATTATGCAATTTGCTAATAAATGTGTTGGGAACACCTAATTTATAAAAGAACAAGGCATACAAAATATGTTTCTGTGACCCCTACATGATGATGAGGATAATTATAATGACCATGATGATGGTGATGATGGTAACAACAACAGCTATGATAATAAATTTCATGTATTAAACCCAGAAAACCCTCAGAGGGTTTTCCTCACAGTTTTAGCTGTTAATTTTAAGTTTCTCTCTCTCAGCTAAACCCAGAGAAATAGTTTGGGGGTGAGACTTCCTCTGTTAACAATCCGGAGAGAACTCTGACACACCAGAGGCAAAATCTCCATGTTTACAGTCACAATATCTCAAACCCATAATTATTTCTGGGAACACTAAGAGCTCCTGGTTGTTTATAAACAAGACTGAATCACTTCTTGAATGCCCTGACAATGAAGAGGCAGAGCAGATGACAAAACTTTCACATTGTAAATGTCATTTTGGCCTCATTAGCTGTAGAAAAGCAACATTAACCACTGCAGCTCACCAGGCATGGGAGAGAGACTTAGAGGGAAAGAATCACCCTTTATTAATGAGTTCTGAAAGTTTTCTAAGTCTTGCAGAAATAAAAACTATTAAGTGCATACACTGCCTGAGGGATTTAATATTGAATGTTATTTTTCTTTTATTACATTGTTGATGAAACTATAAAGGAACTATCTAAAAAAATCAACAGAAAATGTATTTGTTTCCATTGCCTTTATTGTTGCAATGCTGGAAATCAAGAATGTTGTGATGGCCTTTTCTGCCTCAATGTAAGACTGAGCAAGGAAATGCTCCTCAGGTCAAATACTCAGCAATTTCTCTTCTGCTGATGATCACATGCTGAAATATTAACGGGGTTTTTTTTTCCCCCCATTGTTCTTTTTCTTATTTTTCATTGGTTTATTGGATCCTATCTTTCAGAAAAATCAGGAGTACTTGTAACAACACTTAAAAGTCAACCCAAACCCTTGCCCTCATTGCTGTGACATGTACTGACTCAGAGACATGACTGGGTTTAGCCACAAGAATACAGAAACCCAGAAATTTACACTGAGACATGGGAACTCACCTTTCATCTAAAAAGGTGTTGGAATTTTCAAGTTTATTGGGCAGTTTTCAGCACACACTTAGAAATCATTGCAGCAGATTCTGCTGGATTTTTTGGAGCCAAATGCATATAAAACACACATAAAACCCCCAAACTGCTATTTTGTTTTTTAATTCAATGCAAGCAGGTCTTTTGTTTTTTACTAAATTTTTATTTTGGAAGCACCAACAAGGTCATAAAACATTACCATACAAGTACTAGTTCCAAAATACTTCACAAAAAGTATCTGTTCCTATGATCAATTTCAGCTGCAACTTTTTCAGAGTTTGTCCTGTTAGTGTCAATCCTGGCTTGCAAGAAACGAAAGTCTGAAATTTTAGTTTCCCAAGAGGAAAATATATACCATCAGGAAATGAAGCATCTAGACTCAAGTTTGTGAACTGAAGTTAAAAGACAAAATCTCGCCTTTTTCTTTAATTTTTTTAAATTCTGAAGCATGACTGAGATATTCTTAGTGCTTGAGACAGCACTGCAGGTCACATGGGGTGTTAAAATCATCAGTGAAATGTAACACTGCTCCCTGAAATCTGCCTTTTTGTTCCAAAAATTGGCAGAGACATGAAATCTTCCTAAAAATGGCTCCATCAAGTTCCAACTGGAAAACTCACAGCTAAAATGAAGTCATTCTGTGGAAGAACATGGGCTGTGTATCAGCTGTGCCCAATAGAAATCTGATGGTGTTATTGATGACAAGCATGGAATTACCCAGCAGTGCTGCATTTGTGGATTGCACGGACTGAAACGCTGCCTCATGAGCCCTCAGGCTGCCATTTCTGACCACCAAGAACACTTTCTCACCCAGAAAAATGGTAACATCTTATTTAGCAGATAGTCTGCTCCTAACCAAAGCAGCTTCCCTTCGCACCTTCCAAGGGAGAAAAGCTGGATTTTAAATGGCAGCTGTTGCTGTGGAGCACACATTTCTGTACTTGACACTGCCAAAAATCCAAGGTAAAAAAAGAACAGAGCACGGGAAAATTGTCGCGTAGAGAAAACACTCAGGTATGTAGGGACATCCTCATGTCCAGCTGAAATGAGATTTCCCCAGCTGACCCACACTGCTGCCTCCTGTGCTGGGATTAAGGGTCAGGGGAACACCTCTGGGTTCATCCCAAAGAGAGCAGCTTTGGGTCCATCCCCGGCCACTGACCCCATCCCAGCCCTGGTCCTGACCCTGGACTTGGCCAGAAATGAGGCCTCACTACAATTTCAGTGACAGCATTGAATTTACAATAAGAAAACATCCTCACATCCTGAAAATACCATTGAAAGAATCCCAACTCAGAGGAACCCTTTGATAAAAAGTGTTTATAAAAAGCAGCAATATTAGTACCTCAATACATCTCCTCTCTTTCTGGTAAGCCAGGAAATCTTTTTGTCATCCTGTGCAAACTCTCATTTTCTTTTTTCTCCTGTGCAAACTCTCATTTATGTGAATAAATAGTTTCAAAATATCTTATCTAGCTCTCATTTTTACTTCTGGAAAGTTAATTTCCTTTTTTTTATAATTCAGTCCTCTGCTGAGAAAAACCTCTACAGTGCTTATACTTCACACACTTTCAAATGTCTAAATAATTTTTCCACATCAATTTAATTGAAAAAGGCCTACCCTCAGGAAGGCTGCTAGAATTGTCTTGAATTCCTATATGTGATATCATAGAGCTTCAGATTTGAATTCATTTGCTTCAAGAATTCAATGTCTGTCTGGAAATCCAAATAAATTAGACGTGCGCTGGATTTTTAAAATTACATTATCTATTCCTGTACCACTTTGAGTTTTTCAGGGTGGTAACCTTTTACTTGAAATGAAAATTATAATTTCTTATTTATGTTTTCTATAAAAAATAGAGTAAAAATGGGTATCTATGATATCTTGAGAAAAGCATATGGAAATCTTTACTGTTACATCTGAAGTATTTCTACACACTTAAAAAGGGTATGGTCTTCAGGGATACAAGGTACAACACCCTGCCATGGCCAAATCCATGTCTGGAATAAATCTGAACTCAGATGATATCCATTTTTACCAGATGATGATCCAGACCCAGGAATACACAGAAACACTGACAGAAATACTCTCATATCTCTAAAACTCTTTTGTCTATTTAGACTGGAAATAAATGTCATTAAGGAAATAAAAACTACAGCTGAGGAAGACTTTTAAATCGAATGTGTCTTTTCCTTATGAGTAGTTCTAGATAAAGACTATTTTGCTACAATTAAGTACTGATTTATTTTGCAGAGAAGAACCATTCCTCACAAGATACTTAGTAAGTAGAAATTTAAATAGTGTCATTTTTTAAAATGCATACAAGGCTATATCAGTAATTATATTGACAAAATATTCCCAGTATTTGAAGTTTGATTTGTGAAAGAAACTGAGTATTTTACAGACTTCTTAGGACAGTACGACTGTGGGTTCACCAATGAAAATTGCATTTATTGGTCACCAAAGCATGCTCCCCTTGCCTTATCTATCCCAACTGCTCCTTCTGCAGTGCAATAATGCAATTTCCTAGGTACAGTAGGATTTATGTTGTGCTTACATGTTCATCCCAGGCATCCCCGGGCCACCTAAAGCGTTCAGAGGGGGTCTCATGGCACCTCCATAGTTCTGCAACGACAACCAAGGGTCAGACTACCACAAAACAAAAAAACAAAACCAAAGAGGAGGGGGAAAGAAAGGACAGCAGGTTAATGACATCCCTGTGCAACTGCTGCCAGGACAGGCCATGCCATTCATGCTTTCAGCATTTGCTGACTTAGGAAAATGGGATCATTAACCCCAAGGAGAAACAACACAAACAACAGAAATTGGCTAAGAATGGTTAAAATGGATTAAGGGGGCATTATATTATTTACACATATTGACCTCAAGTTAATGGCCAGCAAGGGTCAGGTTTTATAATGAATTCAAGTTCTAAACCAAGGCAGTTCAAAATCAGAACCCCCCAACTAAGATTCTGAGATATCGAACTGTATTATTTCTAATTAGAGTTCATTATATTTGTATAAAATGTAACCACATGATAGAATTTTTCTAATGTACCATTACATTTCCCTTTCCAGCATTCAATTCTAATAAATCACACAATCCCAGGATGGTACCTTAAAGCCCATCCAGTGTCACCCCTTGCCCTGGGCAGGGACACCTTCCACAATCCCAGGTCTGTGATAGCCAAAATGTTTTTAATATTATTTTAATATTTAATTAATGTCATAGCAATGCTAAAAAATTAAATTCCCAACACCCATAAAGTCTGATATCATGACCAAAGTCTGACTGTACTACTTACAGAAAAAAAGTAAATTACACTTATTTTAGTTGGTGGAATAGAAACAGAATACTCTGTCTCACCTGGCAATCTAACTTCCAACTGTAATTACTGCTAATGCTAAGTAGATATACTCCTTTGCCCTAAATAATAGGATTGCCATCAGGGCCACCCATACAGATGTCCTTTCAGAGCACTGATGCTCTCTGCAGAGCCTGGTGGCCGAGGCAGATGGTGATCCAATTTGGAGTAATTTCTGAACTTAAATTTTGTGGACCTATATTTTGTGTCAGTTAGGATGTTGAGCACAAAAAAGAAGAAGCTTACAAAAACACTGGATCTTAAATGACAGCAAAAATGGAAAAATTATCCTCATAAAAAGTGGCATGAGATTTGCCTGCTGTGTGACTAATGGTGCTGCATAAAGGATCAGCTCAATCTCATATGGCAGCACAGCAGAGCTTCTCTTTCTACCTCCAAAAATGGTAAATACATTTCAGGGCTACAGAAAAAAAATAGCAAATACATTTAATAATGTTTTGTTGGTCACACAGCAGAGGTTGTGAAGAACTGGTTTCTAGCAAGAAGACCCAAAATTGTGGAGACAGTTGTGAACAGACTTGGGAGGCAAAGCTATTCAATCATTTAGAATTCAGTTGTTATTCAAACAAGAAGCCACCAGAGAGATTATCTGAAACGGGGAAGCAGAAATGCACAGTGTGGGCACAACAAGCACACTGTGAAACAAAACACTGGCAGCAGCAGCAGTGTGGAACACCAGCACCCACACTTTGCTTGCTGCAGTGGTGACAGAGCTCTGAGAAGCCTCCTGGGTGTGTGTGCCAGGGGTGCTCTCTGTCCCTTGCCTTGGAGCTCTGCTGGGACAGAGACACAGAGGTGCTCAAGGTGGACGTGGGGACAAATGGCAGCGTGGGCATCTCACTTTACACTAAAATCTCTGCTTCACTTGCCAGAATTATCCAACTCACCCAACAGTGGATGATAGAAAACCTTTACAGAATTTGGAGAGGTATTTTTGGTGAAGTTAGAGGTATTAATGTTTTCCTCCTAAACAGCATAATCAAACGAGGAGGAGGAAACACCTACCCCACTCCTGGTCTCCCTTGCCAGTGTCAGTCTTTGATTACAACATACACTTTTCTAAAGAAAGTAAGTGAAAGGATTCCTCTTTTAATTCCAATTATTAATGAAAACCACAGATTTTTCATTTAGATTTTGTACAACTGCAACTCAGAACTGACTTTTTTTGCAAAACAGAAGGTTTGTTTTAAAAAGGGATTGTGAAAACAAGTCCTGGGCATCTTCAAGCCATGCAAAGACAGAATATAGACCAAGCATAGGCCCGTCACTAAGAATAACACATCTGTGGAAAATACCTGTGGTCCTAATGGCACCATTCCCCTTGGAGGAGTCATCCTCTGCATTGGCCCACCCATATTTGGATGACCTGCAAATAAAATACAAAATACATTTTTTATAAATGCAATACACAGCTGATTTAATTATGCAATACACAAGCACCTTCTACAGCTATTTTTAATGAATAATTCCTTTCTAATTAAAAGAAAAGCTTCAAGGTCTGCAGGAAGGTTTGAAGCTGAGCAAGAAAGGTGCCTGTTGGTGAGGACAGCACTGTGGAGAGGTCCTGCACTCACCCTGCTGCCGTGTGGGGTCCATCCCGCTGGGCAGGAGGGGCTGACTCCCCGGGACACCTCCGAGGGCCTGAGGCAGGGAAAACACAGCATCAACCCACAGAACGCCTTGAAATTCAGGTTAGAGACACAGCACACACATTTCATTCCTAATTCTGGCTTGTTTCCTCTGAGTCAAGAGTTAATGTGCTTTTAAATCCCCACATTAATCTGCCCTCTGGGTTTACTGAATTAGGTTTAAAGCTCATTTTTACAGGATTTTACCTGTAGCTGGGTCAAGCAGAAAACCGTTTTTATTAATAGATCTTTGTAGATGATCCATGAGGTGCTATTTAGCATTTCAAAGCACCGCCACATTTTCAGTAAAAATGTATCCTGAGTGAGCAGAATCTCAGAATGATTTGGGTTGGAAGGGACCTTAAAGCCCATCTCCTTCCAACCCTTTCACCATGGGCAGGGACCCCTTCCATAATCCCAAGACCAAACTACCACCTGATTAAAATTTGGGCCCACAATAGTTTATTGCTTCCACACCCTGTCCACCCACACCGTACCTTGACAAATGAGAGTGCTGCTAAAGCAGCAATTCCTGAATTTGGTGTAATGTGAATGAACCACGAGCTGCAATTGGCTGGGATTATGGGATTATCTTCCACTCTGGACAGAAAGTACCACAGTGCGCAGACAAAAACACTCCTGAAACCAAACCTGCATGCTGGCAGCACTTCCAGCCACCTCCTCCAGCTCCCACCTGGCAAGATTCACTGAGCTCAGGCACAGAGGGTGTCAAACCCAAGCACTTGGCTCAGGGGCTCACACACCTCTGGCTAAGAGAGTATTGGGAAGTGCAAAAAGCAGGAATGCACTAAAATGTCATCAAATGTTAAGTGCAGTACTAATGGCACGGCACAGATGATCACTTCATCAAGGCTAATTAAGTCACCCACTGCCCTGGTGAGAAAGCAGCCCTGGTACAGGTAACTTAATCTGATCCCAAACATCTCCAGGAAGAGCAACACTTGGACAAGTCTTGCCAGCTCACTGAAATTTAGATTTCATATCCTCTGGTGATACCATGTCAAAAGTAAAGACATATTTGTTGAAAGTGTGTTACACAGATACAAAAAGCAGCCCGAAATGAGGCTGGGGTATAGTGAGACAATAAGAAAGGTAGTCCTGGAAGCCAAAACTGGACCAAACTACCTATTCCACTTATCCTTTCAACCCTTCACAATATTGCAAATGACCTAGTTTTCCTCTCAGAGCTCCACTGATGCTTTTCTGTCTGCCTGTCTTTAACTTTTCATCTGCTGACAACTCTTTCTCCTTTTCTAGCTGCACTATGGAGAACTTAAAAACACACATGTTCTCTACTTCCAGAACCCTCTTCTCACAGATGGGACAAGAAAAGTCCCTACTGATGAAAAGCATCTCATTACTCATTCCTGTCTCACTGGCATTGCACATCCTCTGATGGAGATAAGAGGAAATGGGGAATTCTGTGGTTTTCGAGAGTCCTTAGAGTGTCCGTAGGAGCCACAGAACACTTCACGAGACCCTTTCTCACCAATAACCCCCTTATTCACTGTGAAATAAATATAATCTGTGTGTCCAAGAGAGATGGGCAGTGACCGATGGATTTATACAGAACTGAGGGACACAGGGAGGGACCCCCCAGCCTGGGCCCAGCAGGGCACTGGGGATGAAGCCTTACCTGGTTGGGTATTCTGAGAGGTGGCCTTGGACCTCCAGGGTACCGGGGGGACATGAAAGGCTGCAGGGAGAAAAAGAAACACTGCTGAGTGATTCCACTCATCCTGTAAATGCCACCCTGTGTTATTGCCACACTCACACCCAGCCAGCCTGAACACTCTCATGGAGAGCTCAGAACACTGTTCCACAATGTTTAGCTGTATTACATAAATTCAGAGATTCTCAGCCAATCCATCTATTAGGATAAATTATTTAACACTTTTTTTCAGCAGTTGTAAGTGCAGAATAAAAACAACTTAATCCATTAATAGTGAAGAATATACATATTCAGACATCTGTACTTTCCACTGGAGAAGGGGGAAAGACGGGAACCTTGGAATAGAATACAAATGTTCTAGGCAGAGTTCAGAGATAAGGAAGATCAAAATAATTCACTAATTCTTTTCATTCACTTTTTTGGTAATACAGTAAAAAGCAAAACAAAATTTAACCCATGGGGGCACAGATTCCCAGTTCCTGATGAAAATATTGAGAATTTTGCTGGTTTCAGTCGCCATGTCAATTCAGTGCTGCACTCCTCCCATCCCTCCCTGTTCACACTCTGGATCTCCTCTCTCACACCTCAGTTTGTATCCAAATGTGTCACCATCCACACCTTGGGAGGTTCTGGCAGCTCTTGGCTACTGCTGAATTCCCTCACAGCCCACAAACAAGGCCAGGCCCCCAGACAATCGAGTGGTACTGGCAGCAAAAACATTTAACTTCTCTGCTCATTCCACCCCAAAATGTGGCAATAACCTAGAAATCTAAAAAGATGAGTAGCAAATCTACAGGGAAAAGGCACAAACATCTGACTAAACAGAAGATGAAGAGGATGGCTTTGGCAAGCAGGAGTACCTACAGCTCCAGAAGAAAATGAAGAGATAAAAGTATGCTGTCACTGAGCACAGGGACAAAAAGATTGATTTAGACTAGCAATAGCTAGTAGAAAACGCAATTATTTCACCAATAATTACTACTGGAATTTTTCCTATGATCTTGCATCAATAAATTAATGAAACCTTTCACATCCTGGAATCAGATGAAAGCTGGAATAATGTAACTGACATAAACACGCACTCAAAGTAGTGCTAGAAAGCAATTTAAAGTACAGAGGGTTTACAAACTGGAGAAGAAAGTTCAATAACAATTGTGGAAAGATTAATAAAAAGATACTTGAAATGATGTGCTGTAGAAGAGGGAGACTCCTTTGTGTGCTCTCTGATGTTGAGAACCTCTGATAAGAAAGAGAAAGGGCTGTGCAAGTGGTGAGGCTCTCATGAAACAGTAGGAGTGTCAGGAAATTAGAATTTCAACCATTTCCACAAAGGTCAACTGAGTGCAGCCACTCCAGTGAGCACCCTGGGTTGACTTGTCTCCTCCAGCAAACAAAACTCAACTTGTTTTACATATGTTCAGCTCAAAAAAGGGAAATCTGAAGAGTCTCTCAACTCAGCCATGTCTTAAAAGCAGAACCACTCTACTAGTATTATGTGATAGTAATAAAAACCTGCTCCTTCCAAGCTTACAAGGCTTACATACTGCAAATATTCACCTTTCTAAGTATTCCCCTTAAACCCAGGTGCAACTGCAATCCGTAACAAGCAGATTTCAAGTAATTCCTATGGTTTACCACAAAAATTTTACCATTAAAAACTTAAATATTCTCATTTTTGTGTCAATGACACAACTTCTCCCTCTCCATACCAATATTGTGTTTGTCCACAAAAAGGTTTCACCAAGATGTCTCAAGACAGTCCAACATTTTAATGAAAATATATGAAATGCTCTCAGCTTGTCACTACAGTGGGAACAGCTTTTAATTCCCCACACACATTATTGAGCACCAGATTCTGAAAGACACAAACTCAAGCACCAGAAACTTTGTGCCACGTATTTATTCACCACTTACAGAACACCTGATATTTATACTCTGAACTAGTTTAAGTTTTATTTTCTTCCCATTTTTTTGTTAGGAGTTGTTGGAATGTCCACTAGGGAGGTACCAGGTGGGCTCCCATTTCTTATTGCAGACATCCCTCTCTCCTTGATTTCTTGGAAACTTCTTTTCCTTCTCTTGCAGCACAAACACCCCTGAACCTACTGGGCTCAAAATACTGGTACTAAATCAAAACCAGTGCCCACAGGCCTTGAACTGGCCACTCAGATCTTATTTCTGAAGGTGAAAAAAAATTGTTTGCATGCTGAGGACCTGGACATTTCTACTTGCTGCTTCATCCTTGTGTCAATTCAAAATTCAGCATTTTAAATGCACCTTAAATGGATGTTCATTTTCAGGAAAATATTTTCCTTATTTGTCTTGGAGTCAAGTTGGAAAAATCTTCAATAATGCACCAGGGACTTTAACTGTGGGGTAGGAAGAAGACAGAGGGGCTAAAATGAACTTCTCTAATGGAGTTCAAGAACGGGCAGATACAATAGGGTGTTAAGAAAAGCAGAAAAAAAATCCACTTAAAACAAACAAACAAACAAAAAACCAAACCAAACAAAACCCCCAAAAACAACAACCAAAACAAAAACCCCCCAAAACCAAAACAACCCCCCCAAAACAACAAACCCCTCCAAAACAAAACAAAAACCAAAAAAAACACCCCCAAACCAAACAAAAAACCAAACCCAAACAAGCTCCCCAATGAAACAAAAAAAACCCCACCAAAACCCAATCAACCAAACAACACAAAACAAAACAAAACAAAAACCAAACCAAAGGACACACAAAAGACCCAACCCAATTTAAAAAAACCCAGACAAATAAAATCAAATCTCTTCCAAAATTCCTCCAAACTCAAGGAAAACAAAAACAAGACAAAAACAAACAAGCCACCAAAAAAAAAGGGAGAAAACCTAACTCAAAACAAATCCCAACCAAACCTAACCAACCAACCAACAAAGCCCCTCAAAAATTAATGAAACAAAGTAGCAGGCAAGCAAGCCAGATCCAAGCCACTGCTGAGATGGAGACACCACCAACATCTGTGGAAACCAATACACTAATTCCTTCCCACAGACATGAAATTCACTAATTTGTCACCACAAAAAGTATCCTAAAGGCTGCCATCTTGCAGCTGAGGGCAAAGGAAGAAGAACCTTCTACTAAACTGGGTGAAAAAGAAGCCAGAAATAAAAAGCCTTTTGTGTAGTCACTGAAGAATATTTGCATTTATCAACTTACAGTGAAGGTTAAAAAAAAAAATCCCAAAACATAAAAGAAGGAAAGTATTAGAATACTAGAATAATAAAGAAGACACAAAAGAAAATCAAGATGTGAAATGTTAAATTTAATAAGGACCCTGCTCTTACAACAACATTTCTTGTTCAATCGTTAAAAGTACTTTAAAGGAAGGCAAGTTCAGGAACTTGAATGATGTTGCCAGAAGTTGTAGCACTTTTTTTATCTCTCTACTCAAGAATAATCCAGCTGTGAACAGGGAGAGCAAAGGGTATCTCACAACCTGTGTGTTTAATGCAGGTCTGAGAGGTGTGTGTGCTGTGCGACATCAAAATCTTGTAAAATCCCATTTTTTTAGTTCTCAACACAACAGAAAATAAGTTTCTCAGCAGGGAAGTCTTTGAGAGAGCAATGCTGAAGCACAACTGAAGCCTCACTGCTCACATTTTTGGTGCCAGGAAATGTGATTTTACAAAAAGTATCCACCAGGAAGCTGAAGCCATAAAGGCACAGAGGTTGGGATGTCTCTCTGACAGTCATGCAGTTCTTTCTCTCTTTTCCAGTTGTTTAGGAGACTCTAAAATATGATGTGGATTCGCTTTCACTTCTGCCTAATAGTGGTGAAGTCAGGAATTCAGAGGGTGGTGTGGTACTGAGCATGACAGACTTCAATAAATCTACTGTTTCTTTAAATTGACTTCCAAAAGCTGGGAGTGTAATTTACATCCTTCCAGATACAGGTTCTTTGCTCTGACATTTTTATCCTGTTTTTCCTCATACCTTTACATTTATCACTCACATTGTGTCTCACATAAATTTGCAACATTTACAATAATCCAAAGCCAGAGAAGTAATCCTGGACATGCCAATTTCTATTGAGACTTAATTGACTGTAAATACATTGACCACAAATTAAAAAACACACGGTGAGACACAGCTTCACAGTTGGTGTGGAGAAGGACTGAAATGGCAATAACTGCTTTTTATAACTCAGCCACCAACAGCATAACAAACATAAACACCACTTATCCCAGCAGCTGAGAATGGAATCACTGACCTTATTTGTACACACTACAAGTGATCTTAAATTAATTGTGCTGCTCTGCTTGAAGTGCAGGTAATGGAGAACAGTTCAAGCTGCCAGGGACAAGGTCACATTTCCTCTGGAAATTCTGAAAATGACCCAATCTCTCCATCTATCCATTAAAGGTTTTAAAGCATCACAAGTGAAACAAACCAAAAACCTTTGTTCTCCTCTCTGTTTAAAAATCAGTTGCCAAGTTACACATTCTGTCTCTGAAAATACAATTCATCTTCACCTATTTTGTTTTCAAACTCTGCTCCTGGCTAAAAGGTTTCGCATCAATTACTATTATTAGTATTAATATCCAAATGATAAAAAATAAGACTGCTGGCCATTTTTATTTAATTTTCCTATAAGGGTAAATAATATTTTAATATATCTCTTTAAGACTCCTGTGTTTTAGGAAATGCTCTAAAGGTGTTTTACACCCACATATCCCATTCTCAAACCAAATGGGGTTTGCCCTCTTAGGAGGAGCACAGAGAAACATTACATATGTGTGAATTGAATTTATCCAAGTTACCCTGAAATTCATTTGTCGTTTCATTAGTTTTCATTTTTTAGTTTCCTCTGTGATTTTTTTTCCTGGCATCTCCTTCAGCAGTACAAGTCATCCGAGTTTCAGAACACATTTTAGTTTTAACCAGGACTAAACCCAAAAAGATTTTTTTGCTGAAGTACTTCAGAGATGAAATTTGGGTTGTACACTGCATATCTTGCAAACCAAACCAGTTGATTTTATCTATGTGATTTCACATTAAAATGTGGTATTCTCAGTGCTCAGAGAGGATTTCTCTCTACATTGGCCTTTCCTGATGACCAAACCCACTTCCATGAGCAAGTTCTTCTCTGTGCTTCAGAAAAAGATTCCTAAAAAAAACCAACCCTGTATTTATGGTTTTCGGAGAGCAACTGACAACTTATTAATAGCAACAGTAAGATGTCTGATTTGAATCAGAATACAGAGCAAAATTTATTTTTTTTCCTACACTGAAGAGCTCCTTCCATGTATAAAATTCCAATTTCCAGCCATACCAGCTTGTTAAATAAATTTAATGTTATCCCTACACATATGAAAGGACAGGGTAACAGACACATTGTTCGGTGTAGAAAAATGAAGGAACAATTCCATGCTTAAAATAAATAAACAAATAAACAAATAAACAAATGGAAACAACCAGAAAAGCCCAAACAAAACCTTTGGTCCCCAGGTAAACTTTTGTCTGAGATGCTAAAAGCCAGGTCTGCTTTTAGATGATCTGTAGTAATTGCATTATTATTACATCTGTTTCACTTTGTAGGAAACATCATCACCTGAAGCTCAAGATTTTGTAATTGGGAGAGAAAGTTGCTAAGTTTTTCACATGACACTTAAAGGGATTTCTGAAAGAAATTCAAATTTTAAATGAGGTATTACTTATATGAATTTTAAACCAGGTAAATAGTTTTTACTTTAATTTTTATTAAATGCAAATAGAAGGGAAAACAGTACTTCAAATCTGACAAGCCAAAACATCAAGATGTATCACTTTAAAACTCCCCCAAAATAAAAATCCCTGCATTTTTAGAATTTAGATATCAGCTAGACAGATGACTGAAGCCTGAGAAAGTATTTCCCTCATTTTGATACACCTGATTATGATACACAGCTGATTGTTTGGAACAGCTGATTAACTCCTCAAGCTGAGCACTTTTAATTTGTTCCAACAGTTACAAGAAGTAAAAGCATTGCCACAACTGCAGGGTGGAATTATTGAGGCCAGCAGATCCTGGATAACTTAATCTTTTAGAAGTTGACTTTGTTCCTGGTATTTGGGAAAATAACCCAAATGAGAGAAAACCACAAACTACTTACACATCTTTCTGGATGATAATATCCTCTCACATAGTGTAACAAGTCAAAATAATTTTTAAAATAGAATATTTTAAAATGCAGTGTGATACTGGTGAGGACAAATCCCAATTGTGCAAGAAATTAGACCTATAGATTTATGAACTTGAGTATTCCCAGACTGCTCTGCTGTGGTGGGTGCATTGACAAACAATGGAGATTCCAAAAAAGCAATGAAGTTCTTCCTACCCATATGAATTATATAAACTCAGAGGGAAAAAGATCCCCTCTAAAATCTTATTTTCAAGGCTTCTCAAGGCTACCGAAGCTGCTGTCTGTGCTCACAAGCTGCATGTGCAGCTCTGGTGATGTTTCTTGTTTCCATCACAACGTTTTCACAGTCCAGGATGGTTCTCAAGCTTCTGGCACCTCCCTGTGCCTGCCCCACTCAGACTCTTTAACTATTCGCTTCTTCACCTGCACCTGCCATACTTGCTGCACTGGAATTGGGGCTGGGTGTGACCATGTGCCAAATCCAGCTAATTTTGTAACTATCTCAGATTTACAGCAAAGTAGATGCTGCACAAATGGGGAGCAGGAGGAGGATCAGCACTGGGAAGTGGATGATGGATCCTGGCGCAGAAAATGAGGTGTGTTTGCTGGAAGGGGGGAAATAAAATACAGAGACACTCTGGAAAAGCAGGTGACTATGTGAGCATTCAGGGGAGGGCTGAAAGAGCTCAAAGGGGTTTAAAAAGAAACAAAATGTGTTTGGACTGACACAGATACAGGTGCTGGTGCTGCACAGAGGCTGAGCCACAGCATATCCTCTGCCTCCAGCTGTGCCATTCCACAACTGGAGCTGGGAATCCTCATTCCCTGCACAAATAACAACCCCCAGTGGACAATTCATTCCAAAATGGCTTTAAAGAGGTGCTGGGGGATTCATCCCTCCTCATCTTCCTTCCTTTAACTGCTTCAACCAAATGCTGCTTTTATTTGGTCTAGAATACAAACTCTGTTTTTTAACACTGTATCATGCCATGATTTTAGTGTAAATACGGTTAATATTAAGTATGAACTAAAATACTTCACTACAGAGATATTTTACAGCCTTACAAATCCATTTTTTTATGTGTAAAGAGCTCACCATTTCTGCTTCAAAATGCAAGACACATGTTACTAATTTTTAATTTGCTGGCTTTGCTTATTCTCACAACTAAGTGATAAACTTTGATTTCTACTTATTTACATGTGGTAGATACATATTTTTTACATATTCATGTATAACAAATATAAATGTTTACATATACATATATATTTATATATACACATTTATAAATACAAACATATGTATTTTTTCCTACCTAGCATTATTATTATTTGAGATATATATCTATATCTCAAATAGTAATGCTAGGCAGGAAAATAAAGTCCTTTCTGCTCACGTGCCTTACTGTAATAATGCTCTCCTGAGGCATTAGGTCAGCTCTACTATGGCAAACAAGGCTAAAAATAATACTTTAGAATAATATGGATTGAGCTAAAACAAGCACAAGGGCTGCCACTAGATGGCAAGGCAGGCTCACAGTACTTTGCAGGGCTGGGTTTGGGCTGTTGTTTTTTTTTTTTTTCCCCATTTATATAAGAGGAATATGTAACATTTGTATTTCAAACATGGTGTCGACACTTCTCTCCCATGCCATTCCAAGTTTATCTGGTGATCTGGAGTTGATGAACGAAGCCAACCCCTTGAAAAGCCCTTTAGAAAACACAGGCACCATGGAAATAATGTTCAGTGGTAAGCTGAACTTGTAGAGATTTTAACAAATGTGCTGAAAAAAGTAATGTGCTTAAAAGAAAAAGAAAGGGCGTTTCACTTACATGTGAAAAGGTACAGGCAAGTGTTAGAATTTTACTTTCTACAGAATTACCAAATCAAGCAAGTGAACTGTCAGTTGTAAAACAACCTGCTTTCCCTACAGGTCTCAGCAGGGTCTCTCAGGTGAGTGCCTGCAAAGCCAGTCACGTTCCTCACACAGTCAAACCTTTGGACAGCCATGGAAGATGGAGCTGAGCACAACTGGGGTTTAATTGAATACGCATTTAAGCGCTGCTCCTAATTGCAGTGCAAAAGGCAGCAGTCAGGGTCACATTCTGGGCAGTGGTGGGTGTCAGTAACTTGGAGAACCAGTGGAAGGTGCCTCTGCCCAGGGCTGGGGTTGGAACAAGAGGGGCTTTAAGGTCCCTTCCAAACCGTTCAACATTGCTCTGCTTTAGGAGTGCTAAATTTAACTAAAAGGCAAATAAAATCCTGTGAAATCAATACTTTTCATTCTGTTTAAAAACTCCAAACACCTCAATGAACACACGCTTCCAAAGTTCCCTCTGGCCTGTGCTCATTTGTTTACCAACACTGTCCACAAGGATCAAATAACTGGTCTGCAAAACCACAAATGTAGCATTTCTCAAACAGTTTAGCTAACTTAAAACATCAGTGAAGAGGGGGATGGAAATTGACCTCAGTACCTGAAAAGCAGCAGTTACACCTGCAGGACTGGATGTGGAAACCTGAAAGTCTCTGAATTCTACGACCTGAACCTCTTTGATCACAAGTGGAAGATTTAATTCATTGTAAATGAGCCTTGTGTAAGTGGTGGCTGCTGACATTATATACATCCACTAACATCAGACCCAAAAGGAATTATTTATTATGATCTTATTCACTCTCTCAGTTGCTCAGTTACTATGCCAGGGTCAGACATGGCTCCAGAACCAAGGACAAAGAGCAGGTCATGCTGATATCCATGACTGGCCATATGAAGAAACTAACAAGTGACGTGGATTAAAAATGTCTAAAAACGACACAGAAAATGTCCCAAATGACTTTATTATCACAGCAACTAAGTGCCTTCCTAACGCCTTAGCTCCATGTCCAGGATGTTATATTTGGAAAAACTGGAAAAGGGTGAGGTGTTTCCAGACCCAGGCTGGGGCTGGTTGAGGATTTCAGACACGTATAAAATCATCTCACACCTCTATGCAATCTAATGTGGTTTCATGACTTCAGTAGCCCAAAACAGCTATTTGGGTTCTACTATCTGGAGTTAAAGTCCTGTAGAACTGTTGTGCCCCCCTCATCCAAGTGCTGCTGCTACTGAACCAAGAGCAGGTTCAGTTTCTATTTCACACAGAGTTCTTTCCAGAGCCTCTCTGCTGCTCAGACTGAGAAGATGAGGACAAAAAGCTATGTGCCTATGAAACTTAAAATAAAAGACAAGCACACCAGTGCAGGACACAGAGGCACATCCTAACTCCACAGAAACTGACTTTTCAAATTTCACTTTTGACACTGCAAACAATTTCTCTTAAAAAGCAAAAAACCAGAAACAAACCAACCTCCAAACCCTCACTGATTTGATGACAATAGCTGTGTATAACTCCACCACCTCCCCTGCACTGTGCCATTTTTCTGGGCTGTCAGCACTGCAGTGACCATCATCCCTCACTTGAACTAAAATATTAAAGTACAACTACAGAGAGATACAAAGCAAATTCAGCTGCTGGCTTCAGAGCCTCCACCTCTGTGGACCAGGCACGAAATGCCACAGTTGCTAATTAATGTCAGTGCTAATGGTTCTACCTCATGCGGGAAAACCTCATTTTACAGAGTTTTACCACATTCTGTCTGAGAAACAACAATTCTCCTATATTTCTCTACCTCCATGTGCTATACTAGCACTGCATTACTTTATACAAATAAAATATATTTCTTTTCTTCTATAAAATGTTAATGTCTCAAAAATCATGTCAGAGGTCAGCAGTGCCAGCCAAGATAGAAGCCTGTTGGTGTTTCTTCATTCCCATCACATTTCCCCCTCCTGCACTGTGACATTCCCCTGCTCTGATAAGAACCCACTGCAGCAGCAATGACCACACTTTGCTTACGTCCTTGTGAGTGCTCAGCACCCACCCAAAACACAAGTGCAAAACCAAGAGGGAGGAAATTACTTTAAATCATCTGTGACCCCTGAGTTCTGCAAGCAGAGCTGGCAGGTGCTGGCTGTCAGCAGCTTCAGCTCAGCCCAACCCAAACAACTCCTGAAAGCAACAAAAGGCACCCTTATCACTCCAGGGTGACCTTCCAGATAAATTTCAGGCTAAAGGAATTAAAATGTTATGAGGCTTTTGTGGAGCAAAGTCTCAGTGCACTAAATATAGACACAAGCACCTCTTTCCTGCTCTGCCCGTGTGGCCTGACTCTGGAGAACAAACTGTTTGTCATAATCCAGGAGTGAGGGGCAGGTCTCAGCTCAAAACTGCTAGGGGAGAACACTGAGGATTGCCAGCTCTCAGACCAAGGCAGATGAACCTGTTCTCTGTGGTTTGTTACTCTGGGACAGAGGAATTGCAGGAGACAATGGAGAAACAGCCTGTCCAGGTAAAGGTCTACCAGGACAGCAGCACCCATGAAGGATGGAGGAGAAGGTTTTAACCACGAGCTTCCCTTTCTTGCTTTGATTTCACTGGCAGCAGAGGCAGATGCCCCTCCATTTTCAAGTTTCACACTCTCAGGTTCTGTCTGCCAACACATTTTGCTGTCCCCGGGCGAGCTGACCTTGGTGAGGCTGAGCTCTGAGGAAGGTTCCAGAGCCTGGCACAAGTGCTGCCTGACAACACCCACTGCAGCAGCAGGGCTGCCTGCACTCACAGCCTCACGCACCTCAGGCTCTCCCTGGGATGGAACCCACCAGATTTTGGCTTAGCTCCCTGGGACTGCACCCACTACCACACCTGATTTACAAACTTAGGTGTAATCTTAAGCACACAGCCACAGTAAGAATTAATAATGCCTAGAAAAATGTTCCTTTTCACTCCCAGGCCTCGCAAAAAGAGCAGGATGATGTTGTGGCTTCAAGTCAGACTCAAGCCAGATACTGGCACACAGAAAGATTTTACCCACACTTAACTTTCTACCAGCTTGTCTTTCTTACATCTTCTGGAGTGGCTAGAAGTCTATTCACGCTTCTAAAAACAAGACTCCCACATCCTCCTTCTGGAAAACCTTTAAAATAGTTACTCTCTCCTCTATACTTCACACACTTGTCCTATCTGTGCCCCTTCCCCATCCTAATTGTCATCACAGACAATAACAAAAAAAGTTAATTCCTCTGACACCATAACTTAAGTGGGAGGCTGAAGTAAAAAAAAAAACAAACAAAGGTGAAATATTGATATAATGTAAAAACTAAGACTAAAATTTTGCGCAAAAAAGCCTACCTAACCAGCTGTTCAAAGCACTAAAAGCAGAAATAAATTAATTAATGAGTTCTGCCAGCTCTGGAGAATTTTGTGACTGGCAGCAGCCAGATATTTTCCACTTCACTTCCAAGTGTCTTTTCATTCATGCATTACAAATCAAGCCTCAGTTTGCCAGTATGGAGGAAAACAACTGAGTTTTGGTGAGGAGAAGAAGCAAGCCTAGCCCAGGTGCAGTGCAGCCTTGGGGCACAAATACCATACTGGGCTTGCACTGAAATGTAATTCCTTCCACCATCACAGCCTGTGCTGTTACTGCCCAAAGTGCTAAATGGGTGTTTAGCTCCACGTAGGACAAACCTGAACAGAGGCACCACATGGTTGAAAGCCCTGACTTAACTTTTTTAGGTGCTGGGGTTGAAATCTTCAAGGTGATTTGACAAGTGGGACATTCTGCATTGCTCAGGCTGAATTCCCACAGAAGCTCAGAAATCTGGCCCATGGCTTTGGCACAGAACACAACCAACAACGTTTTGACTTTAAAATTTCCATGCAATGTTATGTATATTACCATAAGGAATTATTTTAATATTATATTCAAGCATTTTCAATCTGCTAAAAACCTGGCACCATTTCTTGTTCTGTGCTTACTATTTCATAAAATAAATACTTGTCAGCCAGGTCCCTTCCTTCCCACCTGTCCACTTCTGTTTAAAAATAAACCCTCAAATATTGCACCACACAATGAGAAACAGTTCAGAACAGGACCTTTTCTACAGACTCGCAAACAGTATTACAGAGGATTTTCTATCCTAAAATTCCTGTAATCATAATTTTTTTTCTGAATACCTGAAAAAACCCCGGTGGTACTGGACCTACTGGCATGCCATCTCCTGGGGGAATGTTTCCTAGCACTGGGCTGGGAGCTGCTGCAGCACTCTGAAAAGAACAAAGGGAGAATAAACCTTTGTCATTGCATGGTAGGCATTAAACCCCCCCAAAAAACCCCAAACCTGACCAAAGCTCAGAAAGTAATTCTCTGGATATGTCGTTATGCCATTGTTTCATCTGAAGGTAAATGAAAACTGTTTAGCCTTTTGTCTATACAAGTATCATGATTTGTTGAAATAACAAATGTATGTTGAGGGGAAGGGTGCCAGAGATTGCACAGGCCAATTAGACAAATCCTGACTAAATTTAAAAAATGTTGCATCTGAGTGTCTCTACATGCACCAATGTGAATGTAACTTGCAAACTTCATGTCTTATGCGTATGAACAGTCTCAGACATGCACAAGGATACACAGAGCATAAAGAAAGTAATTTATGCATTTTATCAGCAATTTTCAAGCACTTTAAGATAGTCTTAGCAGCCTGTAATATTTTTCCAGAAAAACAACAAGCTTCAAAACAGGGCTCTGTTATAAACAGTACAGGAAGGGATGCTCATGATTCTGCTGGTAATACTCAAGATTTTACCAACCCCAAAAATAACCACCATGACAAATTAGAAGAATTCAGGTTACATTTTTGGAAAAGAAAAAAGGGATTTCTAAGGAGTGAATCAGAGGATGAAATTAGTTACCTTTGCAAATCCTTCAGCTGGAATAAGAGAGTAAAGAATATTGCTCCTGGCAATTTACACGCAGGAGATTGTCACAGAAAAGAGAAGCCAAACTGCTTCTGTTGTCATGTGTTGGAACCTCAATTACTTTTAATTTCTAGCACTCTTCCTTCCTGCAATGTGTTTCTGTAGGGCAGGAGGCTGAATCACCTATAAATGCCCAAAATCTTGTGTTGAAAGTACTGGAGCAGACAGAATGCTCCCAGAACCACTGCCAGGTTACTAATGACCTGCCAATGCCTGCCCTGCAGAACACACAGATATTAAATTATCGCTCTATTTATTGTGGACTCACACTCAATATCCTAAAGATGTAGATATGGAAACTGCATTTCCAGGTGTTTGGCACAATACCTAGGAAAGGAAAGAATAATGCTGGAAAGATCTGAAAACTGGCACAAAAGGAGGGCTGACCTTTTTCAAGCAGGCAGAAAGGAAGTATTCAGTTAATCAGCACAGATTTCTTCAATGGCTTAAGCTGTGTTTTGGAATTAAAGTTCTGAATGACTAGCACCAACATATTTAGCATCCAAGCTCAATGGTCTTTGGAAAAGTCTGGAATGTATCACTGAAATATAAAGCCTGCAAAAAGTGCTGCCTTTCAAACTGAGTGCAAGGCTTCGATTCACTGAAAGACCCCAGTAATAAAAGGTATTATCTATGCAAGGATCAGTGCTAAAACACTGTAGAATTGCAGCTGTCGGAGAAAGCTGGCCAGGTGAGCTGGATGCAGCAAACACTTTGTAATCACAACTGCAAATTGTGCAGGGAGAGGCCACCTCAAAGCAGCCAGAGCAGCCTGGGAAGCTGTGGCCCAAAGACGTGGTGCTCTGCCATCCACTGCCACTCATGGCAAATATTTATTTTCATATCATCTCTGTTTCCAAAGGAAAACAGAAATAAAAGCTGTTGGTTTGTTGTTGTTTGGGGTTTTTTAAAAGAAATATGAGTTCTTGAAGCATCAACATGCAATAAACCCATGGCAGACACAGTCTGAGAGGAGCACATTGGCCGCACTTTTGCAGGTACAGGTTCTCTGGATGAAGGAAGACAGCAGCAGCACCACTGACGGAAAAAATCGATGATGTTAAAAGCCTGAGCATCTCCAAGTGCCCCCAAAAGCCTGAGCTGCAGTTGCTGACCAAGGAGGAGCAGCCCATTAAAGGGGCACTGATGGGCTTTATTTCAGCACCATCATCCCCAAGCGCCCTGGGCTGAACCGTCTCACCAGCCACTGGATGTGCCACTGGCCATGGCATGTGTCCCCTGCCACCCCCTTGGGGTCAAAGGGGAGGGAAGGGTCCCTTGGCATGCAGAGCTCCCTCAGGGATACAGCAGCCAGCTCCTGACAGTAAATGCTCTTTACTGCTTTGAAAATTATTTCTTAAAAAACAAGGAGGCAAATTTAGTTTAAAAACAGAGGGGGAAATAACGACTATTCCAAAATGAAGGGAGGAAAGGATTGAAGTTATAGCTGTTAGCCATTTACTGTCCTAAAATGGCCTTGTAAGAAATATACCTGAAAGTAACATTTTTATAACTTCCTCGTAGAGGTGGGTTTTTTCCCCTATTTCTGAATCTCACCTGGCACTGATGGCAGAGGAGCCCAGCCCTGTTCCTGGTGAATGACCAGGGACTGGCAGGGAGGGACTCGGTGAGCTGGGTTTGATTTTTAGTGGATTCCCAGTGACTGAGGCTGGATGGCACTCCCAGGTCAGACACCTGTGCAAACCTCGCTGCAACTCTGGGAGGAGGGAGGGAGGGAGGACTCAGAGAAGCAGCAGCTCAGTGCTCCTGACAGCTGCTGTGCCATTCAATAATTGTAAGAATTCTGCAGGTGTAACACGCTCAGGTGTTACAGAAATCTCCATTTCTACCCTTCATTATGCAATGCACTGGTTTTTTTTTCTGTTTTCATGTTCGTTTGGGATTTTCTTCCCCGATGGGCAATGAAGTCCCAAAGCTAAAAATAAAGTATTTTCAGTGTTTTGGTATATTGCATTTTCTAGCTTGTGCTAAATAATGAATCTTTTAAGAACTTCTACCAGGTAGATCAATAAACAAACCTGCAACTGCTGCATGGAAATATTCTTATTTATTCTATCCTGATGAATTATTCATTCTTTTTCCACAGTCCCATAGCAAACCATGGCCTCCTTTTGCATGCCTTACAAGTTGTTCATCATTTTTACTTCCATTAGTTTGACATTTTAAATATTTGCAAATTGCTTTCCCTGCTTTTCATAAAAAGATGAAATCGGAAAATTTAGATGGTATAAACTCTTTGTACAGTATCCTACCTCCTTAAAAATGGAAATGTGTATTTGCTTTTGAAGCGAAAATAATGAATTTATACTAAAGAATTTATAATAATTTACAATTATTAATTAAAACTGTGTACTTGAGTGAAAGTTATTATGGTCATTCCATCTCTACCCAAGCTACTTCTGGCAATGCAAAAATAGCTTATATGAACTAATAAAACTAGCTATGGTTTAGGATAGATTTTATAATAAAGAAATCACAAAGTAAATAAAATGTAAAATAAAATAATTTAGCCATTCCAGGAGTGCAGTAAGTATAAAAATACAGAGCTAAACCCGCAATGCTCATTTTTTTGAGGCCATCCCAAGAAGTGGCTGATGAGGAAAGTTTACAAAATAATTTCATTTGAAACCAAAGAATGCTACAAAGAAATTACCTGACTTTATAAAAATCGTCACCAGACTCTTTCTTTCACCAAGACATTCAATTTCAGGTATTTTGCTTACAGTAAGACTTCCTTATTTTTATCCAGAGTAAGCAGTTTTCCACATGTTACTAAATTGGTCCACTCAAGGGAGACTTCTGTTTTTAAGAAGTCTCACTGACTGCAAATGATGAAATCTACTGGATGGAGGGGAGGAATTGGACCCCACAAATAAAAGTGTTGGAGACTCAATTCCCTCACCACCCCACCCTCCTCCAAATCAGCCTTAAATATGCTATTGTAATTTAGGAATATTATCTTTTCATATATTCCTACAAGCAACCAAAGCATGCAGCCTCCAGACAAAGTTACTCTGCCATGGGTGGTACAAACACCACCAGATGAACCAGGGCAGAAATGATCAACATCTCAGGGTATTTTTGTGTATACCGTTAATGGGTTAATGAAACAAATTTAACAGTGGATGTGGAACATGAAGGACAATGTGGGGAAATCACAACCACGTTTGAAACGCTGGTGAGAGCAGAACAGTCAGAAGGAGAAGCAGAAAATGTCAAAACTTAACAACTTTTTCTTTTTTTTCCCTCCTTTTCTCTTCTGGGGACAGAGGATAAATATCCAGTACATTAACTCGGGAAATTATAGGAAGGAATTTAAATGTAGTTGTTAGTCCCTTTTTTTTTTTTTTTTTTTCTAGAAAGACAAAAAGATGGATGATTACTATTTCCAGTCATATTTACCACATGTTTAATTTCTGGTCACTGATACCTTTGAAGTTCCAGACATACTGCAGCCAAACCCATAAAAAATTACCAAATTTCCTTTTGTAAACACTTCAACTTGTAACTTACAAAGTATTTCTGAGACATCAGCTGGTTACTGGAACAGACCTTCCCAATTTGTACCCATCACAAAATAAAGAATTATTAAAGGAACTACCTTGATTAACCACTAGCAACCTCTTTGTTTTCTTCAAGACAGAACATAAAACTACTCATCACTCTGAAAAATAAAATAAATAACATTTTAAAAACTCCCAACACTAAAATTAAATCTCTGTGCCTCTACAAAGCCTTTGAACACTTGGCTGTACACAAGGAAGCCAAAACCCTCAGACTGAGCAGCCTTGGTTTACTCAACACGGATTGGAAGGTCATGCCCAGAAAAGGTGGATTCATCACACTGAATGAGGCAGGTAATTTGAAAGATCTGGATCATGAGACCTAATTAAATCCTGGCGTAGCTCCACTGATATATATTTGTCTAAACTGCTTAATTTCTGTTGTGTAACAGGAAGGCATTCACATGACAGCACAAGTCTGAGAAGTCTAACTGTGGAAGGTCATTCCTTGCAACTTCTCATTTTTCCTCCAATCCCAGCTCCCTATGGTTTCATCTGGACTCCTGGCATTTTATTTCTCTTCATTCCATCTTATTTATGGGCAATAAAGAATAATAAAAATTATGATGCCATCAGTGCAGATGAAAAAAAAATCACATTTAGTCGTTTTCTTGGAAACACAAAAAGTGTTGCACCACCAGACATGGTCAGTTAAGGAAGTGTAGACCTGATGATGATGAAGATGATGGTGCCCTCTGGGATTCCTATCTTTCTTCCCCGAGAAATAATCCTACCCCTAAACCAACTTCACTGCCGCAGAGCTTCCCCACATCTGATGTGGGATCACAGTTTGTATCCCAGTGTCCAGCCTGGGGCTTTCATCCTGCTTAGCTGAGACAGAGAAATTGCCTTACAGTGCTGAAAACTGGCTACTGGGTTGGAACAGAAATTAATTTTGAGGAAAGCTTTGTTATCAGTGAATAAAAGGACTTCTAATTCCTAATAAAAGACAGCATTTTTCCATCCTGTCTCTCAGCTGCTGCTTCTTGGGTTATTTAGAACATAACTTCCAGACAAGATTTTCTCAAAATTATTGTTATGAAGAAAAGTTATTTAAAATAAAACTTCATTATTGCCCGGAAGTTAATAAAATCAGAACCATGAATAGGTATCAACAGACTGTTCACCTACAAAAGGGTGCAAAAGTAATTTGTGTTGTAGATATGGAACTAAACCCACAACACACTTTTGAATTTCTGCCCATTCTTCTGGGTTATTTTTTTCCAAAACCAGACCTGTACTGAAAAGCTGAATACCCAGCTTTTCCAGGTACAGAATCACAGAATGAGCTAGGCTGGAAAAGACCTTTGAGATCCTCAAGTCCGACCTATGACCCAACACCTCCTCATCAATCACTGTTAGCCACATCCAGTCCTTTCTTAAACAGGTCCAGGAACAGTGGCTCCACCACCTCCCTGCACAGCCCATTCCAGTGCCCAATCACTTTCAGTGAAGTTCTTACTGAGGATTCAGCAATTATATGACAATATCAATCAAGCAATGCTTTCAGCCCGTTTTCTGTGAAGGTAGGGGCACTCATCTGAGGTGAATTCCTAGGTCTGTGGTAGCCAGGCAGGTATGTCTGTGTGCAGGACAGGCACTGGGGTCTCACCCAGGACCCTCCTGAGCTGCAGCAGCTCTTGCCAGCCCCTGCAGGAACCACCAGGCTGCCGACAACAAAAGCCACTTGAGGACACAAAATGCTGCTGTTGAAGCCAGGAACCGAGTTGCAGTGATATTTCAACAAAATGACTTCTTTTCCAGAAGTGACACTTACACCCCTCCTCCAGACTCCCTGGAGACAGAGGCAGCCTCACTGGGCAGCTGCAGGATCCTCTGCACGTTCCGGGAGCTGCTCTGCTGCTGTTTCCCTCCAGGATCACAGCAAGGGGACTGCAGAACACGGGTCTGACCCTTGCCCACCCCAGAAAGATGCTCCTCCTCACAAAGGGAATGGTTCAGCCTCCACACATCCCACCTTCAGCCGGGCTTTTAAATTCCAGATATTCCCTGTGCTCAAGGCCCGCTGCACAAAGGGGGGGCTGATCGCTGCTCATCCTTTCCTCCTTCTTCCCCAACTCTTCCATTTTTTTTCCATGCTCTACAGATAATTCATGGTTGGTACAATTGTCCTAATTGGACTAGTATGACAAGACTATCTCATACCCTGACTTCCCCTAGCAATTAAGTGGTTGGCACAGTGTCTTTTAATCATTTAATTAATCTAATTGTTAAACCCATTTTATTTTCCAAAGATTTTAAGATTGCCAGAGTATTGTATCCCAGTTCTCATGGCCCAGCACTCTACACAAGTCAAGTGCTTTTCCATTTTAGGAATAGAGTGATGATTAAGATGAAAGTTTTCTGTATCTCTCTGTCCTTTCCAAGTTATGAAACAAATGAACAAATATGCTGTGAGCTGAAAGACTAAAATTTGATTATGAAATGCAAAGTAGCCTGGTTTGGGGTTATCCTCAGGTCACCTGGGAGTGAGTGATTCAGCAATGCTGGCAATATATGCACAACTTCAGAAAGGAAAACACACCAAAAACCCCTCAGTAATTCCCTCACAATTCAAAATGGATTTTTTTCTCCATATGTAGCTGACTGAAAAACTCATATGCACAAAGAGCTAAATTTTACTTCAGAGGGACCTGAACTACAGAATTTACTCCATGATGAAAATGCTTTCCTGCTTCTCCAGAGGCTGAAAAATTGTTCATTTGGGCATTCTTGTCTGGACCTTCATGTCATGAAATTCCTCTTTAATAACCATTTACTAAGATACCAACCATGGATACTTGTCTGTGTTCCAAGCCTGTGCCCCAGAAGTTATTACTCTGTCCTAAAATGTGAAAACACGTGACTTGACAACACTGTAATTCTGACAGCACATTTTCATAGATAAAACTTACTGAAGCCCATTTGGGGGTTTCATTTGAACATTAACTCCACTATCAGTGGAATCAGTGGTACATAACACATAACACAATACACACTTTAGAGTCTCTAGCCTGAAATTCATTGCTTTAAAACCAGTGGTATTTCTTGTGTGTGCAGGTGCTGATGAATAATTACTTAATTCCTAACAAGTATGTGTTCATTTGAAGAAAAATAGGATAAATTTAAAACTCATGGAAAGCTAGCCTTTAAAGTATCTCATTTTTCTCATGTTGCCTGAATATCTATCTTTGGATAAATGTAACTTGTTGAGCAGAGAGTTAACACCTCGAAGTGCTAAACCAGAATTAGGCACTGTGCTTATGGAGACCTCACATTTTCATGCTGGTGATTATTTGTTATAAAGGAAGCCCCACAGCCTGCCTCAGGGGATACCAGAATTCAAGGAATTTCCATCCATCCATCCATCCATCCATCCATCCATCCATCCATCCATCCCTCCTCCACAGACAGCAGAGGCAGAGCAGGGCTTAGTCCTTCAAGGACCTGTTTTTTGGATGTACTTCTGAAAAAAAAACCAAACCCTTAATTCACTTTCTTTGTGAATTTGATCCAAGAAAACCAAGCCTGTGAGTGCCCAGCACTAAGCCCAGGGCTGGGGAGGACTGGGCAAGGAAAAACCCTGGCACCAAACATGACCAAACTCGCTGGTCCCCAAGTCACACAGCAGAGCAGGTGAGCTCTGGTGGCTCCTCCTCAGGGAACCAATTATTTCACACCCCGTGGTGTGAAATAGCAGCGATAATGAGAGCTTGAATCTTTCAGGGTTAACTATCTCCTACAACTCTTAAGCACACCTTTAAAATCTTGTTCTTCTGCCTCTTTTATTATTGTTCGGGTTTTTAGGTGGTGCCCACACAGACACTGGAGGGATGTTGATCCATGCACAGCTATTCCTTCTGGGTGGTCCAGGGACTACTGGGTCACCGACATGGAAAACAGCAACACTGACAGTGTATTTTTAAATACATTATGTTATACAAGGAACAGATTCAAAATTCAGCTGATGCAAGAATGATTGCTGAAACTTCTGCTTCACCATGTAATTCTTCATTGCACTTCATTAAAAAAAAAAAGAAAAAAAAGAAAATCAGCTAAACCCAGGAATATGGCATGAAAAATTGCCTTCATAAACAGTTTTCTACATGCACAGATTGCATATAGAAACAGACTGGGTTTAAATAAGAATTATGTGTATATGTATCTTCACTAAAAATGCACATTTCGCAGTGAAGGAACCGCTATAAAGTAAAGCAGGTATAAACCCCCTTGTTTATACAAATAAATCAGGTCACATTACACTGATCCAAAACAAAAGCAAGCCTGTTTTCCCAAGGTCCCTGACTGAGTCTGTGAGTGCAGACCTGTCAGGGTCACCTTTACCTCAGCACTGTGTCCAAGATGGCCTAAAACATCAGAGATTAATGTGAGCACTTAGTGGTTGCAATAATCCATATTTCACTATATATTAAAAACTGGCTTCCTCCTCAGCTAACACAGAGAGGCTTACAGAAGGGAAAGGACAGACAGATCCAGTTTAGCTCTGTTATTTAAAAAAATTATCTGCAGGAGAGCAGCAGTCACCCATGTGCCGCCTGAATCGCTCCCGGCCCACAATGTCTTTAGAATTAAGTTTAAGCCCAGGTTAAAACACGGCAGAATGAGAACTATGTAATGTACAGGCTGGAAACAAGAGAAAATGAGAATTGAAGTCAATTTGAAGCATTCTCCCCATCCTAAACTACGGCTGAGGCATTTTCCAGGAGGAGGAAAATCGGCTTTTATTGGGATTGCTCTAAACAGCAGCCAAGGCTCAGAACTCTGAAGCTCCCTCGTTCCACCATTTCCTCTTCTTCACTTCCACTTCTAAAGCCTTCCCATCCCTCAAAACACCTCCAGCCTTCTCAGTCTCTGGGCACTGCAGCCCATCACACAAAAATAAGCAGTTTTATGCAGGCAGAGGATCCCTGGGGAAGGATATTCATGCTTCCTACAAAAGCTGACAAAACTTAAGTGTCAGGTAACAGTGGATAATTGTAGTACTTCATTTAACTGCTTCATCTACTCTAGTAGGCTGCACCGAGCAAGGGCTGATGAAAGGGACTGCAGATTCTTGGGATGGTGAAGTTTCTTGCCTGCAATTACCTCAGAGCTGCTCACCTGTGTGCTTGATGTCCCTTTTGCCTCCAGCTTCATGTGAAATGAACAGAAAACGCTTTTGATTTTCCCTGCAAGAACCACTCCACGGAAGGGACTATCCAGGATCTGTTTTCCAGAAAACACCCTTTTTTCTCATTCCTTGTGATTACCATTTCCATGGATATTTTACAAATCAAGATCATACACATCAGAGGCCGTTCTTACTTTCTGTGTACTCGACTAGGTACCTCTTCAAAATGCCTGGAAAATTTCATTCCTACTCAGGTTATTTCATCTGCTGTCTAATTAAAATGTTACCACTCCAGCCTGAAAATCCAGAGAAAAGTGCCAAGTTTGTACAGTAGAAGAACAACCAAGGGGTTATTTTTTCCCTTAGTGGCCCCAGTCTAGTGCCATTCCTGTATGAACTTGTGTTTGCAGCACTCTACATGCTGTTGTACACCTACCAAAATTTCACTTTTAGCTCTACTAGATTGGTCAAAGTCTAGCTAGAGCAGACTGCATGAAACAACTTGTAATTCTCAGACTGAAAACCGGCCTAAAACACAGTACAATGTGTGAAAAGGTGGCAAATATCTGAGTTTAAATATATACAATATGAAGCTTGGAACGATTTTTTTACCTCTCAGGCTAAGGTAACACTATCACAAACTGTTATCAGCCACAGGAATGAACTTGTACAGGTTTTTCAATTACTTTTAAAATCACTCTTTATGCCCAGGACAGTGTGTGCATTTTTAGCATGACAATGACAAAGGCACACTTGATAAAGCACTGTAAAAAAAACCAACCCAAACAGCATTTTATTACTTTTTACAGTGTAATTGTTAAAATGTTCTCATCCTCAACGGCCCTCAACTCTATCAGTGCCCATTCCTGTGGTGTTCCTCAAGCACTCCAGTTTTGAGTGTATTGGTTATTTTGGAGCAGAAAACAAGGTTTTAAAATAAAATAAAATAAAAAGAGGTTTTTCTGCAATACAGTACCAAGACAAAATTACAGGAGGCAAAGAAAGCTGCTCCGTGTTTTCAAATTTAATTGTGCCACAATTGGGACAAGAGACAGATGTGTGGTACATGCAGGGAGATTTGGGGCACCCCCAAACCTGGCCAGGCTCTGACCCTACAGGTCCCCACGAACACCTGGAGCTGGGAGAAAGCTTTTTGGGGTGACCTTTGGGGGTCTCAGGAGGACGGGAGGATGGGGAAGGTGAATGCAAATGCTCCCATTAGTGCAGTTCTGAGTCACTTCCATCCCCACAATTAAAGAAAGGGCAGAAAGTTCAAAATCCAACTGCAAAGGGCATCTTAAAACTGCCCATGGGTCTCAGAATCCTTGTAACCAGCATTTCACTCCAGAAATGGGAACGTTTTGCACAGCAACCTCCCCCATGCACTTTTTAGGCTGTTGCTTTTGGCTGAGGCTGCTGCTACAACAGGAAATAAAAATTATATTGCTCAGGAAGGAAGCTAATGAGTTTCCCCTCCCCCCAACGCCATTAGACACTTCCTGAATAAAGGAGAAGCACATTAATATAAAGAACGGCCCTACGTGAGCAACCAGGGGCTGAACAGCTCTGGGATTAAAACTGAATTCCACCTCTGGATGGACCAGGAACCCCAGGTCAGCTGCCTGGGCCTTGTCCCCTCTGTGCCCAAACCACCCAAAATCAACCACAATTTCATCACTTCCTCTGGGAGAACGTGCCAGGAGATAAAACAGCTCCTTGTAAGGAGTGTTTTCCACGTGCTTACTCTGTTCATTTCACTTTATTGTTCTGAATTTAAGAGACTGCTTCATAAAACCCCAAATCCGGGCTTTTATTGTTCGGTTTGTTTTGGGAGTTCTTTAGGCTGGGGGATTTCCCAATCTGGGAAATATCCAGAGCCCGAAAAATAAACAAAATACCCAGCATCAAATTCATGAAAGCTTAGTGACTGACCCTGCTGTGTTATTAACATTCAGCATTATTTTTAAAATGCAGTAGCTTTTTTAGTGATCAGAATGTAAATATTTTTGTGTCGATATTAAGATTTGGGTCCAAACCATCAAGTTTTCCATGTAGTTCATCTGTTTTCGGTACTTTGGACTGACGTTACCTCAATTCATTCTTGGCATGTTGTTTTTTTAAAAATCAAGTTATAGTAAGTAATTTAAGGGGCAACTCTGCAAAAATGTAAGCGAGGACCATCTGAAGTTTAAAAAAAATACAGAGGAGTGAAGTTTTGCACCTGGTTTTCAGTCTTCAGCAAAGCAGCAGCAGACACACAAAATAAATGAGTTAAGAGCTATTCAGCACGAGCTGGACTTTTTTGACCACCCCAGCACGACCAACAATGACAGCTGCAGCACTTGGAAAATCTACTTTTGTGCTTTGGCTTATTTTGTTCTCACTTCCTCTTATTTTCTGTCCAATAAATATCTTGTTTTCTTGCCTTCTCTAGACTCCTCCCAATTCCTTGATCCATCAGTCCTTTTTACCTCTTTTGATTTACTTTAGTTGCTAAGGCTTAATGGGAGCCTGGAAAAACAAACCACATTTTTGAGTTTAACTCTTACTGGCAAAAAGGAATGGGGAATAAAAGTGTCCCTCCTAGTGTCCTGTCCCTGCCACCTCACAGTCCTCATCCAAAAAGACAAAACCAATGAAACAGAAGCTTCTTCAGCTTGTGTATCCTGTAACATCTTCTGTATCTAAACCATGGCTGAGAATTATTTTATGTGCCACTCAGAGAGTTCTGATTTCAGACAAGACCTAAAGGTGTAGCAAACAAAATAATTAAAAGTGTAACTAACATAATTCTACCTTTACACATCCTCTTCCCAATGTTGCAACACATGTGTTGTTTTATTGTGCTTGTATGGTAAAACAGGACCATTTCATAATCACACTGAGACATTTCAGTGTGTCTCACTCTGAATCTTTGCTTTCCACTAGAAGCTGAGACACTTGGATTTTTATGTTCCGAGGAAACTAAGATGCATCAAAAAGCCAGCATGACACAGGGTATGTGAAGCCTCAGGATTTAATGACAGGATCCTGTTTTTTAAAGAGAAACCTTACAAGTCCCCACACCACGTTTAGAAGCAACAGAAATGTGTGATTTAACCCCTGTGGATTGAATTCCTTTGCTCCTCACTGCGGACAAGCTCCGTGTCAGCAACACTCACGTACAAGACCTAAAAGGCAAAAAGCATGGGAGGAAAAAGAAGAGAATAAAAGAACCCCAAATATTTCTTTCCAATTTGTTTACCCATTTAAGGAGCACAGCTATTATTTCCTGCCAGAACTAGCAGCCTTTGGCCAGGGTTCTGAACACAACTACGGAGCATTGTGAACAGCAAAACAAGTTTAAATTATTGAAGAGGAATTCCCCAGGAAGCAGGAGGATGAGCTGGACAGAGGCCAGCACCACCAGCCAGGTTTTGTCATGGGGACCCTACCTAAGCTGGAGCCCTGCACACCACAACTCTTGCACAAAAACAGTAAATCACTCCCAGCAAAATAAAAAGTACACACGGGCACAAAACCTTCCAAGTCTCTTTCTCCACAAAACTAAATGTCAATGAAGGGTTAAATTACAGCTCATGTTAATGCCACAGAAAAGGAAGATAACTCTGCAAGGAATAAACGCTAAATGAACCAAAATTCCCCCTAAAGATAAGAGATTGTTTTTTTTTTATTGTTTGCCACATTCAAAATGTTACATACTCCAAGCTTGCGCACAAATACATCTGTTTGAGTGAAAAAACACTTTTCACAGAGCCTGTCATTAATCACCTGCCAAACAGGCAGCAGTTCCCAGCTTCTCCCTGCACAGCCCCTCTGCATCTGTGGCTCCTGATACCAGCACACTGTCCCAGTACCAGCCCAAACTGTAAACTCACAGAACGTTTACCCACAGTTTTTCTTATCAGCTGCAGCAAAGCAAGAACTAAATCTAACCTTCACACAACCCCCAAATTGTCGCACTACTACTTAACAACCACCTTTTCCTTCATTTAGAAGGCAATGAGCATTGTATTTTGAAATGAAGGCACTAAATCATTCAATTTCTCTATTTTGTTTCATTTGGTTGGGTTTTTTTTCTGATAACGTGTTGCAAACACTGCAAAAGGGACTAAAGATCGCCCTGAGATAAAAAAGGGTTTTAAAGTAGCATGGGAATTTTTCTGGCATTCCCCTGGACACAGCCTTGTATCTGGCCTGCAGGTGATGCTCTGAGCCTGCCAGCCCCAGCCCAAAACACAAACTCTGCATCCCTAGATACCCAGAAAAAACGTGAGTATTCTAAAGGGTGAGGACAAACACAAAAGAAAACTTTATTCTAGGGTCTTTTTCCCTCCCTGGAAAGAAAGGACTTGCAAATAATGGAGCAATAATTACTCACACCCTTATATTATCATTCACTTCACACGCCCTGTCAGGCTTTTTGTTCAGAAAATTGCTCCAGTAGGCTAAAAAAAAAAAAATCAGAAAATCAGAACTGCTTCAAATCCATTTGTAATTCAGAAAGGTTTTTCATTTTTGGCCTATCACAGTGACACTGTCATTAAATACCCATATGAAGAGCACGTTTCCTTCCACCTGGAGATCCCCAAAGTGCTAGGCACAGAAATCTGTTTATCTTCATGGTATTCAACGTCTTTGAAATTAAGATACGAATATTCAAAGAATGCCTCCCACACCAAGCCTAAAGATAGAAATTTTTCATTCCCATTGTATATTCTGAGCTGGCAGTTTCGGAGTTTGGAATTTCTGAGTGCACCGTTTTTGCTCCAGAAGAGGGAAAACACTGAACAATGACGTCATCAGAAAATATTTTAACCCTTATTTAAAATGAGGTTCATTGTGTCCTCACCATTTTCCTCAGGGAGAGACCCACCTGTTCTGCACCACTTTGACTGCTTTAGAAGGCATAAGCGCAGCCTTTATCTAGCACTAAATCACCATTTTAGTGCGGCATGATACAAAAAAACCTTCTGAACTGAATTTCCAAAAGTAAGACATCTCAGTTCTGACAAACTGAGTCAAGTTGGGCTTCACTGCTGCAGTTAAGACTTTAAATAAGACCATGTAAACAGAAATATTAGTATTTACAGTTAATACACATATAGCACGGGGTTATTTTGAAGCTGAATTCAATATTTTGAGGCTGTACTGGTATGTAACTGTAACAACTTTTCCAGCTTCATAGCAATGTCTATCCAAAATTTAAATAATTAAATTAGTAAGGAAGGGTTGGGGGGGGGGGGGGGGGGACAATCACTAAAGCTTTTCCGAACACATATTTTCAAAAACAGCAAATGAAGCTTCTCTGAAAACTCATCTTGTTATTTAATGGCTCCTAACAGCTTCCTACAACCTTGCACATCCATTACATATTTAAATAAATAACAGTTTCTTTGGTGTAGTAATAACAATGAGGAGTATCTTAATAGAAATCAGCAGTCTGTACTTGGAGGGGGGAAACCTCCAGACCAAGCAGGATATAACTTCTCTGGGGACTGAGGAGACCTTGTGTGTAAACTGTCAACTCCTTCCTCTTCCCTCAGCAGCAGGAAAGGAAACATTAAGGGTGGGACATCACTTGCTTCTCTTACAAAGAAATGCCAGGGGATCTCAGATATCACAGAAAAAAAATCCCTGTATCATAAGCAGGAATGATTCACTTTATTCACCAGGGAGAAAAACAAAAGCCCTGTAATTACAGTATTGCTAGCTAACACTGGAGGAGAGAGGTGGAGTAAATATAAAGTAAGTACAGCTGGACTCTTTTTACTGCCTGGTAGCAAAGAGGGAAATAACCCTCTAGGATGAAGTTTTTTTTAAGAAATGGAGCTAGCTAAATTGTTAAAACTTTCCCAGAATTTAAGGGAAGAGAGTGCACTTCCAGCCATCTACAGTGCTTACATCTGCCCCAGCTAAATCTCACTCAATGAGATTTAAGTAAATTTCATTCAAAATTAAGTTATGTTGGAAAAAGAACTTCTTACTCCAAAATTATTTAATTTATGACTAACAAGCAGGTACTCAGGTCAGACAAAACTGAGGGCAGAGAATATCTGATCCTTTTTCCTGCTGTGAATGACTGAAATTAAGAGTTGTGAGGGATGATTTTAGAAAGGTCCGAGGAACAACTAGACATTGTCTGAAGAGAAACTCTTGGCTTGTCTCCTGGTGCAACCTTTTCCTTTATTTTTCACAAAACCAGCAGACGAGGGTCTTGGTCAGCATTAGAAGATGCTACACCTCCCACTGAGGCATCTCCAGATTTTTTTTTCCAGAAACTTGGAAGTAGCCTCGTTTGAGGGGATTAAAGGGAAAACCTTCAAAGATTATGATGAAACACAGAAAGACAAGGCTGAGTTTTACCCACACTTGGCTCTGGTTGATCACCACAACCAGAAGAAGGTACCACTCCTCTTCTTCTGGGAGAAGCAGTTGAAGTCACATTTAATTTTTACTGCTACGACAGCAAAACAGCTTTTTGTGATGCCCAAATGGAATTATCTGTATTTAACTCTGTGCATTGTGTATTAACTCATCCCAGTTAACAAGATCTTGTATTAATTTTGCTCAATAGTCAATTTACAATAAACACACTTTAAAGGGTATCAAGCTCTGTACATGACTCCTCTTAGTTACAGAAGGTATTTCCCATTAAATACATGGTAACATTTCAAAAAAAAAAAAGAAAAAAATGTAAATTCTACATGAGTAGCTGCCATCTGATGCAAAATAGTAAAATTGTGGCCATGTTAATAAAATACATGATCCTTAAAGAGCTTCCTTGGGTAATGGGCACAATCCAACCAGAGTTTTGAAAAGAGATGCTTTTTCACCACACTTGGAGCAGAAATATATCAAATAAATCTATTTGTTGGTCTCACAAACACATTCCAGGGCTGGCCATGCAGCTCATAAGTCTGTGAAACCAAGCTCAAAACCAAAGTGAGGCTCTTTGTTTGATAAGAATTATTTTTCATGTTGCTTCCTAAAGACTCTCTTATTTCAGTATTTCTTTTCCGAAGGAATACAGTGAAACCTCACTCACTTCAAACTTTCAGAATACCAAGATGACCAGGGCTCAAAACTTAAATAATTAAATACCCAACAAGCCATTTTTAAATAAGAATCCTGAGCCAAGTTCCAGTTCAATGGTAAGATGCGTTCTGAGGATCTAAGCACAGAGGAGAGAAACCAGCTGGTAAATAAAAACATTTTTACAGGAAAGTATTCTGAACATATGAAATTTACACAGGCTTGAAAATATTATGAAATAGTAAGTTCTTCTCCAATTCCAAAGAAAGGATGGCAAAAAAACCTCCCTGGAAATGTAAAATACAAAGGAAAGTATAAACATGCCCATGATTCTTAAATTATCAATAGTGCCTTTTCTTCATAATTAAACCTAATTTAGTGTTTGAAGACACTTTAACTGAACAAGTATGAACATGAAGGTAAACAAAGCAAGTCCTAAAAACAAAATTATAAAACATTACATTATTTTAGATTTTTTTAAAAATAGCTCTTACTTATCACCTATTATTTGGATTTCTCAAAGGCTGCAGAACTATTTGAGAGCACATGAATACCTGACAAATAACTGAAGTCAGAGTCTCATCTGATGCTAAAACATTATCACATTCTGCCAAGGTGCTGTGCTAATGGCTGTATGGGAAAAGTACAAAAATCAATGACAATCTATTAAATCTAAAAGGTGCTCTTTTTTTTCATCTGAAGAAGCAATATTAAAAGCATGTCTGCAATTCACACCTTCCATGATCAGATTAAAAAAAGAAGACAAACGGAAATCTTACAACCCTTGGCAACCTCTGAAGAGCCTTCCTAATGAGAAGGGATACACCCCAAAAAATTGGATTTTACGCAGGAAAACTTGCACAGTCTGCAGAGTTATAAGTGGTAAACACCTTCTGCAGTTGTAGAAATTATGGATGTGTAACAAAACTAAAGCAGGTGGAAATCTTCTGAAATATGGCAAATCAGTTCTCCACCTCTGAACAGATTCAGAAAATTAGCATCCTTTCGTCAAACGAGGTCACTTGCACCATTATATTTAATTTATTTTGCAGCTATATAAGAAAAAATGCAATATCCTTACATTATGTATGGGAACCTCATTAACAACAATAGGAATTTCCCATCCACAGGGAGAAATACATCAATGGAGTCAGGAGGATTTGGGAGAATTCATTGTGGGACCTTATGTTTTTGCAATACGTGTGTGTGCACAGGATATGACAACAATTTACAGTAGATTAGCAGAGATTTAAAAACATCAGAAGGCCAAAGATTACAAATAAGTCTGGGTCATTAGGATATTTGAAATTAAAAGCCCAGGCTTACAGGGCTATAAGGCACCCACAGCACTTCAAGCACCTTCATCTTTGGAAAGATTGATTAGAGGAGCACAGAACTGGAAAAGGAAAGATTATCCATTTGTTTCCATGCTGAACAATGATCAATGTAAAACAAATGCCAGTATTTAGCCAATTCCCCTTAGGACTTGGCCCTTCCAATCTATTTCTCTGCTGCAGCCAGGTTACATGGAGGCCACAAGACATGCAATTTTGGGTATTCTGGCATTGTTTCATTAACCAGAACCAAAGACTGACCTAACCACTGCTGAATAAAACAGCTTCTGCCCATCATTTCTAGCCTAAAAAAATACAAAAGAAAGTGTTGTCATGGAAACCAGTCTATCCCAAAGGTATACTGCATTTTTCTAGATCCAAATTATACCAGTACCCATATTTCCCTTATTAGCAGAGATAAAATCTTTGTGACATCATACTGAGCACGGCCTCCATTCAGCACAACTTAATCCAGCTTAATTTTTAAAACAAATTACTAAGTAATGGCTCATATGCAAAGTTTAAAAATCTCTGGACAAATAGGACAAGGAATGGCAAATCACACAAGAAGACTGAAAACCAAAGACTGAAAAGCAAAAAAATGAAAATCATGAAGTCCCAAGAAATTGGGAAGGATCTGAGTGTTGATGTCAGCCTTTGGCTAATTTTCCAGGACTTTCAAATGTACACATTATCCTGATTCATGTCCAGACCTCAATTCTTATATTTATTTCATTTATTTGCTGCACCAAGGTCAAAATCTTTACATAAGAGAAAACAAAACCTGGAGAGTGTCCAGTACATTTTGGCCAAACACCACTGAAGATTAATTCAAAATGGCAAAAAAATCTTGCTGAAATCCTGCAGTTTTAAAGCAAAATGAATGCTTTTTCTGTGCACTTTGGGAGGCACTGTGCAAAGCTGTGATAGGAACTGCCTGGATCCAGGTCAGTCGTGGCTCAGCAGGAAGCTAGGCTGATGGAAAGGAGCACCAGCCTGACTCCTGAGCAGATAAAAAATGAGCTGCTCAGGGGTTTTAACTACAGACTATCTCAAGAACATTCCTGCAGAAATGTGTTTGTAAAGAACCTGGTGAGAATGGGAAATGGATGATGTCTGCTTGCTCAACTCCCATCTCCAGCAGACACAACCTCAACAAATATTCCTCTGAAGAACCAGGACTGTCGGCCTGCACAAAGCAGGAGTAGAGCTACCAAAAACTGCCAAAAAACCAAAATAAGAAGAGAGGCACAAGAATACTGTCAGGTTCCAGATTCAACTCTTTCCAGTGATGAGGTTGGCCTATTGACTGCAGGACACTCAAAAAGTACATTTGGACTTGGTCAACCTCTGCATGGCATGGCCCAATGCAAAAAGCTTCACAAAACCAGCCAAAATCCAAGAGGATTTGGTACAACAGAACCTTCTTGCTGCTAGAGGAGCAGTGGTGATGGGACTGGGGAGCTGTCAAAATCTCTGATGGTGGTGGAGAAACACCTATTAATCATTGTGAAATATATGGCAGACAAGCCTAGAATTTGATTAAAAAAAAAAATCAGCAGAAAACAAAAATACATTTAAATGCAGTTTATTCTGGTGGTCCGTGCTGCATCTGGAACTGTTCTCAAGGGTTTGAATCTCTGCTGGAAATGACACAGAGAGGGAAATCAACCTGGTGCTCAAAGCAGCACGGTTCCCATGGCCGCACAGAACCTTTCCCTTCTCACAGAAATAAAACTCCTAGGGAGTACAACTGGGGGAAAAAATCCAGCTTCCCTCCTAGGGCACAAACATTTCACTCTGATTTCCCAGGAGAGTTCAGGCCGTCAGTGGTTTTGCTGCACTGACAAATATTTTACCCAGAAAGGAATAATGCAAAGGTGGCAATGAAGCTGCTGCTAATCTGGGGATTAGTTTGAGCACCCATTTCAAACTTTAAATTCCTATACTTGCCTAGCAATCTAAGCCTCTGATTATTTCAAGTGTATTCCTTTCAAAACCATACTGAAGTGGCCCATGAGGCTGCCCATGATTTTGGGAGACCTCTTCTGAACTTCACTTCGAAGGCCAGAAAAAACCACAGTTTATAGAAGGGGCTCACGAGACACAGACATTCAATACAATTTATATTTTTTTACAGTAACTATAATTATAAAAATAATCATAATAGTAGTTTTCTGCTCCGCAATCTTCTCCCCTTGCTACAGACTTTCAAGAACTCCAAGTGATGTTATAAATACACAATTAATATACAATATAAATATACAATTGCAGACTTCTGTGGACATGGTTTAACTTTTTTGTTAAATAGCATTTTGGTTGCTCAGTGAGAACATGAACAGAAATGTAATTTTAAATAACTTAAAAGATAAAAACCTGACAGTTCACTGTCAACAGCTGACTTTTGTGAGACTAATAAAAATTCTAAAGTGTAAGATACATCATGGCCAAATACCACAAATTCTATCCAAGTCTTGCATACAATTCCTCAAAATTAAATGAATAATACTCCAAATAAAACTTCAACTTCTTTGTCATTTCACAAGCTTGCCATGGAGCAAATTGAAACTGGAGAAAATTTTACTTGAAATTTCTACTGAGTTTTATAAAGTCCACTCATCACCCTAAGACTAGAGTTTTGTTACTGCAAGTAACAAAACATCATGTATTTCTTGTTGTTAATCATCCAAAGGGGATGTTCTTTAGGTCATTTAAACAAACAACATATTTTTCTAACCCCCGTTACAATCTTTCATCGGTTTCTAATTAATGGCTGCTAATATAACTTAAATAACCCACACTCTGAAGTTCTTGGAGTTATGGAAAACAAAGTTCCAACCTGGGACTTCCCAGTAGTTATAAATCACTATAATCTTCCCTAAAACGAGAAGACAGATAACCTTATTTTTAATTTTTTTTTCTGAATTTCAACACGCACACACCGAGGCAAGTGAAACTATTAATCACATGTGGAAAATTCATTTATTTATTCATACAGACAAGACTTACACACAACCAGTGTGTGGGACTTGTTACATGGATTAGAACCTACAAATTGCTGGTATTTGAGGTTCTAGATGGACATTACTGACCTTGGAATAATGTGTGATTGGGGAATTCAGAGTCTATCAGTTTTACACTGCTGCCAAACCAAAAACAGTGTCATTGTTTGCTTAACAATACCCAAAACTCTTGTCTTCAACAGCTCCACACCGAGCACTGCAACATGTCAGGGAATGAAGAACTCTGACATTTCCCCACAAATCCAGCAGAAGCAGCGAATAAAAGAGAGTTACACTGAGAAAAGAAGCCAATTTTCTGGAGCAAAGGAGTGTTGATGGCAATTAGATACACAGAGAATCCTCTGACTCCATCCTTACTTCTATTGAAACTTCTCAGCTCTTATTCATTTTTCTGCCTTCTCCATTTAATTCCATCTACATTTTCAAGTTTCTTTCCAGCACCTTTTTTTTTTGTTCCAGGCTAATTGTGCTTCCAGACCACACCATGCCTAGTGTACTCCTAGTGTACGATTTATAATATAAGTTAAAATTCCATTATTTTATGCAAATATTGAAAACAAACCTCCTTGTGCCTTTACCTAACAATCAAAAAGAACAAATTTAAGCCCAAAACCCAGTATCTAAACCTCATCTTGTCAGATGCTTTGTGATGGCTTTTTCCATACTGGTAAAGCAAAAGCTGTTGCTGAGTGTTTTTAAACACAGGAGGATTTCTTTTAGTGCTGCTGGATAAGACAGCCAAAATCTAAAGTGACAATAAATTAAAGCTCATTATTGTCACAGTAATGGCAGTGTAATGTGTTTAAATGGTGCTCAGAGACTGCGTCTTCTGAAGTTAAAATTAATTACACCTGTGCTACCTATCACTGATTCATTTGAAAAATTACAGCCCTTGGTGAGGTTTAAGAAAATCCTGAGTTGATCTCATCCGTAACCTCTGTATTTTTAAATAAAGAGACAAAATATAATGAAAATAATGTAAACCACCAACCAAAATAACAGAATGTGACAGTATGGCAGCACACAACATTACAGCAACTCACTTTACAGCTCCTGTTTTGAGGGAATTGGGTTTGTTTCCGTAATAGATGATTACTTAGAAGATTTATAACTCTGTTTCAAGGTAACTATGGTAGGAGTAGTTCCCCTCAGGAAGAACTGCAAGATTACATCAATAAGCAGGTCCCTGCTGATTCTTTTAACCACTTAGGACTTGATGTTCTGATATCCAAGAAGATTTCATATCCAACTCCATAAATACCCTTTTTTGGTATGACCTCAAGAGAGATTTCAGCAGGCAGGCAGCAAAGCAGGGAGCAGAGGCAGAAATGTCTGAGTCCTGCTCACACGAACAGCATTTGGATGCTGTTGCTTCTGCTCCCTCTAAATTTTCATGGATTTGATTTGGAGGAAAAATCTCCAACAGTAGCTGAATGTAAGAGTCTCACAAATACACATACATCCAAGGACTCTAAAAAAATTCTACTACCCAAACTCAATAAAGCAGCTGAACTTTTACAGGAGTACAAGAGAACATTTCATGGTTACAATCCTGCAGATCCACCACATACTGATATTTTCCCTGAAATGTGCTACCTAGATGAGACATCACTTTTTTTTTTTTTTGAGAAACCATGAATGTTTAATGCACCCAAGGTGTCCTAGTACTTTTGTCACCCTTTACCAAATTTAAGATTCCTATAAATAGTTATCCTGAGTTGATGAAATGGTTAAGGTTTTTAATCATGACACTGTTTTACATCTTTCACATTCAATCAAACTGTGCGGAACCCAGGTGAGTAGCATCACAACTAAAGCACAATGGTTCTGAGACCTAGAGATCATAAGAAAGAAGTACTAATGCATTTGCAGCAATCTCAATTAGGATTTGTCATTCTGATTCTGATAAAACATTACTGTACGAGTGGTGTGGTTTTCATTCAATCCAGCTGTGGTTTATGATGCATACCTCTACATTTGTATTTTCATTTCTGCATCCCTTTTAAAATTCACATATAATTACATTTATATCGGTGTGCAACACACTGTTCAACATGACAGTGTGCTTTATTCCTAGTAACACACTACACTGAAAACTTCAGTAATTGTGATGTCTTCAGAGGTACAATTTTACTGTACTAGTTGTCCTTAATGCCCAAGATAAAGTGGGCACTTCAAGAGCTACCACTTTCTACTCTTGCTACTGCCCAGTCAGAGCTTTTCCTACACATGTAAAATCCCTCAAAATCAGACAAGTTATCCCAGACAAGAACCATCAGTTTAGTCACTGTGAGGCATTCTGAGACAACAGGAGAAGATGCAATAAACTAAAAGTAATTCTGTCAAGGTGTCCCACAGAAGGAAATAAGCCAAATATAAATATTACATGGATTCCTCTCTTTTTTTCCCCCTTTTTTTGTTGTTGTTGTTTTAGGTTTGGTTTCTTCTTGTTGTTTGGGGGGGGGGGGTTGTTTCTGTTTAGTTTGTTGTTGTTTGTTTGTTGGGTTTTTTTCAGAAAGCAAAAAAATTGTAGCTACTTCCCTTTGCTTCCATAAATTGTGTATAGCTTGGAACCAAGTCCCCAGTTTCTTCCAGTTAGCTTTGTTCTTATCCTTAATATCTGTCCATTTTTGACATCTGCAAAACTTGCAGTGCTGGCAGCATTACTGAGAACAAATATCCTAATTTTTTAGAGTTACTACAGGATCACCAAGTAATTTAGGTTGGAGGAGACTTCTGGAATTCCTCTACTCCAGCCTTCCCAAAGATGGCTCAGCAGAGCAGGGACTTGACCAGACAAGCTCTGAGTATCCCAAAAAGTGACACTACAACTTCTTTGAGCAGCTGTGCCAGAGTTTTGACAGAGTTGATATAAAAAGGTTTTCCTTATTTTTACCTGGAATCCACTATGCTCTGCTCAAACCTTGTTTAGGTCAAATCACTCAATGCAACTGATTTGTCAAGTAATTTGCCCATTTAATTTTCACTATTCAAAGAACCTGAAAATATACAAAACACGTTCTCTGTGCATTTAATTTTCACTGTCATTTTCTTTTTAAATTAGAGGAGGGAATTAATTGTTATATAAGAATCTTTAGACTCAGTGAATACACTGCATTTGAGAGGCAAGAATATGATCAAAGACCTGGAGTTCCAGACTGCAAAGTGAAACAAGCCCATTCATATATTTAAGGTTTTTCAGGGAATTAACAGAAGGCTTCAATTGCAATCAATTGAACCAATCCCATCCAAGGTACAGCAAGTGGAATTTAAAATCCAATTTCACTGGGAAGAAAGGAACTAGGTAAAAACATTGTAATAAAATTCACAGCTACAAATTAAATAATTAACAGATATGATTTCTTAGAGTAACCTACTCTTGAACCAAAGCTTATTGTTTTCTTTTACAATATATAAAGAAATAAAAGTAATGGCTATGTCATGTGGTGGAAAAAAAAGTTGAATCATGTAGGAGTTGCATAAGTTAAAAATGATGCAGAAAAATAAAGTGCACACCAGAATCTTGGAATCTCCCATGATTTTGTTCCCAAGCAGCTTTAATGCTCCATAATGATCCCTCTTGTCCCACCATATGCCAGTTTTGGCAGGGGTTCCCCAACAGCCACTGTCAGTGCAGCTGATCTGACCTGGGACCTCACTGGCCATTCCACCCCCTCAGCCTGCCAGCAGTAACTGGAATGTTCTTTTTATCCTCTTCAAAGGCTGTTTATGGGTTGGTTTTGTGGGTTTTGGTTTGTTTTTTGTTAGGTTTTTTTTTGTTGTTTGGTTTGTTTTGAGACTGTTAAATGAAAGGAACTGATTCAATGTCTCTGACATGAAAATATCTCATAAAGGAAGAGCTTTAAACCCTTATCTCACTGTATTTAAGGAGTTTGATACCCAAGGACAGGACTGTAAGAATTGAGTACAAAATCCTTGTAAATTCTGAACTTAGGGATGTAAGGAGAGTTGGGATGCAAGCCTGGCCATGACTTTGTGCTAAAAACTGCTTTGAGTGAAGAACTTGTGGGTGGACAATATAAACCAGATTAAAGTACATATAAGCATATGGACAGATGGACACAATAGAACCTGCAAATGTTACAGGTTCGATTAATTGTGGCACCCTTATTTTGTTGTCATTTGTAAATATTAGGCAAAACTGAATTAAAAATAAAATTCACAGTAATAATACTTTTTTTCTGCGTGAGCTGTAAATACATAGATTATTAAAGCCTCACTATTCAGACTCTCCTGGTATACTAACCAAACTATTTATTGTTTACTATTATTAAGAAAATAAACACCTCATGCTTTGAAATCCATCATCTACTGAGATACCAGGAGCCAGTCTGCTTTATGGCTGAGACTTTGGAAGGAGCAGAGTGTCAGCAATTTTAGAGGAAGAAAAACTTTTGCCTCTGTCAGAATTATCTTCCCTTTCATGCATGACATCTTTCAGCTTGGGAAAATACTGAGTATTTTCTCTGCTCTGCTCTGCTCATTTTTAAGTGACTTTCTAACTTTTAAAAGTTATTTTCTTATCAGAGCCTGTCTGTGACCTAAGGAGGTCGATCCCATGAGGACCTGTGCAAACCCCTCATGGAACCTTGGGAAACACAGGGAAGGTCAAAGACATTTGTACATTTATGGGCATTGTAGGAGTAGCTACCAATTGTAGCTACCATTGTAGCTACCAATAAAATCTGGCAATTTTGTGAAGTTGGAGGTCTCAGTAGTGAAGGAACACAACACCACTGGTGAGGAAACAGATGGACAGGATGACCCTCAAAGGGATAAAATATATCAAGTGTTAACAGGGAAATGGATAGTACACCTACAAATTAACAGAACAGATCTTTAATCAGTCTATGTCAGAATAAATATATACCAATAAAGAGTGATTATGAGACCAAGAAAGCAAGCATAAATGTAAAATTTGGAGTAATTTTGGTAACACACAAGAAAATACTAATGTCATTCCAGAAATGATCTGTGAGATCCCAGGTGGGACACAGAAAACCGTGAGCTTTAAGTAATTAAAGCTGTAACGAAATTAAAGAAACACAGCGGCAAGAAGTTTGATCATTAACGGTGGTGGAGAGCTGATCAGGCTTATATGGCCTTTACTAACCATAACTGATTTCACAGTGGACATTCAGAAAGCTGACAGAACCAAATGAAGATGGAGCATTTTCATATTGTGCATGCTCTTTCCACTCTGACATCTTTTGAGGTAAAGTTTTATACATCTGTATGAAATTAACCAAAAATTAACAAATGCAACCCCCTTCATGGTTTTGGATGGGAGGAGCGAGGTTGTGACAACTGGTTTATCAAATTTTAATATAAAATCATCCATTAAAACAAAAATACCTATATACTAATAGAAGGTTTGTTTCAGCTTCTTGTTTTTGTGCATGAAAGTCTCTTTTATATCTGCCACTCTCCTAGAAGCTAAAATAAATGCTAAAGATGCTCATGCCTGTGTTCCCACACCACAGTGTTTTGTAATACTCTTGTGCAACATGGTCAAAGGCTCTTGTGTCCAAAATAACTCCAGATAAATTCCTAGCAAACAGAACTGTAAATATTGTTGTACTCCTTTTAACTTTGATCAGGCTGCACTGTGTTACCCTGGCTGAAAACCTGCCCCAAAACATTAATGTCAAACTCTGGTTCCAACAGCACAGAACAGGATGGGAAAAACAGAAGACTGAGAAAACTAAGGTAAAGTGTTTTTGGAAAATCTGACCAGACCAAAGTTAGTACTTAAAACAGATTGTTTCCATCAATTTTTATATCTATAATGGTAATTATGTACATTCGTTAATATTTAAGACCATTAAAAAATTTTGGAGGTGGCAATATTCACTTTGCTACATTTTACAGGACAGCAAAAAAAGATACAGTAGGTTTGGGAGAAAATGTTAACAGGGCAGGGCAATGGCAACAGGGGGTGCAGGCAGGGCATCCCAGAGCTCCCAGCCCCACCTCCAGCCCTTTTCAACACATTATCTCTTCTTGAAACCACATGCTGTACTCATGAGTGGAGATAACCACAGCAGACCTGTAGGATTGTTTATTATTTTTGAAGTCCCAGAAAACTTCTGTTTCATTTTAAGGATCCAAGAAAAAACACCAGAAGAAAGGTGGAAAGTGGAGGGGAATTAAGGAAAAGGCAATCATTCAGAAATAAACAAACATTTTCTTAACATCTCATTTCATCCACAAGGTGAGGAGGTGGCATCTGGTCATCTTACCAGTGGTGCAGGGTAGGGGAAGGTGCTTGACACAAAATGGCTTTTTCTAATGCCCACCTAGAGAAGTAGAAAACTCCATTTCAGCATGAGCCACTGAAGAACTGTGAGGGTCCAAAGTCGAGAGAATATCCTTGAATTTCAATATATGATGCTGTTTCTCAAAATAAACAATTACAGCTGATGTGATGCCAGTAACTAATTGATTCTGTGTTAAATGTAAGTTTCTTAATAATCCTTAAAGGATCTTTAAGGAAGCCTTCTATAGGGTTCAAGAGCTAGTGATCCTCAGGACTAAGAACCTGGCAAGAGACCAAGGAGCAGGGACATGCTGGACAAAGGAAAGGGACAGAGGCAAATGCACAGGCAGTGGAACACGAGAGGTGACCTGGGAAGACTCTGGAGGTGAGTGTGGGTTGTGTAGGACTGGGCTGAGGGAGGATAAGGCAAAGCTGGAACTGAGCCTCTCAAGGTCACACAGAACAGGAAAGTCTTCCACAGGTCTGTCAGACAGAAGGTCAGAGTTGCCAAGCAGAATAATGGAAAAGTCCCTGGCACTCAGAAGTCCTGGGTGACTGGAAAAAGGGAAAACACTGTCCCCTTCCTTAGAAAGGGTGGAAAGGAGGGCCCTCTGGGAATTCTGCCCTGCCAGCCTCCCTGTGTGCCTGAGAAGGTCCTGGGACAGCCCCTCCTGGAAGCTCTGCTGAGGCAGGGGTACAGGAGGGGACTCAGGACTGGCAGCACGGCCTCAGTCCTGCCTGACCAGCCCCATGGCCTTCTCGATGGGTGACTCCACCGGTGGACAAGAGAGGGCTGCAGATGGCATTTACCTGGAGTGCTGCAAAGCCTTTAACTCAGACCCCACAACATCCTGCTCTCCGCACTGCAGAGAGGGGGATTAGGCTATTATGTGGACTAGGAACTGGCTGGATGGGCACATCTAGAGAGGAGTGGAAAACAAGGCAAAGTCCTGATGGACATCAGTGACCAGTGGTGTCTCTCAGGGGTCTGTGCTGTGACCAGTGAGATTTAATATCTGCATCAGTGACACAGACAGAGGCATCCAGGCCACCCTCAGCAGCTGACACCGAGCTGAGGGTACAGTGACACCCCTGAGGGACAGGATGGCATCCAGAGGGACCTGGCCACCCCCAGGAGAGTCCCATGGGGATCTCAGGCCAGGTGCTGGTGCTGAGGCCCTGGCACAGGGTACCCAGAGAAGCTGTGGCTGCCCCTGGATCCCTGGCAGTGCCCAAGGCCAGGCTGGACACTGGGGCTTGGAGTAGTCTGGGACAGTGGAATGTGTCCCTGTCCATGGCACTGGATGGGCTTTAAGGCCCCTTCCCACCAAACCACTTCGTGAGTGGTTCTGTGATTCCACTTTACATAACAATAGAAAATAAACTGTAGTGAAATAGTTGCTTGTTTCTCAAAGATAGGACACAAAACACTAAATTATGCCTGCTTATGTTCTTCTTGGGGAAAAAACCCCAAACAGACAAATAAACAAGCCCCAAAAACTAAAATTACTGTACAATGGGTAAAGCAACAGCAAAAATTCCTGCTATAAAATGCTGGTGAACTAATGTTCTCAAGCTTGTACTGAATTACAATTTCCCATAAATGATCCAAACATCAATATTAAGAGATGTTTTCTTTCTCTTCACTCTTGCTCTATCACCTCACCTTTATTCTAGAAAAGGCTCAGGCTTTAAGACACGGCCTCAATATTATTTTATACAAGGGATTTTGTGCATTAATACTACCTCAAAGAAAAACAAAAATGTCCTTTCACTGACTAGAAATCTCACAATTTCTTTTCACTGAAAGCCCTTTGCAAGTATCAAGTAAAAAAACAGTATATTAAAAATTTCTGAAAATAAGGACATTTTCACGTGAAACAAAATGATCAGGCACTACTTTGGATAGTGAAGAAAAGTCTGGACACTGCTGCACAGGAGTAATGGAATGTCTGAAAATATTACTCTATTTTATCTTTATAGAAGATGGGTTTCAAGAGGCATCAACTATTGGAACAAGCAACTCATCCCCTCAGTAAAGGGGTTAAATGAAAAACTGTGTCACAGCAAAGCTACAAAATTTGTTTTCCTACATTAGAAATGAATCTTATGCTAAGGTTATTTAGTTGTGCCCTAGCTCAGAACCTTTCCACACCTTCTGTGAGCTTAGGCTCTGCACTGAAGAGCTTCCCATGGAGTGTACACAGGCAACCCTGAGCACACCCCAGCCCTCCAACAGCAATAATTTAATGAGCTGAGCCACCACCAGCAACAGGCACTGCATGCAGTTTTGAGAACATTAACCTCCTCCCTCACTGTTCAAAATCCAATTACCCACCCAGCCCACAAGCATCACAATTACTCTTCATTAAAAAAAAAAAAAAGTTCGGTAGCATCTAATATTATAAATCTAGATCATTGTGCAATTATTTCCCATAAAAAATGTATCATTTGAAATAATTGTTCAGAATCCTTTCTGGAAAGCAATCCCAAACCAAGGCTGGTTCTGTATGGCCCAAAAGCACTTTTATCTTAAGAGTATGGGCAAGGGGTTGGAAGGAAGAAAACTTCTGGTGGTTGCAGTGACCATTATTGCACACAGCAGCCAGATGAGGCCCTAGCACACATTTTTCATGATGAGTTTATAAAAATTTCCCTACTGATTCCCACTCTGTTTATTATGCAAGCTTTACAAAAGTGTATTTTCCTGTGTTATTATACATAATTTGAAACTGAGAGATTCGGTGGTTTTGTTTATAACCAAAGAAAGAAGTTCCTCAAAATCCAGTTTCAGAAATATTTTTTGCAAAAATAAAGTGAAAAAAATTCTCACAAATACAATGAGAATGGCAAATACAAGAGATTTGTGTCAGAAAAGCTGGTTAGTTTGAGTCCTGGATTTATACATCAGGTGAACAATTAAGCAGTGTTCCTAACAGATGTTGTGTTTTGTCAATCTTTAAAACAATTATTTTCCGCATAATTTAATTTATATAGCAATTATATTAAGATATATTGTTTATATATGAGCAAGATTACATATTTGAGTGGTAGGAGTGCAACCAAACAGCAGTATGCCAACAATTAAAACACTTCTCTCAGCTCTGGAAATACTGGAATTCTTCAAGGACAATTTTAAGAAGTGTGCAAGATGCTGAACCACACAAGCTCTGAACTGAATATTTATGATACTAAGAACCCACTTCTTAACAGAGGTTGTTTGAAATTATTCCATCTGTGGATACAGGCACTCAAAATACATGAAAATCTGATCATAAAGGGCTCACCAGCCTTACTGGAGCATCACCAGCTCCAATAGCCAGAGGTTACAGTTTTATTGTTAAAACTGAGAATTACTCAGCACTTAAGTGCTGTTTCCAAGAAGTCAGGATTATTAAACACAAAACTCACTCACCAGAAGAGGTCGTGGGCTTAATAATGCCTGGCAGTTGTTCAGGTGAGGCTTTTTTTTAAGTTATGTTCCTACCCACTTTGAGAAAAAAAAGTATCTGCTGTGCCCAGATTTTCTCTGCCTCTTTCCTTCTTTTGCCCTAGGGAGATTGGAGACACTTCCACTGGTCCCATTTTCTCTGCCTCTTTCCTTCTTTTGCCCTAGGGAGATTGGAGACACTTCCACTGGTCCCAGAGTGCTTAGAAGAGCTGTGACCCTGTGTGGTGGCACCAGTCAGGGCAGAATATCCTCCCCAATGAACCTGCCATGCTCCAGAGCCTCTCCCCCATGGTTACAGCTGTTCTGACAGTGCAGCACTTCAGGGGCTGGTCCTGCTTTTTAAAGAACAGACTGTTTATTTTCCAGGCTGTTTGTAATAAACTTAGGAAATTAGTTTAGTTCTCTTTCCCTTCTCATTTTCCCTTGAACACTCCTCACTGAAATTTACATTCCTTACTATTCACCTCAGGAAAATATATCAGGCTTCCCTGTGTTTTATTTCAAAGAGCATTTTACACTTTACCGGTTGAGCATCCCATCTTACCTGTCCTTGCTGTTCAGTGGAACACTAACCTCTAAGAAGCTACTGGTTTCTTCTCAGACCATGCCCCCACTAGATAGTTTTAGCTTTTAACCTCAGTGTCTCTCTGATTGACTATCTGATTTTACTTCCTCTACAGCTCAGTCTCCTCTGTGTTGCCTCCTGGTTCTCTGTCTCCCCCTAGGATGCAGAATTTAATTATACTGTAATGATTACTAAATTGGTGGCTCTGCCACTCCATCTGAAATTAACTTCAGTTTGGTATTTAATATTAAATTGAGAATAATGTTGGCTCTCCAACTAACTGTTCTGAAGAAGCTCTTTAATGTGCTGAAAAAGCATACCTCAAGTTTTGCGCTAGCCACCACTTCAATCCTAACTGAAGTCCTCCATTTCTGCAACGTTTTCGACAAGATTGCACAGACTCTCTATCCCTCCCCACTGGCACATCAGTATCCTCTCCTTGGCTCACATTTGCGTTATGCAGTTTATTTAACTTCTTTCACTTGGGAATGAAAATCTGAGAGGCTTTAAATCCGCCAGCTGACAGTAGCTGTGTAAAGAAATAAGTGAAACTTTATAAAATAAGCACTGCTTGAGCTATAGACTGATTGCCACTCTTCACTTCTCACTTCCACACACAAACACACAGACATCTGAAAAAATGCCCCAAAACACCTTTACTCTATATGACCTTTGTCTGCAGGTGCTAATAAATTTCAGCCTGTCTTAAGCCATTTTTTTTTTTATTTGCAATGAGCTCCCTGTGCCTATTATCACCTACGATTTGCAGTTTGATTAAAAGAAGACTCAGGCAAATCGTAATTGATTATGAAGGATGTTGTATAAAGAAAAAGAAGGAAGTAATCCTTACTACAGATAATTTATGCGTTAAACAGAGACAGGAGATCTGAGAAAAGGATAGTTATGCCCAGTTTGCAGATAAGAACCTGAGGCAGAGAAATTATCTTCATACAGAATTCTGCCTCAAAGGTGGGCATTTTCCTCAGTCCTCCCCACTTTACTCTCATGTGGAGTTAAAGGAGTATAAATAACTACAAGGTTATCCTTTCCTTCTGCATTGTAAGGTAAGGAATAAAAGAAAATAACTCTAAATCCTCCTTCTCCCTCTGAACCAGCAGATGGAAAAGGAGGTTCATCAAAATACACAAGTCCTGAAAATCACTTTTAACAACTTCTGAGTGCTCTCTTTCATGGCTTTTAACATTTACTGTTTTGCCATTTCAAGAACCTAGTGAAACTCTTATACCCAGACTACTTGAAAAGACCAGGAACAACATTCACTGTCTGTGTTTACTGTCTGAACTTATTTCCACAATCTTTGATTAAATAAATGTTGTAAGTGCAATCATACCTGTTCTTTATTCTGTATGCTGCCTGGCAAATATAATTTCTGCAATATATGAAACACAGATTCTGATACTTAAAAGTCTGATAGTGAATTATGAAAGAAATCACACCCACCAAAGAGACTGACTTTGAAACTGGAAAATTCTGTGTCATTGGCAATGCCAGGAATAGAGTCCCAGAGGACTTTTAAAATTCCTGTATAATGTGGCTTTACCACTGCTTTTGCTTCTCTGGTAGAACAATAATTAGAATTATATTAGAATAAATCAAAGTTTATTTCCCTCTCCAGTGTAGCAACAGAAAACTTTTGTTGCTGCTCAGGTGGGTCTCTCCTTTGGAGACGGAGGAGACAGAAAGCAATGCTCACAAAGTAGGAAAATCTAAAAATGTCTCATCTAAAATACATTGATAGTAAGATATTACCTGAGATCTAATCTTTCAGAGCTGAACCTCTGGGAGGGAGTTTACTTTCAGGCTGTATCATGGTTAAAGAGGTTAAAGATGTGTTCAAACAGTCTTTTAAATCTTTATAATTACCATTATTATTATTATTATTATTGTTGTTGTTGTTGTTGTTTGGATTTTTTATTATTCCTGAATCCCTATTTTACTCAGGCAAGATCTTTCCAATCTGCATAGAAAGGGCAACAGCTCTTTTTCTTTCAATGATGCTGAGTGGAAAATATTTTCTCCTTTGTTTATTCTATTTTTCCTGTGCTGTACATGAGGATGAACATCCAGAGTATTAAAATAACTCAATCATTGTTTTAAAAAACAAACATGTGCACCCAAGGGGAATAATCCTTCCTGAATTTCTTCCTCAGATCTATCCAGATCCAATTCTGAGAACTCTTTTTCTCTTAGAGATGAGAGAGGGAGAGATGCACACGCTCTTGCTTCTTCACGTTTAAGGTTTTCTTTTTAATTTCTCTTTGATATTTCAAATTGTTTGACAAGTTTCAACTATAAACTTAAAAAAAAGGCTTTCCAACTTCTCTTTTCTAAGCAAGGAGGATTATTTTCCCTAGCAATACCCTTCCTGGAAAGGACACGATACAACCAATAACGTTGAAGTTTTGTGGAACCTCTCTGAAGTTTGGGATGGAATAAGGCTGCCCTTGAAGTGGGATGTTACAGGTTAGTTGGTTGGAGGTTTGCACTCTCGGGAGATAAGGGATCACCTCACTTCCTCTGCAGAGAAGAGGTATAAAAGTGGCAGAATTGGCACAAAAGGGGCTGGCAAAGACTTCAAGGAGAAAAAAAAAGGAAAATCCAGTTTGTCCTTCTGCAGTCCAAGCACTGGATTCATAACCATTTGTAGCTGGAAAGAATGAACTGAGAGAAGATTGATGAGTGCAAATACAATCATTTTCAGTGAAAAAAATCCTAATGCATTTAATAGTATCCTTTGTGTTCTATAGTGTTAATGACACTTACAAGACTTTCTTGAGAAATCAGACTACTTGACAATATTGAGAAAAGTTTCTAAATCTTGAACAGGTATCAGTGTAAAATTCCAAATAAATTCTATTACCATATTTGAAACCACAGCACAAGGCACTGAACTAGTAAGCAATATATAATGGACATGTCTTTGACTCCTCAGACCTATTTTAATTCAACTTCCTGGTTTAGACATTCTCCATGTACAATCTTTGGTCATAAGGTCTTATGCACTCTCCAGCCCAGGCTAAGCCTGCTCCTGGATCCCTGGAAGTGTCCAAGGCCAGGCTAGATGAGGCTTGGAGCAGCCTGGGACAGTGGAAGGTGTGGCACGGGATGGGTTTTGAGGTCTCTCCCACCCAAACTATACCAGGATACTGTGACTTTAAGGAGCTGCAACATTAAACTCCAAAAATCTCCCTCTGAGGAGATTGGGTTTTCCCTCCCCGTTTAGTACCTATGACACAATCACTTACAAGGCCTGAATATTTGCAACTAATAGAACAATGAATATCTGGAAAAACTGCAAAAACTGAAAATGGTCCGTACTCTTCTGGTTTAAAAATAAACATAGCTTTCATCAGTTACAATTATGTGCAATGGTTTTGGCTTTGCTATCGATTTATTTGGTCATTGATACGTAGGAAGGAAAGCAAGTAAAATGAGCATATTTGTCATGACTGATGTGAGGGAAGGTTGAGGTCTGTTCAAGAGTACAGAGGGGCAGAAGCTCAGAAGATGATGTGGAACATATCAGAACTACTTAGATGGGCAATTTTGGTAAAAGAGGTTGTCCAAGCTCTGCAAGTCAAGACATCTTGATGTCATGTTAAGATCAGAATTATTTTTTGCTATGTCAAATAAAATGAGGACTACGTTGAACTGAACATATTCTTCTTAATGACTCTAAGCAGGACTGTTTCTGAAGAAATCCCTAATTGATCTTCCCAAGACAAGGCAAAAATAATTACAATGTCACATAAATATCCTGAATGTTTCAGCTACCAGAACAGCCAGGACTACAAACAGATGGACACAGAAAAACAGGACAAATCAACAGGCAGCCAGACAAACCATATTAACAGTGCACTTCCCTGACTTTTAATATATAAACTATATTGAAAACAAACAAAACCTCCAATCAAGACACTAAAGTCAAGTTTAAGGATCAATTTGGAGAATGGTAACAAGTACAGCCTGGGAATATTGAGAGAGCTTCTCTGTAACAGAAAGGAAAAGCACAAGACTTGAATGATGGTTTGAAAATCCATGCAGAAAGGGCAAAATTAGTATTATGGTAGGTTACAAACTTTTTATTAGTAACTGGCAAAAGTAGAGTTTGATCTCTGAAGCACAGAAACAACAACCAGTGCGCAAAAATGCAAGGAAAGTACCAAGACAGAGGTGCTCTGGGTGGTACAAAAACCGTAAATTTTTGACGGCCAGAAAAAAGCACAACTCCATAATCAATATACAGTCAAGCACAGAGAGATTAATTTCAGCTCTATAGAAAGACTAGAATGAATATATATATATATCTGCGTGTATATGTGTAAAATATAAATATAAATATAAATATAAATATAAATATAAATATAAATATAAATATAAATATAAATATAAATATAAATATAAATATAAATGGTGGCTAGGAAATACCTGCAGTTCTTAAAAATATTCCTGGCTACATTAAGCACAAAGAAAAGGAAATACCAAGTTTTGAGGGCCAGGCAGTCAAAGAAGAAAATAGGAATTTTGATTTAATATCCCATTTCCTTCAAAAGGAAAGGTGCAAGAGAAAGGCTAGGATACTGAATTGGAGAAAATAAATTTCGGAAGATGCGAACAGGGAGAGTTATGAAGCTGTGTTTGCATTTGGAACTGACCAAAGAGTGAATATACCCAGAGGAAAAGGGACAGAAACATGAGTGAGGTCAAAAGTTGAGGAAAAATCACTGTAGGAAACACTGCAGGAACATCTGTCAAGTCAGGAGGTGAACACTCCGCCAAGCCATCAATGGCACTGAAGGAAGGACAGGATGAGTGAAGTCAAGAATGGATCAGACTTTTCACTTGAATAAAACAGGTGAAATCTGAGTTGAAGAAGGTCTCTCTTGACTGTCGAGGAGAGGTACCCCAAACACACACAGTGAGGGGTAAAAAGATGATGACAGACAGTGATGTGGTTCAAGGAAAAGGAAATCAGAATGTTTTGTGTGTGTGTTCTTATAGAAAAGAAGGATTAAAAACCTTTAGTTATAAATTGGGGGTGAATAACAATAAGAGAAAGGTGAAGAACTATGCAAAGAATGCAAGAGAAGGAAGCTGAACAACTGGAACAAGCAGCAGGAGAGCTACAACCCCTTCCTGAAGCTGTGACGGAACGAAACTGAGCAGGGAGAGGGGAGAAGGACAACCAGAGGAGGGGAAAGGTCACACTGTGTGTTACTGTGCTCTGATTTGATTATTGGTAAGACACCAGTGAGATTTTACAGGGAGAAGGATGGGAGGGCAACGGCCAGGAGGCCAGAAGGGATGTAGAGCCAGAGCAGAGCTGAGGGAGCTGCAGGGGGATGTGGAGATGGGAGACTGCTCAGCGCAAGGACGGCAGAGCTGGAGAGAGAGAGGAGCTGGATCTGTGTCCAGAGGAAGCGGGGCTGGCCGCAGGATTTCCGCAGGGATCCGGCGCTGCCGCAGCCGCGCAGGAGGAAGCGGATGCTGGGAGCCTGCCAGGGACAGCAGTTGGTAGGGGGGGAAAGAGAGAGGACAGCACAGTTTACCCAAGAGCTCTGTTCAAATATGTGGTTAGAGGAGGACAAACCCAGGAGTCAGAGCAAACAGGGTGAGGACCTGCAGTGTTTGCTCCTGCAGAGCTGGGCTGGCTGGGGATTTCACATCTTGCTGTCAGACGGCACGGGGGGGAAAGCAAATGATGGATGTGCAAGCAGAATACCACAGTGTTAATTACCTTAAAATATCAATTATCTCCAGAAAATCTCCCCTTTGATCTGGGGAATCCCAGTTTCTCAGTGCTATAAACATGCAGAACTAGAGGCTAATGAGCTATTCCTGCACATCTGAACCACCTTGATCCAGAAATGGTTTTGATCCCACACAAACTACCATAAGTTCTCAATAGGAACAGTGAATTTTCCATCTTCAGTTTCATATTCCAGCAGGTCAACATTCAAGCAGTTTCTGTTCCCATCCACCACACAGTCACAGGCTTAAATGCCCTCCTCCTTCTTCAGTCTCTGTGAGGAGCAGCAATACAAATTCTGGAACATAGGATTGCTTTCAGCACCAGTGCTGCTGAGAGATATGGGCGTGCCTGACATTATTTCACCAAATGAAAACTGAAATTAGGGACAGTTTTGCTGTAGACATATGGATTATAATGCCTGCATTCATCCGAGATGTTTATGTATGTATGTTTATATATCTTGCAGACATAATTCCAGTTTCACTGCATTGCAATCTAGCATTCAATGCTATCTTTATTGGGGTCAAAAAAACAATATTTATTTTAAATTAAGAAAAGTTTCCCTGAAATTACTTTTTCAATAATCACCTGGAAAATTCAACTCCAGGTGCAACAACACTGATTTTTTTACCAGAGGCACTATACATAATCCTTTGCAAAATATAATCTTGGGTCTTGATCAACTGGGAGTTTAACCAGTAGGGTTTTTTTATGTACTACAAATCTGAAACCTTGCAGCAGGCTCTCCAATATAGTGGCACGGAAGTTGCAGACTTACTAATCAGGACCTGACAATTTAAGTCCTTGTTTTTTCCATAGCCCTCCTAAGTTCCCAAGAACTTTGCTACAGTACAGGAAATCAGCTTTTGCTGAAGAGCAATCAATTTACAAATTTTTATGTATTAGACTTCGTGCTGGAAGCAGTGTTTGAGGACCAGGTACAGTCACAGGGCAACTTAATAAGAGAAAAGGGGTTTAATACTAATCTGCAAGTGAAAGCTTGGTTCCAGCACACAGTACAAAAGAACCACAGCACATGAATTACTCAATGCAATTCAGCATTTCACTTTTTATCTACAAAAATAAAAGTAGTACAGTGACACGGTGTGTGCTGATTGCATTCTTCAGAAATAAAAGGGAAAGAAAACCCCACTGCAAAAACTGAAATGCAGAAAAGAATATCAGCTACTTTAGGCAGCAGATTTAACTTCCTGGACCTAATGAAGAACTAGTTAATTTTGGGGGTGCTGCTTTATTAAAAAGCTACCAAGAAGACCACAGATACAAGCAATATTGGTTGGTCTTGATCAATACCTAGCACAGAAATTAAAATAAAAATCTTTTCCACAGTCTGACACTAGATATAGGGCACATTTCTAAATTTCTTCCATTCCATAACGAGTTTTGACTTCAGCAGCTGCTTCAGTACAAAAACCCCTCAACAATATTAAGCTGCAAACTGCTGAGCAACTGGAACAAAGAATATTGACAGCACTGCTTGGTCCCCAAAGAGAACATTTAGAAACCAAGTAACTGGAAACAAGACTTGAACCAATTCTATGGTTCATCAAACATCTGCAATAATATTTGATTCTAGTGCAGTTACAGGGAGTGAATCTGAATGTCTGTCAGACTGGGATTAAAAATTAAAGCAGAGGCCTTGGCTTGTCAGGAATTCATGTTGTTAAGAAAAAAAAAGGAGAAACATATATTTTAAAAGCAAAATCACTGATCAGTGGAGGATCACTATCACAATGGTGACAGTGGGTTGAGAAAAGGAGGAGAAAATGTGTGTATTTTGTCAAGGCTGATAGCCAGTTTGAAATCTGACATTTCAGCATGTTTGAAAGCATACCTGAGACTTTTTTTAGTGTTTTTATAAAGATACAAGTGTTTTTTTACCTCACTAAACTGTATGGTGGAATATCTTCCTGCACATAACAAAGCTGACATAAAACAAAAGCATCAACTAACTTACCTTAAAACAGCTTCAGAGAATTTAGGACTGAGTTCTCCAACAAAGGGACATAAAGCACAGGTCTGGAATTGTGAGTTAAGCAGGGAAAAGAAGAATCTGTGCCTTGGCTTAATTACCACATGCAAACACAGAGAAGAGTGTTTAGAGTGGTCGCCTGTATGTATAATATTCATCTGTATGAATATTATTTAAGTTTACATAAATCAAAATAATAAATTTTAAAATAATAAAAATAATTTTAAAATTGTAGCTTAAATAATGTTGATCTGTAGAGGAAATCGTGATGTTTCAGCAGTTCACAGGAATGGGAAAAGGGGCAACCAAAAGCAACTCCAATAACTTGGGCCTGTTAGTTAGATCAGAATTACAGCTCAATTTTTAATTCTTTATAAATAAATATGTTTGAAGATTCCCAAGATTTTTAATTTGCTGTAAGTTGGTCCCTGGAAAACAAGATAAATCAGCAATGGCACTTAAAAAACATTGTCCTGTCACTACTTTTTCTTTTGTACTGAACTTTACTGTTTCATGAGCAGCTCTATGAATTATAATAATTCACAAAGAGTCTAAAATAACAAGTATTTAAGCACTACTCCTGCCTTCATGTAACGTAATTTCTGAATCAGCACTAGTAAGGGTTTGTTAAGCCTTTTTATTTCCACAGATATCACACTTTAGGAATAACAACTCGACCAGTATTTTGTGTTTTGGGGAATCTGAAGTTTCCCCGAAGACAACCAGAGGAACCAAATGTCACCACCACGACCTCAAAAACATGTAAGAGACAATAAAGTAAGGATTAGAAGCACCAGGGTGAAATAAAGCACCAAGCAACGGCACAAGAGTTAAAATGTTCAAGGGAATGTGTTGTCTACAAGACAAAAATGGACACGTTCTACTCCTGCAGCTTCAACAGCTCCAGCGTTTGCTTACTCAGCAAAAGTACAACACAGAAATTACTACCAAAAAAAGACAATTCGCACTTACAGAATTCTTCTCCCGTTTAGGCAATGGCTGTGCAGAATTGCTTACACGGCCTCAAACAGTAATTCAGTTTCAGCTACCAGGCAATACCTCAACAACTGCAGCATTCTCCAGTCCCTGTTTCATAAAGCTGGAACTCATTTGCTAAGGTGGCTTCTAGTCACTAATAAATCTAGTATGCAAATGCATATTTATTTCTTGCAATATTTCCTTTGACCTCAACCTGAAATTCTGAGAACTGAGCAATCTAATTTGAATTACTGTGTTTACTGTCATTTTTCTAAACTAAGAATTTCCTGACAAAACCAGGATATACCACCTCTTTTATGTGACTGGTTTACAGTGTTTCGTTAATCCAGTATCAGATCTGTATTAAAAGAAAAAAAAAAAGGCTCTTTGTTAAGAAAAGAGATTATTACTGCAGATAAATTCCCTAACTCAGCCTCTTGAACAGGCTGCTTGATTTATAGCAGCTGAGCACCTCTGGAGTTCATCTCATGTCAGGAACAGCTGCTGCAGACTCCACATTTTTATGTAAAAAAAAAAATAAAAGAAGAAAAGAAGAAAAAATACCACCAACAGAGTACTTATATTAACATGAACTGGTAGCTAAAATTTAGGCAGGCATAGCTGAGATTTAATTCATTATGTCAGAATCATCACAGCCCAAATTACTACCTGTTTCAGCTCCTGCTCTCTTTAAACATATTTTTAAGGCACAGAACAAACCCAGAGTTTTTACCACCTTTCAAATCTTATACTTGATGTTAATAATGTTTTCTGGGCCATTGCCAGTTGACATTATTAACAAATCATCACTGTTTTGCATTTGGATAGTGGGAAAATTAAGAACAAAGGAGAAAATAAACACACCAAGGTAATAATTTTTTCTCTTATATGTTTTTAAGTCACAGGCTGCTCCAAAGTGTATAATACATTGGCTGTTGAGGGCTTTCTAACCCAGAAACATGGCCTAATCAAAAAATTGTCACTGACAAACCCTGCAAAGACTGAGGTGAGGTCAAAGAGACTTGTTTGGAAGGATGTAAAGGTTCTGCACCACAAAATTTGTGAGTCTGCATGGGATTTAGGCACAACACAACTGAACACAGGTATTCAATAACAAAACACCTCCAAAAAACCTCAGTTTTGTCACCAGGTAGCTCGAAAAGTGCCTGAGCACCACAGCAGCATCATAGAGACATTTCATGTTGGATAGACAACTCAGCTGCAACTGCTGAAGTCTAGGATAACTTAAAGCAACCAAAAATAGGCTTTTAAAAAGAATCTTAAACTACAGATTACCCCTTTGTAATTCTATTACACATATTGCACTAAAATGGAAAGTTACTCGTGCTTGAGTGTTCTAGTGGCAACAGAAAAAAGTAGATTTGTTAATGATAAATGTTCTACAACTACCCCTATGGGGTGAAATGGCATCTGGTAACAGGGTAGAACACTAAAAATCTATTAAAGCCATCTTCTGCAAACACCCTCTTGGATACCTTAGCCTTCAATACCATTTTCTTGTGATAATCCGGAGTTCAGGAAACTGAATAGAAGCAATGTCAGCTTTACTGAGGAAATTTCTTTCTTTTGGTACCTAATTATTTTCTACCATTCACTCAGGTCATGTTTTCTAAATAACCAGGCTAAAAAAAGATGTATTTTTTTTTTAATAATGGAAGCTTAGCTCCTTGTACAATTTAAGGAACATGATTTAAGGAACAGAAGTTCCAACAAAATCCTCCACATACTACAGTGCTGCAACAATAAATAACAATACCCATCTCGTTCCAGGAAGAAGAAATTCTGCACATTATCAGGGTAAGATAGCAAGGATGTCAAATAGGTACATTTTTTCCTATTAAGAGGAAATTCAACACATGTTCTCCTTGCAGCAATGGGGGAAAAGCAGCTGGAGCAAGAAAAATAAAGGATTGGCAGTGGGAGTCACAAAACACCTTGTATACACAGAGTAACAACAAACTATGAAAATATAGTGAAAATAAACAAAATATTGCAAATTAAATGATAGAATGAAGTAAAAAAAATTTCTGCAGGCATATCTAAGGATTGGCCAGCATCCACCCTTTAACAATTTTGCCCTTGTGAACAGAAAATCTGAGATTTTCTTCACAATAGAGAAAACTGGAAAATGGTATCTTTACCTCAAAAACATAGGAAAAATCCAGATGGAATAAATTAATAGTTTCACCACAGAGAAATAACTCTAAGATTGAACAGTAAACAGGAATGACCCAGTGCATTTGTACTGTTTTCAGTGACCCTGCTACTGCAAACATGTGTGACTCTAATCAGAGTTTTCACGCATAAAATGCTACTCGACCATGAAATTGTTTGCCAGGAGAGGGCCAGAGTCCCTGATCCTGCTGTCGGACCTGTCCAGGCAGATCCCAACATCTGTGCAGAGCTGGGATCAAGCCAACGGGGTCATGCTCCATGGGGACGCACTGCCTGCTTTTACAAATCTCACTGAAATCCTACTCATGTAAAACTGATTTATTAAGTGAAATGTCGCACTCAACTGTATGCATATGCACAGTCTGTGAATTTTTCTGCTACTCTTTTAAAACAGAAAAGACATTAAAATTCACCTCGGGGGTTAAATTATTACCTTAATTATCTACTACTTAAGAACTCCGTACATTTCAGACTAAAATTTAGGTTTGCAATATGGAAATTAGATCTGAAAGCAGAACTGGAAAATGTTTTCCAGATCCTTTATGTCTCAGAACATAATATTTACTATAGACCTTATAAAGAACTTTGTCTTTCATCTCCGATGTCAGTGAAAACCAGACAGGTCATGCACCTTTTCTGGTGTGAATTATGCACAGAACTACTGTCTTGGGTAAATGAGCCTCTGATGGGTTACAGACTGCTGCATCTGAATTTTGTTACAGGTATCCTCCATTAAGTGGCATAAATCCCATCTGCGTATGTTGCTGGGACAAAACTTTGGGATATACACTTAAGTTAAGGAGGGGTCACAAGAAAACAGGTACAAGCACAAAGTGCAGTGCAGACTTTCACCTTGAGTCAACTTTAATATTTTTTATTCTCCTTGATTATGCCGCAACCTCTATTTTTCTCTAGATGGGAGAAAATGGAGATGAAATGTTGTATTTTATCTATCTGTATACACTGCAGTTTTACTGTTTTCAGTGGCTATCACGTTTAGAACACAGAGATATCAAAATAATAAACAAGATTTCCAATCTTTCCTCTAAATGTACCCCAATCTGCAGAGCTGCATGTCATTCTCAAGCACCACATCCTGCGCAGGCCCAAGGATCCATGTAAACACAACTGCCTGTAACACCCAGGCCTTAATTCTGCAGGAAATTCAAAAAGACCATTATCTCCTCCCCGTGACTCGTGTTATGTAATGCGCATCTCATATTTAGAGCACTGTTTGGATGTGACAGTTCTAGTCAGCCATGGATATCCGTGTTCCCTCCAGAGGCCTCCCTGCCTTTCCTCCTCATTACTTCACTTTTCACCACCTCTCATAAGGCATTTGTTGTTCAGCTGTTCTTATTAAGAGCTGCACGTCTCCTGCAATTTGTGATCTTCAGGATTCATCTTTCATCATATTAGAGAGCAGATGGAAGTTGTAAGTCCTTGGATTTTCCAGAAATGTGCTAAGCAACTCTGAAATGAGTCACTTAGACGTATTAACGGAGCAGTCGAGCTGATAACAAAATCTGTGTTTGGCATATTGTGCAGACATAAGATTCTCACTTTCACTTTTGCTTTTCACAAGGCTAAAGAAGATTGTATTTAGGTGAAGTGCCTCCACCCTAGGCAAACAGAAAAAGGAAAATGCTTCCCATCAGTGCAGCTGTGCTTAACCTGACGTAGACAAAGGCACGGCCACACACCACAGGCACAGCTCTGCTGTTACCTTTTTCCCAACCTGGAAATGAAACTGGAGATAATTCTAGTAAGGAGGTGACATAAAGGTGGATCTTTATTTGAAGACCTTCAGGGCAGTTATGGAAAGATGCCCTCAAAAGCCAACACACTCAGGCGTAAGTACATTTTTGCAGGTTTTAGGAAATCACTAGAATTGATAAAAGTTAGGAGTAACGTGGTGATTCAATTCCCTCCCAGGTCAAGCCCCTTCTCCGGAGTCCCTCCCTCAGCACTGGCTGTACTTTGTTCATTAAATGTATTTCTAAAAGCTGTTTTCAAACTTAGTATCCAGGAAGACCTGAGATAGGACAGGGGTCCTGTAGACCCCATGCCTTGGAGCTCTGGAATTTGTTTTGTCTTTCTGCCTGGGGAAAGGCCATGGAGTAGTACTGGGAAAACCAGCCACTAATACAACAGGCTACAGAGCTACAAATGTATGTGTGAAGAGTACAGAGAACAGAGAAAAGGAAAAAAGGCAAAACCCAAAATGGCATCAGTGCAGAGCCACAAAATGCCCTTGTCCTCAGCCCAAGGAGATGTGAGCAGCTACAGTGGGACTGCTCAGTGCAAACACCTGAACCAGGGGGTACCATAAACATCAGGAGGGACTCTGGTATGGAATGTGACCTATCAGGAGGAAGAGCACAAGGGGCAGGAAGAATGAGCTCCGGCAAGGCTTGACCCAGCACTTGCTCCCTATTGATCAAATGTTTGTGCAGCACTCTGTTGATGTAAGGCATTATGTACAACCGGTGTTAAATTTTAATGCCAGAAAATCTCCAACTCTAAATTCAGAGTTAGGCCATTTAACATTCCTAGTGTTACTAAGCTACAACTTGACCTCCTTTAGTGACATTCTGCAGTGCTGTAAGAACATATTGTGTGCACTGTGCCATGAGTAAGGATGTCAACATAGAAAAATAAAATGTTTTTAAAATACAACTACTAAAATAAAAGTTTGGAAACAGCATTTCTCAATGCTGCTTAAACTCACGGTAGGCTATAACTTGTCACTCTTAAAGGTTAAATAAATTCAAAATAAATGAGGGTCCTAAAACCTTTGAGGCAATGTCCAAAATCTGGAAGGTTTATAGTTCTCTATACTGAATTATTAGATTATTAAACACACCCCAGAAAGTGTGTATATGCGTAAGTGCTTCCGTTTGTAAAAGAAAGGATACCCTCTCTCCTCTGAAACCTTGATTTTAAGTTCACTCCAAATGATAAAGTTTAAAATTTAAACTGTAATACTGCTTTCACTATGGTAGCATAAATAATCCATTAGAGCAAATGAAAAAATTAAAATTTGAATGAGCAGAGTTCATTCAATTGCAATAGGACACATCTGACAACATTACTCTGAGAAACGGCTGAAGTTAACAGTTGTTCATCAGGACAACCACATAGGAAAAGAAATTGCAGTACCCTGAGACTTGCATTGAACTGGTCAGAAATTTCCTGTGGAACCTTTTTCCAGGCAATGACACATGTCACAGCTTTAGAGCAGAAGTACCTCAGCTTTAATTTAATTATAAAGAAAGTCCTTGACTTCAGAATGCAGAGAAAGGAATCCATGGAGATACCTATCCTGGACTTAGGTATCTAATAAGTTACCAGTCTGTCTATCAACATTTAAAAGGAACCCCAAACCTTACAACCATATTTTACCTGTGTTTTTTTTAAAAAACTAAGCTACTCCAGAAGGGTGTGAAGCAGCCTGAGCATTCCAGTCACTTCCCTCTGCCTTTCAGCCTCTGCCTCATCCTGTCAATTACACATTATCTCTTCAAGCACTCACTTCTCCCTTTACTTCCTGAGCCTTCACAACCCCCTCCTCTCCTCCAAGCAAAAGAAAACCAAATTTTGTCCCATTTCATAAATTTGCCATGGTTCTTCAAACAGTGTATATAAATCTTTTTAGTGCTCCACTCTAAATAAATACTATTTTTCGCACAGATTGTTCCCAAAGCCTGTCCTCATTAAAATGGCTGTTATTGCCCATTGTTTTCAATGAAAGCGAAGCTAAAATGGTTGCTAGAAAAGAGGAAAGAGAAAGAAACGTGTCCACCTCCTCCCTCTGGGAACCATGAAAGAGGAGCTAAATTACCTTTGGGGAAATGGTGGTTCCTTATCCTGTCTAAGGCTTCCACTGAGCTCAAACTAATTAACCATTTTACTTTTAAATTCCAAGGAAATTAAATATTCACTCAAAGAAGTGCCATTGAAATTTTGGGGAAGAAATGCTGCTTGTTCTCTCTGAAACAAGTGGCTGAGTTCTCACATTAAACAAGAAGCAAAGCACAAAATTACCTGGGAAATTACCTCCATAAACAGAAAAATTATGTCAGCTGTAAGAAACAACACATTTCTGTACCACAGCTTACAATTAACATTTCTGACACAGAGCAGTTCAAATCCAAGCATTGTATTTTCCACTAATTTTTGGGAAGGAATGATGAAGGAAGATGGTGTGACCAGAACAAACACATCTTCTCTCTTCATGAAAATCTGAGAAGGAGAATTCAGCTGGGGGATTTCTTAGCAGGAAACAGGAAACTGATCCTGATTTTCCTGCAAAAGAAGTCTCTGCAACCCAAGGGAAATACTGATTTCTCAACTTTGAAAAATTCCTGATGAGCTAACAAAGCATTTCATACTATTGAAGATAAAGTACAATATTCTGATATTCACCTATAAATACATTACACCAGTCAATGCTGTTGGCAGACTTTGGGAGCTGGAGCATGCTTTTAACTAATCCTTTCCACACAGTTGCATCAAAGAACAGCTACTGAGCAATAAAATTAAGGAGCAGAGACTGAAGAAGCTCAGCTTGTCTGTGTAAATTCTATGTAAGACCCTCAAGTGGTGACCCACCCTGTTCTCCCCAAACCTGTGAGCAGTGGCCATCATGCAGACAAAACAGTGCTCCTACACCAAGGACAACAATCCTGAACATTCATCCAGTTTTTCACATTCACAGCATTTTTGGCTGCACACATGAGAAAGTCAAGGATGCACCACCTTGTGAGATGACACTAAACATATTTTGTTCTGCACAAAATATGGTTTGTTAATTGTGTATTGTTGTGCAATCTTTAACTATATGGATTTACTTAATGTGTTCAGATACAGAATTTCAAAGCAAATGCAAATTCTTGGTTTTCTTCTGGCTTCCATTTCTAGGAACACATTTTACTGCCCATATACCTGAACAGCATGAGACATGATCTCCACTGAATAAAAAGAGCAGTAAAGAAAGCCGCTTCATTCAAAATTAAATATAAATGCTATTTACACAAAAGGAAAGAATAGTATTTTAACTATGAACATGTGAGAGGAAATGCTTTTCACTTCCCTATTAACTAGAAAAAGAATGCTTAAGCTACTTAATATTTCTTTTACTTTTAAGAAATAACCTCTTCTCTGTGTGGACCCAGGAACTACCTATAGAGCAGACAAATCAGTTGTCTGAAGAACATATTCTGAAGGTGAAATCAATGACTTAGTGATGACCAGTAAACCTGTAAAAGGCCTTTCTGAACTTTGTGGAACTCAGGTAAGGAATGAACAGCTAACTCAGATCTGCAGCATTGCCTCTGGAGCGAAAGCAGGACAATTTGTCATCTTTTGACCTTCCATGGAAGGATAAGGATGATGTGGAGCTTTTTTCCCTTAATTTCTGTTTTAAGCAGAAGTTTAACATGCATTCTCCACAGAAACTGACAGCTGGAAAACAGACCTAGAATTCCATTTTCAGCAATAAACCTAGAAGCAAAAGCTGCCCTAGCTAGGCTGCCTGCAAAGGGTCACAGCAGCAAGGGATGGGTCAGGCAATCAAGAATGAAAACAAGTTCCTCCATCCCTGATGCACAAAAGGCAGAGAAGGAAGACAGCAGTTTAATGAAACCAGAAACAGAAACAGTCCTTGTGGGAGAACACGGTTTTCATGGTAATCTTTAGTCCAAAACAGACATAAAAATAATCATAATTCCTCAAATACTGAGTACTGATAATGATTAATTAAAGGTTTTTGGGGCATTTAGGGTGTGCAAGTGCTTCTTAGTTCTGCTGAAGGAGACAGGTCCAGAGAGGAAACATAGCCATAAATGCAGAGACCAAACTTTTGTGAAGAGAGATGCACGGAGATTGATCAGCCATGTCATATATGCAAACACTGTGCTCGGTAACTACTAGGAAAATTTGATTTCTACGGTTATGACCTTTAAAAGGAACAATCTGGACACAATTGATGACAGGACTGTCTTTGGTACCGCCTACAACCCTCATCTGAGCTGAGTCACAGAGCTCAGCACTGAACTGCCAACAGGACAGAGAGGATGTGGGACTGGCTCATGAGGCTGCTCAGTCTCTGGGGCAAGGAATGTCTCTGGTTTGTTACCCTATTCGTTTCCATGAATTCCTCTGGGAGGCAAAACACAAACCAGAGACCTTTGCCCATATGAGAGGTGATCTTTCAAAGAGCTGGGGGGAAGAACTAATCAAACCTTACCTGGAAAACAATCAAGATTTTAATACAGCTATGTGTGAGAAATAGTAAATCCCTTCTTTGCACCAGCACCACGTGGAGGAACTTCCAGTGCCAGGAGCCTGAAATAACAGGAGCACAGGAAGTTCTGGGCAGTAAAAATATCTTAACTGCCATGTACAGAAATCATCTTGTAAGGAAGGATTTTCAGGTACCACCCCTTCAAACCCAGAGGTGGGGATGAATGGCCAGGCCCAAGGAAGAGCAGGATGGTCATTTGTGGCCACCAGAAGTAGTAGTGCTGCTAAAAATCCTATTTTATTTCCCCTTTTGGACTCAGTTTTCAGCTTGGAAAGAACTGGAACTTGCTTCTCTAAGCAAGAGATCTCAAAACGTGGAAGAATGAGCTCTTAACCAGGAAGTTGAAGACATCTCCTCAGGACGCCATGAAGGAACACAAACCATTCTATGCTGAAGACTGAATTTTGCCTCAGACCATCTACGTACATGATTTTTCACAAGACTTCAAAGCATGCAGAAGTTTTCCTCCGCGAAAAAGTAAAGTAACAGGTACTGCAAAAGAATCACAGGGATTTTTCTGCTTCAAATAAAGCTACTCCTATTGACATGCCTGCAGTATTAACAGGCTGGGTGAGCAAGCAACAGTTTTCTTTCCTGAGTCACCTGAAACATTTTCTAAATATACATCATATATCTTAAAACTTCCAGGCCTGAACCTATCTCCTGATCCAGCACATGCATGTTCATGACATGCATATTTTCAATCCTAAAAGTTTATATAAATCTGCTTGCTCAATCACAAGAAAACATATCCAGTTGCAAATCTTGATAGAAAATAAACACACAATCCATTTTAAATAAGGGGGAGTTGCAAATAATTAAACTCAGGATGAGCATGGAAAATCTTCTTTACAAAGCCAGAACAGGTCTTTGCTTTTCTATTTACTGCAGCCCTGTAATGCTGTAAGCAACAATGCACTGTCTGACAGAGTGTGGAAATCAAACAGCAATACTCTTACAGTTGCAGTTAAGATAATGTAAAACTTTTAAGTAAACTTGAAGAAACTCAGTCTTTCTGTGTATTCATTTTATGAGTCAACCTGTGTGTTCCTGCCTGACTTGCAGCTATGTCGAGCAAGGCAGCAATATTTCCCAATCATTAAATCATCTGCAAGTGCTTTCCTCCTCCATCAAGCATTCCTAAGCCTTTCTCTCTCCACAAAAGCAAAGACAAGATTATTTCCTCTCCAAACACAGCCCACTCAGCTACAGCTGCCATGTCTGCAGCAGCCAGACCACACGCCCCTTTAGCAGGAATGGTTTTTCTTAGGTCAAGTGGAACACATGCCTCATAAAAAATTCTGAATTGCTCGTACGAATTAATAAATAGCCTTCTGTGCTGTTTTGTACTTACAATAACAGTTTTCAGATATGACAGCACAGCTACAAATGCTCTACCACTTGACCTGCAACGAGGCAGCAGAGTTTTGATTTACCAGCCTCCTCAGCTTTGGCAGGAGCCAGAATCCAGCAGCAGCTTCTGGTGGCCCCCACTGATGGTGGGATTTTGACCCCTCCACAGTCAATGGCAAGACATTGTGTGAATCAGGATTTCACTTAACACATATTCATCTTCCTCTGCTGTGAGATTTGCTTGGCTGTATCCTAGAACCATTTTCTTCCTCTTTGACATTAGCTTGCAACGCTCCCTTAAAATACAGACACAAAAACTGTGATGAAGACTGTCCTAAGCAAAACCTAAGTGATAACAAGGAGCATTGTGAGTCTTGTGAGGGATTAAATGCGTTTATCCCAATTGTGACAATGCAAAAACAATGCAAAGCTTTTTCTGCCACCTTAAAATATTGAGAGAATGAGTTTTACAAACACCAGGTGAATTAATTTCTAAAATAAACCAAATTGTTTCTAAAATAAGTGTTCATCCTGTCTTGATGTGCAAATAGAATCATACCATGATTTTATCTTTCCTTCATCAAACACGGCTTTATACAATAACTTAAACATCCAATCACAGAATTGTAGGACACATAGAACTCACACTTTCTCACTTTTCTCGAATTATGACAATATGCATCATAAATGACAGAACTGAGCAATAAGGCCATCTAATATTCCAAGACCTGCAGAAATCAGAAATGCAAAAGGATGTTTCTAACTACAGATTCTTAGTACACCTCTAAATTTGGACTCAATAGTGAATTTACTGAACAGCTAAACTCTCTTGAGTTTAAAGGTTTGTGGATTCCTTTTAGATTCCAAATACTTTTTCACTGAAAATTTCCTCTTGCTGATTATTTTGTTTCACAGTTTTGTTTCACAACAATATTTACATTTTTCAGATTTTTGGCTTTTGTTACACACACTTTATTTTGAGAACACAATGTCCCCCACTGAAATCAACTGTTGTGCTTTGGATCTCCCCAGATTTAAATCTCTAATGTCATTCCTCACAGTCTAACACTATTCCTGTAAAACAACTGCTCCTTCAGTGGGGAATTAAACCTTCCTCTAATAATAAGGAATCAAAATACTAAGTACCTAATACTAATAGCTAAGTGCTCTATTTTCCGAACAACTTCATATTTGAACAGATTAGGACAAAATGACCACAGCTATTGTACTAGCAAGCGATACTTCATTTTCAATTTGAGCAATGTGCCTTACTAAGTTGGCTGACCTTAACAATTCTGTGGGTACAAAACGTCCTTAAACTTGTTCCTCTCTCTGATAATTATTTCTTTCATTAATTATGCTTAGTGGCCAGTGTAGCCTGGACATGACTGTACAACATTGTCCAAGCTGCTTAACCAGTAACCCTCACGATTTAACTACCACTACAGGGTGTCAAGGAGACATTGGTAAAAAATGCTGGACAGCTCTGAACTGTGCTGATGGTGCATTCACAGTCTAAAGTGCTGTTTACTGCAAATAAGGCAAGATCTCCATTAGCTCACATGCTGTAGGATGCCAAGCCATTCCCAGATTTTGACAACAGAAAATGGAAAATGGTCACTTTGCTGAGTAGTTTCTGTTGTTCCTGGTTGGTGTTTGTAAGACACTGGGCTAGGGCAGTCTAATTTCAGTTTTACCCACTGAAACATATTTTGGCAGTAACGAGACACTATTTGTGAGACGCACCTGGAAAAGACTCAAGGAAAGAGGTTTCACAGTTATATCGTGAGAATTACTCTCACTCAAGACCCTCCCTGTTGTGTTTTGAACTAAGTCTCAAAGGCAGCAAAACTGTCATGAAACCTCTGCCCTTTATTCCTCCTGTTCTCTTGGACCAACTCCTTGTGCATTTAACCTATTCTATGATGCTTGATTGTTTATTAGGATGAAAAAATACTTACTCCAGGATACAAAAATACATGAACCACCCCAGTTTCAGCCAAGGTGGTCCTGACAGAAGCCTGAGATCAATTCCATCGACACAACAGCTTTTTCTTTAGCACTGACAGAGCACAGATATTTGGTCAGGTAGCATCCATGCTTCCATGTGTCCTGTGCCTTTGTGACCAGCCTCACGCGTCCATGGCATGGGGGAATGAAGGACACTCTTTATTCTGCATTTACATATGGGACAGCACCTTGATCTCTGAGACAGCTTCCAGGAGTCACCCATACTGTGCTGGCACTTAAAGAATTAGGAACTCCTAATTCTATGGCATCTCCAGAAAACTGAGAGTTACATACGACCAACAGCTGTGTTTCTGAGTCACAGCAGTGCAGAGACACTTCTCTGTCACATTTAAACATGCAATAAATGAAGCCATGGTAAAGACACACAAAACTTACATAGTCATGGAAGGCTTTTGCTTCACTCGAGTGTTCACATGTTTCTCGTCTTTCTGGCGCTGCACAGTAGAGATCCCAGAACACACTGCAAGGGAAGGTGAGAGTGGCACTGTGATGCTCACGTGCATTTTATGGTGTACACACATCCCACATGGATGTTCCCGTACAGAAACATCACCTTTTTTTTCTAAAGGATGGGAACTCTCACCTCCAAGGAAGAATTTAGCTTTGTAAATCATCTACGAGGGACAAAGTCCTGCCATCTGATCTCTGAGGCAAGCAGTGCTGTACTCCTTTAATAATACTGCATTACAGACCAAGAATCTGGTCTAATACATAAGAATACAATGTGTAGTACTGTGCATTTAACCTTATCCCTCTGGCAACTGCTCAAATGACTTCCACAAAGCATGGGAAGGAATGAATTTGTAATCATATGGAAAGAAAAGGAATTGGAGAGAAAACTGGGAATCCTTCCATGGTCAAAGTTCATGGAATCACAGAATGGTTTGTATTGAAAGGACCTGAGAGCCCATCCAGACACCACCACCTTCCACTCTCCCAGGTCACTCCAATCTCGATTCAACCTGGCCTTGGACACTTCCAGGGATGGGGCAGCCACAGCTTCTCAGACAAGTGTCCAGTCCTGTGCTTAAACCAAAGTTCCCTGATAATCTGGTGCCTGGGCAAGCACAGAAAATGGATGGGCACAGAAAATAGATGTTCTTAGGTCATAAAGAGTGAAAGGAAGGGTATTATGGTGCATAACCCCATTGGTCTTCCCCCACAAACTCCTTCAACTAGGGTTATACACCAATCAGTTCTGCAACAAAGTTTCTAGCATGAAACTGTGTGTATGCTAGAATGACTCAATAATAAACTTGATAATAAAATTTGCTGCAGTTTTATAGTGGTTTTTTACTGGTTTAGACTTAATCCTCTACAACTTAATCCAGCACCACAATAGGGATTTATGGACAATTTGAGCACTCTGCTGCAGACAATCAAAATTAAGGATAATGCAGACATTAGAGATAAACGGGCCACATTCCTGCCCGGCTTCCATCACAGAGCAAAAGCTGTGAAAGAATGGTCAAAGAAGGATATCCCACTTCCCCCGCACCTGTGCCAGTCACTTGGGTTCACATGGGTCAGTTTCAAAACTTGTGAATTCTTGTACTCCTGGCAGCTGGGCATATTCCCTGCACTTCTGCATTCCTTCAAACACAGGCTTGTTGGATATTTTAAAATAATGAATAAACACCATGGTCACAAAGCAGTGCCTAAGAGCACTCTTCTCCCCTGGGAAATTCCACACATACAGCTATGGACTGCAGACTGAGTACACACAGTCTCTGTATTTACTGCGTTTGCTTTTCAAATGCAAGTATTTATGATATGCAGAATGATCCTTTAGCTGCAAAATGTGCTGGAAGGTGGTGAAGAAGGAAAGCCAGGCCACCTTCTTTCTTATCAGTGCATAATGCACTATTTCTTTTTTTTCCTGTATCCAATATCTAGTATCTTTTTCTGTTATTTCCTTTCCTGTATCTAATTTTCTATTATTTCATTCCTTAACAAGCGAATGCTTCTTAATCCTCATCCTCTTGTTCTTTTTACAGTGTTCACCTGAATTTCTTGCCTCTAGCATCTGGAACTGGCCATCAACATGTTCTAAAAAAATCAGAGGAAAAGAAAACTGGTACTTACCACCACCAGGAATGCAAGAATCCTGGGGGCTCCCCCAGTGTGATGTTTTTTTCCCATCTTATCTAAAACAAAACAATAAAAACTGAGGTGTAAATTCTTGTGATCATTGCGACTAAAAGTATTATATAATTCAGACAGAAAAAAGGATGAGGAAGAGAAGATTTTACAGTTATGAAACACTTCATGGTCATCAATTTGGATGCCCTATTTACTTACTTTTTTACACTTATTGATACAGCTGATAATTAAAATTAGCTCTTCTTATGCTAAGGAAGCATAGTTTAGAATTTTAGCCTTCAGGTTTTTTTTAATTTCTGAATACATTGTGTATCATTTTAAGGTTAAAAATGCATGATTGAAAAAGCGATTACAAAGTAATCACTTTAAACCTGAGCTCGTTTCCCATTTTCACAGGACTGATGCTGTGGATTCAGCAGGTGGCACTCTTGCCCCCGCAGCCAGGACCAGCAGTGTTTTATAATCCTCAAGGAGTTCTTCAGGCACAGGTAATGTGGCAAAAGCAAGGCAGCACCACTGCCATAACCCGGCTCCCACCACCCAGGGAAAAGGTACAGCTCCTGAGGTTTGCCTTCCTGCGCTGGCCAGCTCTCCTCATCACCTGCTCTGGGACTTCTTTCCCACCAAGGAAAATGGTTTTGCTTGATGCTGTTTTCAAAGGAAATGCAGTTCAAGAACTCACAACTCTTGAATTCAAACTTTTGTTGTTGATCAGGGAACCCACCAGACAACACCAATCACAGCAACAGCATCTGCCTCTCTGCAAAATGTTGTACCTCAACATTAATCACACAACCCCCTTTTCAATGTTTGTCAGTAGCTAAGCCTTAATTGCAAAATTAAACAGTCTGGGCTATAATAAAGCCCACACAACACTGTCCAGAAGATTGTCTCACGTTAGAACTTTGTGGATCTAAGGCATTGTGTGCAACAGCTACCACACACAGCATCATTTCCTGTCCAACTCTGTTAAAAAAGGAGTTGTTAAAAGCACAAACCATATTCTTCTCTAAAGACAGAAGTAATGGCAGACAAGAAGAGGGTTATTTTAATTAAATGCTTAAACAGTCTTAACATGAAAGGAATTTAAAGACATAGATCCATACACATATATGTAAGAGTTCATAAAAGCTTAATATTACAGGTAGATACAGTGTTTATACTACTAGGGGCCTTCCTAAAGCTGACATTTTTCAAAGAGATTTAAGATTCTTAACTCCAACTTGATTTCCACGTCCAATTCTTAGAAATTTAAACACATACAAGTTTTGTCAATAGCAAAAGAATATGTAGCTCATACACCTAAAAATGTAGTTTGCACTCACATGAAAATCCATATAGAAAATCTCAAACATGAAGAAACCTAATATATTATATGAACACAACTACTCAAAAATTATTTTGCTAATTTAAATTGTTTATAAAAGATAACCTTGAGCCACTATCACTTTAGTTGTTAAAGCTGGCAGAATGAAAACCAACATCCCTCACACATTAGATAATACACAAAAAACACACTTTATGAAGTACCTGCTTAAGTGCTGGCAGAAAAAAGTGATGAACACTTGAAAGTCTAAGCTACTACAAAGGTATTACACACTCTTCAAATACTCTTCTCTGAGGCACAGCTGCTCCTCACATGCTCTGGGAATGTCTTGGACATTAGACTTGTATTAATAATCAGGAACACACAGAACCTCTGAGAAGGTTCAAAATAACATAATGAAGAGACGCATTGTACAACCAAAATGTTCGAGAAGGGGCTCCTGAAGTAGAAAAAGCATTTGCTTAAGAGTAAAAATTGTGTCTGTGAAGAACACCCACATTATGCCTAAGCAGTGTTGTTTTCTTCAAAGCAGGGCCTGGTGAGGAAATGACAATTCAGGTCTTTTGTGGGTCCTGGGACATATTTCATCTTGAGAAACTGATTTGGAGAAGGAGTCTGATGGAATGTGGAAGTTTGGGGCTCTTTTCAAGGACTTTTGTTTTGCTTTTTTCAAAATATCCATACTTGTGTGTCACATGGCAGATGTGGTCTGTCTGATCAATGAGACTTATCGAGAATTATTATTTATAGAAAAAAAAACAAACAAACAAACAACCTTGCTTGTCAAGTGTACTGGTTAAGTTCATAGCCAGGGAATGATTAACTGGGAAATGCCCACCAAACTTGTCCAGCCTAATGGAATCAGCCCTCCAAGGCTGGAACCTGACTTCCAGGATAGAAAATACATGGGATAAGGATCAGCTCTTCAGGGGAATAGTACAAAAGTCAAGCTAGACACAAAGCATGACAAAAACACAGGGATGCTCAAGACAACATCCCTAATTTATAGAGTATCACAGTAGATTCATGGATATCCCACTTATATTTTCCTTTAATTGGTTCCATCCTTCTGAGCCATGGTCCCTGGCAGATCTGTGAGGGGGCTCTCAACCTTCAGACACCGCTGGCTGCTATACAGCTCAATCTGTGTGTGCTCTTCTTTTAAGTCCCAACACTCAGCTTTAAGTTACTCTGAACCGTTTGACTTTTAAATGAAAGCCACCCAAACTGAGCGACCGTGCAGCCCAACAACCACTGAACCATTCCCAAGAACTGTCAACACATTTACCCTCCTGCATTGCTAATCAGTGAGGGAAATAAACTCACAGCTCATACCTCATACCCACTCTATGCACTGCTAATTGTCCCTGACCCATATTGACCATCTCTTGATGAGTATAGCCTTAATCTGGAATATTTGATATATCCTTATGTTTCACTATTTGTACCTGAGAGCTTTCCCATAACTCAAGACTAAGTTAGTTTTAAAAGCTGAGTCTCAAGACACTGTATTTAATGTTTTCTGGAAATCCAGATGTCGTACCAGCTACACTTCTGCCAACTGCTCATTTTGCAAATACATCATAAAAACAAAGTGAGCAAAATTTACCTTGTGCAATGCATTATTTACAAATGACAGCTGTTTTGGGAAAGCTAAGATGATATTCTACATTATTTTATCTCCTATTTTTCCATTGCTTTACCACAGAGATAAAACAATTGTCAGAAACATTCTTTACTATAAACATAAACTGATCCTACTACAATTCTACACTTTTTCTTTATCTCTCCTTTGTCAGTTTTGTGTAAACATCACAAACAATGCTCTGGATTTTCATTTTCCCCTCTTCCATCTCCAAAATGTCATCACCAGCATAATAATTTTATTATCTTTTGGAGGAGAATCAGTTAAAGCAGCAAATTTTCCTAGGACAATATCTTGCCTGTTTTTTCCCAACTTCTGCTCACTGTCCCTATTATTACTACCACTACTATGCTACCATTATTATTGTTGTTGTTGTTGTTACTGTATTTGCTGTTGTTATTATTTGTTATTGCTATTGTTATTATCATATATGTTCTTGTCAAATACTAAAAACAATAAAACACAGAAGACTACAATGTGTTCAGCATACATTTGTATCTTAGGACAAAAGTAAAATGCTAAGGAGACATAATTTACTTCAAAAGATGCATACAAAGTCTTTGAAAAGACTCTTAAAAAAAACCCCAAAACTACTGTGTAAAGCTAAAAATTCCATTAGCAGCTGAAAGTGTTTAAGAAGGCAGGACCTAAGTGGTTGTGGCCATCATTGATTCAACAGATGAAAAGAAGTGAAGTGGTTAAAAGCATGGTGAGAGCACAGAGAGATCAGCAGTGCTTCAGGAAACTGATAGTGTATGACAGTGGGATGTAAAATACATTTAGAAGGGCCCATCATTCACAATTGGAGATATCAATAGTAAGTTAAAAGGTCATCAAAAACGAGTACCATTGAAGTGTTCTCCAACATGCCCACTTATTAGAGAAAATAGATTAATCTTCCCCAGTGTAGAATGGGGATAACAAACCACAGCAAAAATAGTTACACAAAATAATGTAAAATGACATGGCAAACTGAGTTCCAGAGGATGAAGAACAGCTGATTGAGGTTCTCACACAAATCATATTTATTTCACTTGCAGGCCCTCGGAAGCCACATAAAAAAAACTCACCTCTGATAAAAATGTCTGGGCTGATTTCTGCGCTCCTACATGGAGCAGATATTCATATACGTACAGTGCTAATCTGAAAAATAAACAGAAAGGACAATATTTAGTATAGTGCATTTGTATGCTCCTCTTCTTCAGAAAGAAAGGATTATCACAAGTTTGAGGCGTGCCCCACTGCCTGCCACAAACCACAATGTACTCAACGTGCCAAATCTATTACCTCTACCAGATTTTTTCAACTAGACATGTAGGTCAATCTGACCAGAGGTGTTTAAATAGTCATTAATTAAAACATTATTAAGCCCCCAAATTACTTAATGTCAACATTTTTAATATTTGGACAAGTGCCCAGTGAGCTAGCAAGTGAGCGTGCTCACTGTAAATACAATATATTCATACAGCATCACTGATTGTTTTTCCAGGTCAACTTTTTTAACATGTGGAATGTGTCAAGCTGTTAGCACACTTGAAAAATAGCCCTGTGGTTTTTCCAGAGAACACAGAAACTTCAGGCTGCATCAGGAGAAGCGATGGCAGCCTCAATGCACAGCCGAACAGCCGCAGCTCTGCAGCAAAGGGAAAACAGATCCTGAGATTCATCCAGACCTGGGCCCTGGCAGCAGCAGAGCTACAAACGACTGCCACAGCCCCAGCTGACTCCCCAGAGCCTCCTGGCTGGCTGGCTGTGAGCCTCAAGGCTCTCCAGAAGGAAAAGGAAAAGGAGGAAGAAGGAGGAAGGAGGAAGGAGAAGGCGAGAAGAAGGAGAGGGAGAGGGAGAGGGAGAAGGAGAAGGAGAAGGAGAAGGAGAAGGAGGATATCTCTCACATTTGCTACCTATGCTGTTTCTAGGAAGCAAAATGTACTTGAATGCACCTAGTGATACAGAGCTATTCTTATTTGAAACGTTTTTACTATTCGTTTTCAAAAAACTGTAGTTAAATACACAAAGGAGAGGGAGAGGATCTGTTTTACTGTTCAAAACCCCACACCATATTCTGTGTGATCACTGTCATCACGGCTCTGATGGAGCAGTAATTACTGCAGTGACCTATCAAGTGTGAAATTTTAAAATCTCAGAGGCATTCCCCAAAAATGGTTTTCACTAGTTGTTTGTACTTTATACATACAATACATAGACATATTACTTTACTCTCTGTCCAATTTCAAAAGCAAGGATGTACTTTTTTCTCAGATTAAATACATATACAATTCAAACACGTCACTAGTTTCAGTTTGAACTAAGTACTGTGGGGAGAGAGGATCTCTTAAGAGTTGGCTTAATTCTTCCCAGTTCAACTACCATCCAAACTTTAAGCAGTACATGTTGTAGACAAAATCTAAGACGGATGTAGAAGACAGAGAAGAAATGCTTTTCTGCCATAGCCAATACATCCTGAATACCCAGCAATGCTTTAAAGCACCTCATTTGTCTTATGAGAGTCCCTTTTTTGTTCTTATCCAAACATGAAGCCTGCAGTCCAGATCAAAGGGTTTGTAAGCTCACATCCTTCCTGCTCCGCGAAGGAAAGCCAGGCAGCACAAAACCTGGATTTACTGCAGGGGGTTTGCAGCACCCCCACGGGTCTGCCATGGAATGAAAGCTTTGGCAGACAGGGCACCATGATGCCCACACTGACAGCACAAGACTTTAATGCCCAGAGAGATTTGTGCCTCCTCTCATGACTCCTGGGGAACCTGCAGAGTGCTTCAGCACAGCCCAACCTCCCCGCCCGTCCCAACTGTCTCTGCTCCAAAAACACAAGATATTCCAACACTGCAAAAAGACAACCCTAAAACTTTTGACCTAAACACAGAGAATGTGCTAATTAAGCACGATGCTAACTGTTGACATCTCCAGCAAGTGCTGCTACCTCTTGGGGGGCTAAACAAACCAGCAGTGCAATGAAATGGTGTTTAATGAGTGTGGGGGGTAAACGTGGCAGATTTCAGTGAAAGAATAAATAGCCAGGCTTTAGGCTTCCGGGTTAATTCAGTTGTGGCAAACCCTAGGCTGGCAAGGGTTGTGCCAGGACAGCTGGGGCTGCCTCCCACCGACAGGGACAGGAGCACAGCACAGAATAACCCCATCGGGTCTGTCAGGGTCTGTACACCGGCCCAGCTCTTGTTATTGTGCTGTCAGGATGTCTTTACAGAATGTAACAATGTAATGGGTTCATTCGGAAATAACTGCATTCACCGCAGAGATCACAAGAGAGATACTAATGTTTCACTGTGTCACAGCCGAAGAATCAATGGGAAACTGATGCTCTGGGGAAAGACAACAGAGATGCCCAAGACGGGGCAATACTGCGTAACAAGGAGGAATGCCGAATACACAAACAGTAACGACAGGTTAGGAACAGAGTAAGACAAAAACCAGGCTACAGTTCACGTGTGTAAAGTGAACAAATTAATAAACCATTTCACATCCTGGCAAAAGACTAAGGAAGTAGTCTTCCTAGTGAGGTGGTCTTCAACACCGAAAGACTTGGGTTTGAAGTGACATTTTAAAAAGACAGTTTTTACTCATTAAACTGGTGTGAGAAACCCTGCAGAAGCAGCAAGCAGACATATGTTGAATTTTCACATTTGCATACTTGTTGACATCCCATGAGTAATGTGAGGAAAAAATATTTCCAATCAATTTATGACAATGCTGCAGTAATTTCTGTTAAAGACATGACACAGGCCAGAGCTCCCCCCTCCCTGCCAAGACAATTAGAGCGCACATTCATCTGTACCCTGATGATACATTCACTCCATTAACAAACAAAAAAGGTTACTGTCTGACTCATGTTGCTAACCTGGTGCACTTTGCCTGAAGTTCCTGCTCTAATTGGACAAGGCATTCTTACATCCCACAAGCAGCTACTGAATTCCAAAGAAAAGAACCATTTAAGTGGTTCAAATCAACCATTTATCAGAGTATTACCAGGAAATAAACAGTAATCCCTGTAACTGTGCCGTGGAAATTACATTCCTACATCTTAAAGATGGGGAGATGCAATTAGCTTAATGAGAACTTACAACTCAAGCCTTGCAGCAGTATTTCCACTGACAAAAACATGGTGAACTCACCCAATTCCAAACCAAAATACTAAGGCTGCACATCACTCAAGTGTTCCCACCACTTCCTCCGTCACCAAGAGCCATTATGCTGCTAACATCTGATGCTGGATGTAAAAAAAAAAAAAGAAGTATCTATACTGGGAATGTTCCAGATCTGAGCATCACCAAGATACATTTATAGCATTTTTAGATTGTTAAGACGTAATTTTTTGAGAACTCTTCCTGTATGGAGAGTTTAGCATATGGCACACTACCCATTTAACTTTTGGTGGGTTCAAAACAGTAATTAAAGAACTAGAAAATCAATATCCATACATAATTGTAAGTCTGAGGGAAGCAGCTGAGCAAGAATGAAAAGCAACTTCATAGACAAGATCTTAAATGTCTCCATGTTTCACAAGACCACATGTATTCCAAAATTACTACTCTGAACTATACAAAGGAGCTTTTTTGTTGTTTTCAAGAATGTTTATAGACTTCAGTTCAAATCCTAAGAATCTCACTCATCTCGCATCCAAATTACAAACCCTATTCTCTAAAACAAGAGCAAGTAGCACTGAATGTTAGCACATGTTTTAAGTGGGGGTTTTCTAAACATTTTCTTGAGTCCATCTCTGAAGCTCCTGGTGGTGAGCTGGTTTTACCAAGTTTCAACAAACATTAGTAAACAATCTTTCTAAGAAAGTTTATTTATGTGACAAACCACACTTTCTGACCTATTTGGTCATACTGGTATTAATTTTTCCCCCTTTCTCTGTCCCTGTTATTAGTATATTTAATATGATAATATAATTTGTCCCTAAGTATTTACTTCTAATATATTTTTTACATATGTGTGTGTGTGTGTATAAATATGTATAATCTTTTCCTATACATCTCACCTGAGATTTAGGTGATTCAGTCTGCTGTCAACCACCCACCCTAGAGAGAACTGGACAAGAGACCAGATGAGCCATGGCGTTGGATCAAATTCAAGCACTATCCAAGAAGTTCATGAGGCCTTTGCCCCGTGTTCACACAGGTCCATGATGGGCCTGGAGGCTGCAGGGATTTCCCACCATAAGCAGCAACCCCAGGGTCACCTCCACATCCCACACACCGACATTTTGAGCTAGGAAGCTGCCCTGGCCAAGAGGCTCCACTCAGGCCACTCTTCTGCTCCCCCTCCCAGCTCCAGATGTCATCTGTGTCACTGTGAGTGCCCTGTGTCCCGCCAGCAGCCGGAGTGGTGCTCTTAGGAACACCCAGGTACTGAAGGGAACCCAAGCACTGGTCAAGGAAACAGCCCTGGGGGAGGATCCTCGAGGTTTGCCTGGCACTGGAGTGTCCTGAGAGCTCCTGAAATGTCCTGCAAACACAGCCAGTTAAAAGTGAGTGTGTTCAACATGATTCACACCCAGGTATTTCCCCCTCCCTCTGCACACAGCTGGAAACACTTCTCTTGCATTCATCCAAGCACACGGCTTGCATCCAGTGCTGGAAGGAAGGGGGGCCTTGCATGAGGCTGGTGGTGCTTCCCAAATAAGCTGATCCTTCTCCTTGTCCATCCCAGTTTCACAGACAAGGAAAGCCTTCACCCAGCACAGCTCTGGGCAGGCAGACCCACCTCTGGTCTCTTTTCCACCTGACTCCTTGCAAGACATCCCAAAAATTTGCCTCCTGAGTTGTGGCCACCCTCCCCTTGGTTACTGCCCTGACAGCACCACTAACAACAGCAGGGTTTTTCAGTTCACCCACATACTTACAGCTCACTTTTTTTCTTTTTTTTTTTGCATTTGTCCTAATTCACACACTTTTGCTACTTTAAACTCCTGCAGACTTCAAGCACTGGCACAGCCATTTCCAACCACGTGTCAAGTTGAGCAGCAGTGTGTAACTAAACACTGAATAGGTATTTGGTATTTGATCTTTTGGGAAAGATCAGAGGTTTGTGCCGTGGTAGCGTCTGCAGTCTCCTCCAAAAGCACTTAATTGCACAGTTTTACATATTTTCATCTGCTAAGGATGCCTTGGTTTGCTGTCAAACTTTGCTTTTATCTGACTCTGGTAGAATTTCATATTCATTTTTTGTCTCATGTCTCAGCTCATAGAAATTACTACAGATCCAAACTACTGCAGAATCAAAACTATTCTGAAGGCTCCATTGTGAATGGGACAATTTCCATCAATTTCCAAATACTTCATCAAAAGGCAAGTTTTCTTGATGACCTCCAGAATTTCAAATAAAAAACTGTCATTTTTGCACCTATGTTTGGCACATATATTCCTCAAGATTTCCAGCAGAGTTTCACAGGCTTCCTAGTCCATGGTTAGGAAAAAAAGCACCATATTTTATGAAAATATATGGATTTTTAAAGGTAGTCTCTAAGTACTTTCTTGGGCTTAACCCATATAAACGACTCAACTTACTATAATTATAAAATATTCCAAAGGGCAGCTAAAAACTAGTTACCTGACAAAATACATTTCAAAGTGTAAGCTGAGACTTTTATAAAAAGACTCTCCCTGATAGTAAAGGTGGTAACTTTATTCTTCCCTTCTGCTTTTAGTGGGATAGTAATGGGTTTTTACATTTTTTCCTCAGTATATAATTTGCTATATTTAATGCCATGCAAGTAGAGGCAGCAGCACAGAGCTGGCATGGAGAGAATCATCACCAGTGCAAAGTAGAGACATAGTCTTGACCAAAATGCACGACTTCAAAGCTTTAAAGTCACAGAATTACGGATTGGTGTATGGCATCCTAAAATATTACAGCTGTTCCTGAAGCAGCTGCCTACTCTGAGTAGGAGAAGCCTGTCTACAGCATCCCTGGAAAAGGCTGAAGAGGAGGAGGGAGCAGGAATGCACAGAGCAGCTCCCCAGGGACGAGATGGATCAGGACTGATGGACGTGCAGCGGACACCAGCCTCAAGCAGCACCTAATTTGATTTTCATTCATAGAGAGAAATCAGTGTTTCTGACTATCTGGCTGCTACAAGGACCCATGGTTTTGCTAGTGGCTTTCCCAGCTCTTCTCAGAGAGCATACATTTAATATCCTGTCCGCAGAATCCCAGGATATTTGGGGCAGGACTGCTGCTGTGCCTTGTAAGTGTCATTAATAAAGTTGGGCAAAAGAGTTTATGCCTCTTTTACAGCAGATCCTGGTTAAACCCAGAGGCAGATGTTAAATACAGGCTGTGCCATTCCCCCTCCTCACTGCATGCTCCAGTTATGTGTTCAGACTCTGTAAAATGCAAACTCTGCATTTAGAGCTTGGTAGGATGCCCTAACGAGTCACCTCATGAATTTTACGGGAATCATATGGGATGGTGACACACAAGATGAAATTCCCTGAGAATCTATGTAAAAAGTAATGGTGGGAAGTAATTTGTATGACTTATTATGAAGCAGTGAAATTTTCTTCTGGAGAGGGTAAGTTCTGAAAGGATCAGAATGAAGCCATCAGACCTCAGAAGTCAAAGAAATTCAGGGAACTGGTGGAGAGAGTTTCTTCAGAAAAACAGATAACCTGGAGAAAAGAAGTGCAAGACAAGCATCAGGTGCTTCAGGTTAATCTGAAAAAAAAACCATGGCAAATATCAATGGAAGACAGACTGGAACTAACAGGATGTTACTCTGGCTGCATCCAACACTTCATCAGTGATCCAAGAAATGACTGCAACAACAGGGAAGGAAGTAAAGCCATGTAACAATATTAACACCAATTAAGTATTTGGGTCAGTGGATGACAACCAAGCCTCTGCCTGAACCATTAAGTCTCCCTCCCAAAATGGAGAGCAGTGATGCTGCTCCTGGGAACAAGCCACCACCTGTGGCTTTGAGACTGCCACTCGTTCTGGGTGACAAGTTCTGCATAGGAGACTGATGTGGAGGAACTCAAGGGAACTCCCTAAAGAACAAAACCAGAACAGCAGCAGCCACCCCAGGCAGCAGCAGGTGTCAGTGTGTGACACCCAAGGAGGTTCTCAGCACACCTGAACTGGAGGTGCAAGGCTTGAAGTGCTGATTTCTCCTCAAACCACTGCAGTTTGCACTCACAGGACAGCTGCACACAGCCTGCTCTGACCAGACCCACTCCTGCTGCAGGGGTCCCACACATCTGGCTGAGCTCTCACCTGCTCCCAGGATTTATGCCCTTGCCTGCTCCTTATGCCCACCCGTCTGACAGAGGGAGCTGGAGGGAGTCTCTTGATGCTCCGCCAGACTAGATCATGGCCCAGAAGGACCAGCCAAGACCCCCAGTTACTCAACATTTCAACTCAGTGACATCTCCAGATAAACTGCAGCATCCAAGCTGAGCTATACCTCACACATGACAACTTTGCTGAGCCTCCAGTCCTCTCAGACTGCCCAGGGGATGGTCTACTACCCAAATATATATGTTTTGTAACTTCACAGATAATTCGCTTAGACTGAAAGTTACCAAAAAAACCTTCCTTCTGAAATGCAGGTCATAAAAAACACATAGTGGTTTCCATATTCTCACACAACTTTTGTTTTATAGTAAGAATACTTTCCAAACAAAGAATCCCAGCAACAGGAGGAAGATACTGGAAAATCAGGCTCAAAAAGAGTTGATCCACACATTAAAACCCCCAAAACTTTTAAAAACCTCAGCAATAATAAAAGCTTGCAGTAGTGAAGCTATCCTATCAAATGCTGGGCTATCAATCTAGAAAATTTGAATGCCAGCTCTCCAAATTGCTACCACTGACTAGTTTGAAAGGAAGAAATCAGATACAAGAGAAAAGGGATGGGAAATATTTGATTCTGTACTGACAGCTGATGTTTGGTAGAAGAACTGACATATTGTTGTATTTTCTTGTGGGTGAAACAGATAAAACAGGCAAATAATTTGTCACACAATCTCTGGCTTTGCACTTATTGCTAAATCAAAATTTAAAGGGCATAAACATCCAAAAAAACTTCAGTTCTACCATGTGCAGAACCCAACTCAGACTGGCAGTTCTGCTCTTAGTAGTTTAAAATGTGCTTCTGTACAAATAATATTCAATTAAAAGAAGGGCTGCCTTACATTTTGTTTACAGGGGGAAATAGAAAATTCTCTATTTTCTTAAGTATGTATTACTAGAATAATCTAATCCACACTGGATTCAATCATTAAGTTAACTTCATAGATAACTTCACAGGCAGGCAGGGCAGGAAATACAGGATGTAAGTCAATGTCATGTTGTCAAGAAGCAATTTCTGCATCAGGGCAGTAAACAGGCAAATAAATAGGAGGCTTTGACAGGGCATGGACAGGTTTTAAAATGCCAGGAGTTGGCACTGAAAAGTAAAAATAAACATATAAATAAATAGATAGGTTTTATTAAAAAAAAAAAAAGCCATGGCGAGGGGGGGGAAAAGAAGGAGAGGAGGGGAAAATGGGGAAAAAAATAAGGAAAAATAAATCCAGATGGGCTCCTCCCAGCCAGACGATTTAAGGTTCCAGAAATTTCAGTGAGCTGATGTACCCCAACACTGCAGCCCTGTTAATGTACCTGACTGAGCCAATACCTGACCACAGGCACGGCACAATAATTCCAAGCACCAAGACTCCTGGGGATCATGATCCATGGCACCTCAAGCACAGCAAAGAAGTACTAAAAAACTGTCAGCTTGTGACCAAGAGGAAAAAGATGGTGAAGAGAAAAAGATGGTGAAGATGCCTCAATGGATTCAAAGGTTTACAGATCAAAAATACTGCTGAGCTCTATGCAAGAACTTCAGGCAGTTTTGCTGAGGAGATTTTCAGAAAATATTTTCCAATATATAGTCAGTGATAAACCATGTCACGTAAAAATCCTCTGTCTGCAAAAAAATTAACCTTCAAAATGAACTCAAAAATGTTTTATTAAATAGAAACGCCTGTTTGGTTGTTGCTCATGTGCAAAGTCCTGCCTGAGCACAATTTTTCATTTCTTCTCAGTGACATTTTAAAGGATTCTGATTGAACTGCTTGAGAACACAGAAAAGTTCATTTTAAAAAAAAGTACACAACTTTCATGTGTTTTTCACTTCTCAGTTAAATATTAATAGAATATTAATTCAGCAAATATTTGTACTTAGGATGCTGATTACACACTACCTGAAATTGACTTGAGATATTTATGTGGTATTAAAGAGATTCTGATCTTGAGCCACAAAAGTAGACACGCAGAATAGCAGATCCATGGAATGTTTGGGTTGGGAGAGACCTTAAAATTCATCCTGTCCCCCTCCTGCCATGGCAGGACACATTCCACTGTCCTAAGTTGTTCCAAGCCCTATCCAACCTGGCCTTGGACTTCCAGGCACATTGCAGTAATTATACTGCTATTCTATGCTTCATTTATTTCCTTTATCCTCCTTTCTTCATTTTCCCTGCTTCTCAGCAGTAAAAGAGAAACTAATCTTGAATTACCCTGGAAACTCTCAAAAGCAGATTTTGGTGTAAGAAGTTGGCACTTGGGAATTACAATTTGCTTTTCTGATCCTTATCTTCAACAAGACTCTTACCTGCAGAAGGAAGGGGAAAGAGACTTTCTTTTAAAGGCTGCTTCTTCTCCAGCCTGCCAGCATTATCTCTGCTGCATTGGGGTGAAGTGCTGCAGCTGCCAGGGGTGTGAGAGTGGAGGGAGACATTTCAAGACACCACCAAAGATTTTGCACAAGCCATTGCCTGCACCAACTGATGAACAAAAGCCTACTAAGAACCTGTTACTCTTTCTACCAACTATATATTTTTCACCAGTAGACACAAATGAATCAATTTATGCCTCCCTGTTTCACCTTTTATACACAGAAGGGTAGAAGACAGAATTTTTCAGGCACGACCACATCAGTTTTACAATGTGTAATGTTAAATAATTATGAAACTATGTTTATGCCACATAAAGCTTTTATGAAGAAAAGTTATGAATCAAACTGAAATATACACTTTTTCAAAAAGAAGTGTTGATGCAGGATTCTGATCAACTGCAAAAACTCTGAGTGAAGGAAAGGTACTAAATTTGCAATGAACAGCATTAAAGTGAAAAGGAAGTCAACACTTGTGATTTACTAAGGAACTCGCCTGTTCCTGCATTAACTGTTCGCTTGATATTGAATAGAGTAAAAAAACTCACAAGAATTTCAGTTCTCAACTACGTGGTGAATATCCTTCAGTCCTGTCTCACATCTAGTAGAGACAGATTGAAACAGAGAAAAACGGACTATACCTGAAATTAACAAAACCAACCAACTACCATCTAAGATAAAAGGACAACGAAGGCACACCACAAAGATCCATGACTTCAGAAAAAGCTTCACAATATATCTGTCAGTATCATGTGAAATTTATCGGCAGAAGTTTTCTCTTCAAAAGACAAGGTAAAACTAGAAATAGATCTCACAAGAAATTGTACATATATACAGAAATCTGAATGAATTTTGCATCAGCATATTGCTGCATTAAAACCAAAACCAAAGAACATTTAACTGCCTGTTAAAACATAAAAATTAATTTTCACTAGAAATATCCCTTCTTACTCTCAATGTGACTCAAACTGAGACTTAAATCTAAATCTTGTACTCAAGTTAAAATACCCTGCTTTATCTTCCAAATTACTGATGCTTGACTTGGTTCTGTATCTATTTGGAAAACACATGTTAGTTTTTTTTAAATCTCCTTTTATTAGTATATTACAAGAAGACAGTTTGTCAGCACAGCACCAGGGATTCACAGCTCTGGATTTCAATTTCAGCTCAAAAAGCCATTCCCTCCTGAGCAGGGCTTTACAAGAGCGCTGGAGTCAAGTCCTGGAATTGTATTTAGTACTAACTATAAAGTATTTATAAATCTGCATTGAGCAAATCAAATGTTTAATATATATTTTAATAAAGGGTCATTTGTTATGAATTTTAGGGCAGCAGTTAGACAAAACACTGTCTTTAACACCTTCTACTGTGTGCTTATTGCCATATATAATACACACTCTTCATGCCTGTAACCTGTTTAATAACAGACATTAATTATTTATTAGCCCTCTATAAACAATTTATAAATGTACTCTTACTATAAAGCATGACTGGACTGGCCTTTACTCCCACAACGAAGGCGTCTGCAGAATATTAACTGCTGCATTAAGAAGCAAACCCCACTTATAAAGAACTTAACAGCAATACACATTTTGTGATATAAAAATACAGCCAAACAGCACAGCCTGTCATTTATCTCAGAATTAGTTATTTTGCAGAGGATTTCCCAGAAATTGATGTGAATTGGTTATGATGGCACTGTTAACACGAATGACGTCATGTTTAGATGCAACTGAAGAAGTTTTTTTATACCTCTGTCATACATCTGTTGGAGAAGTTTAATTTTTCACCTTGGGTAGGCTGGAGTGCCTTACAAACACTCTTTTTAGCAAGATCACTCCAGGCAGGGCTGCCAAGGATGCCCTTGCTTGCCCAGGAGAGAGTGAAAATTTTAGGAAAACTGTGTATTTTGCCACTCTAGTTTTCAACAGCTTTGGAAAAAATGCTGTATGTTAACTGAGGGTCAGTCTTCTCTTTCAGAGCAGCTGACATTCTTTATATTTTTAGTATTAAAATCAGTTAATAGTTTTAGCATGTACAAGGCATTTTGTGTCTCCTTCTGGCACTGCACTGGTTTGATTTTTTCTATAAATGTTAATTCTTCTTGCGTGAGAACTGCATTAAATTTAAAGCAAGTACTTACACCATGGCAAATCGCAAGGGAAGTTCCTTAGTGGCAAGACACAGGGAACAACACTTCCCTCTAAGTTTTTAAGCCTGCTGTTTGCACCTCTCCTCTCTGGGATTTTTCTCCAGCTCAGTGAGTAATCAACCACAGCTTTGTAACACTGCTAAAACCTGTGGCATCTTTCTGATTAAACTCAGAATTTTCCTTATGGAATTTTCCTTGTGGAACATGTCTTTTCTGAGCAGCACAAGATCTGAGCAAACTGGTGGAACGTCAACCCCAAAAATATCAGTAGTGCTACATGTGTTGCCTGTGATGCTCATCTCTGAGAGCATGTTCAAGAGAACCAACTGCAAGTAAGACCACATGCAAAAAAAAATCCTAATCAGGAATAAAACAGCACAGACTCTTTAACTCCATGCTCTCAGTAGTCTGGATTCATTCAGGAAAGAGACATTGCACCAGGGAAACATAAAACACAAAAAAGCACAAAGGATCACAGTGTAAGATTAACTCATGCAGCTCAAAACCACTCATCTATTTAAAGTCAATGAGAAATATAAATCACAGTCAAGGCTGCTCTTTGTACATGTGAAAAATGCCTGCCCTTAACAATAAAATGTCCTCTTCAGATCTAAATTATGCCTCCTATGTATCATCTCACTTAACATGAATGCACAAACAGAAAAACAAACCCAACAAGTTCTTGCCCATATGAAGCCCACGGGAAAGATGACAAGGGAATAACTGTGTAATTTGAATAAAAGAGAGAAGCAGTTTTGAGTTCATAAATTAAGACAGACTAATCGCTGCTTTTTAAGACGTGTAAGGAAAAAGTAAGCAGAGCTGACACAGAACATTCAGGTAAGAGAAAACATTAGGAACCACACAGAGGAACAACCACAGTATGATATACTACGTGGCATTTCAGATCCCTGACAAGACAGCCCAGAGCTGGATGGATGGGGGTAACAGGTGGGAGTTCGAGGAGCAGAGCTGGCGGTGAGAGCAGCAGGAAAGAACACAGCTGTAGTGACAACACTGGGGTGCAAGAATTCCTTTGAGCAGCCTCTGGGTCTCTTTCTAGAAAGGAAATGGAAGTACCAACACAGCAGAGAATTTCCTGGTGTTTCCATCATGCATGTACATGTGATGCAGTCTTTCCACTGCTTGGTCAATAAAAGCCAAGCCCATGTGGGATTTGCAGTCACTAAAAAGTCTTAAGCACCCTCCAGGGTGACAAACACAACCTTCCAGGACTCTCATGCAGCTATCCAATCCTTTGAAGATCAAGCCCCTGTAGATGCACAGCTTTGAAGGTGTCCTCAGACTACAAAGCAACAATCTTATGCAGGAAAAAAAAATGCATGCATGGGAATAACGACTGAACAAGCACACCTGAGATAAAGATCTGTAAAGTCCAGTGGGAACCTCAAGACAACCCTGGCAAGATCAGCACATTTAAAAACTGCTCATTATTTCACAATGTGTTCCTTTCCCAGTGCTTCTGACCTAAATAATGCCCTTGCTTTTCAGGAGGTGGCCACTCTGTGGTTCCTCACTGCTCCCTCTCTCCCGGAGAGCACAAGCCTTACTGTGTCTGAAACGAAAACCCAGGGACTCTGCTTCTTGTGCCCCAAAGGAAATGGCAAAAACCCAAACTGAGATGCCTTTGAAAAGGGACAACAAGAGGTGGGTAACCTCAAACTGCATCAAGCATGAGATTGCAAGAGATGGAGATGCATGTGGAAATGTTAACCTCTATAGTGTCTGTCAGACTCTTCATCCCCAGAAATGTGGAACTGCAGGAAAAAGGGAACAGCATGAGGAGAAAAGGGAGTACCTGGAGCTACGCCAGTCTTGCTATGGGGAAAGTAACAAAAATCCAATCCCCATGCAGCCTACCTTTATAAACTATTTCTATTGGGAATCCTGCAACTCCTCCAGTCCTCCCTGAAAGTGCAACAGACATGAAGACAGAGATAATTTTATTTTAATATATAAAAAATATTTTCCCAAGGTACCTTGGGATGGGCATAAACCATAAGAACAAATTTAAGCCCCGTGGGAACTCTATGACTGATAGTGAGCAGTGTAATTTATTTATTGAGCCTTTCACCCAGACCTCCTGACAACACGAAAAACCCCAAAACCAGACCTTAAACCAACCAGTTCTGTTACAGCCAAGAAGGGGAAAGCAGCATTTCCTCACGAAGGCCACTCCACCCCTCCACACGCAGACAGCAGAGACCTGGCTGGCGCACAGGTTATCACACCTTTCTTGTGTTCTGGGCTTTCAGAAGGGGTACAGTCCATGTCCAGGTGGGTTTAGCTTATCTCCAGAGAGGGGGATTCCAGGCCCTCCAGGGACAGCTGTCCCAGTGCTCTGCCAGCTCAACGGAGAAGCCAGACCCTGCTCCATTTCCCTTCCAGACCTTTGGGGACATCAGGGACAAGCTGCTCACCATATGCACTGGCCATAAACACTCCTCAGGAAACCCAGCCTTGCCCTACTGTCTTCAGCTCTCAGTGCCACACTTGAAAATCTAAGACAAAAGAGTCACTGCCACCTCTTCATTTCTCTGGAGGGCCACTCACTGAACAGAGGAAACTTTCCTTAGTACCTTTCACTCTTTTAGTAATCTGACCCATTCACTTTTATAAAAATGAGCCAGCGCTTGCCTGTTTGTGAAAACCTCACATGCAATTAATGAAGGCAACATTTGCTGCTTGTTCATGAGTTTGATCACACTTCTACAGTGATGATTTCATTAAACCGTCCAAATATTAGAGTTTTGGTAGGTTTTTTTGGAAGGAAAATACAATGAGTAACAATGGATTTTTTTATATTCGTTCTTAGCCAACATCATTGAAATAGTTATAAAGAATGTAGGAGGAAAGGTTATCGAGAGACTGCAATTTTTCATCATTTGCATCAGACCGGAATGTGCTTTCCTGCTTCTTTCACTCAAAAGCCTACAAAAGAATTTAATTTAAAACAGTAGAAAAAAATAGTGTTCTCATTTCAAGGTGTGTCAGCACCACAACAAATATTGAAAGTGAAAGGAATGAGAGACTTGTCTTTACAAACAAACTGTGGGTCTTGCCAGTAGATAAAACCAGCACTGAGAGATAAAAGAAACAATGGGGAGGATTCCACTGATTGATTGATGAATGGAACGAAGGAGATTTGCATTTACGAACAAACCAATGGTCTGTGATAAATAAAATTGAATACTGGAAGATGAAAGAAACCATGAGAAGAACCATAAATTCCATAAGGAATTCCACTGAGTGACACAAGGGAAGGATGGGGTGGGGGGGAATGGAATTATACATTCAAAGGGGGTCTTAGGTATAAGGTGTTTTGGGAAGTCTGTGCCTCTCAAATACCTCGGGTGGGGAAAGAGGGGGACACACGGCTGGGAAATTGGGATAAAAAGGAGGCTGCATCCTCCAAAGATTTGAGAGACCCCAGGGGAAATGCCCCATGGCCTCTCCTCTATTTTTATCAAGTTACAGAACTCCTCTGTCTCCTTTTTGGACACAAACCTCTGGTGTTCGTGGATTAATTTTCCTCACAAAAGTATGTGACATTTTGATTCAGAAAGTTACTAATGTCTTTATACACTTGCATTGTTCACATATGAGGCACCAAGTGCCTGAATAGGGTATAAAACTAACGTGGATTTGATCATGGCATGGAGAGATCCTGAGGTGGTATCACCCTCCTCAAAACAAGCTAACACATACACTCCCCAAAAAAACCTCCAAAACACTCAAAAACTGTAAAAAACTCCAAACCAACCCCCCCCCCCCATAAAAAAAAAAAAACAAAAAAACCAAACCAAACCAAAACCCACGCAACAAAAACAGCCCCCACCAACCAAGCAAAATAAACAAACAACAAAAAACCCACAAAACCCCAAAAAACCCCATGATTAGACCCAAACTAGACCCAAATCATAACCAAACAAAAAATCCCATCCTCAAACTCCCAAATCAGTGCTTTTGACTTAAATCTCGAGCTGCCACGTTCAGTACACACTACCCTAAACTAGCAATATTTTCCCTAGATGCTTCTATTCCAAGTATTTGTGTGTTAATTCTAAAAACAGCTTTTCAGAGCAGCTCCCGAGGCTGGGGCTTTTTCCTTTCTCATGCACCCTGTGACCTTTGCAGGTGAGAGGGGGAACATCAGCCCCCTGAAGTGCTTTTCACACTTCTCTCAAGGTGAACAATGGGCGGGTGGAAACTTAACAACACCAGGACTTAATTTCGAACCCAGTAACCTGGAGATGGAAGATTAACAGGAGGCACTCGATAACGATTGGTTTGACAAAGCACTCAGAGTTCCCCAAATTCCAGGGCATCTTGCTCCACCTGGCCCCTGGGAAGGTGATTGTCACCAATTCATTCCACCTGGGACAAAGGCTTCTCCGATACCCGTGTTTTATGTGTATTCTACATAAATACATATTTATCTGTTAAAATATCTGCTGTTTTCCAGCGTCCAAGTTGCTCTGGAGGAGGGCACAGCTTCATTCCTGCTCCAGTTATTTCCCTCCCCAGGGCTGCCATGAAAACAACAAACGAAATCACATGGATGATGATCTTGTCAGGTCTCATCAGCAAAGAAAGAGCTGGCTTGGTCATTATTAGAATAAGAGACTCAGAATATAAGCATAAAACAACCCTACCAAACTTTTGTACACCAAGCTGAAGCTGCTCACTGCAGCTTTTCTGTAACAAATCCCTTTCCTGCAAGGATTTTACAGAACTGCTCATGTTCCTGAAGGACCACTGGAAAAAATAGTTGAACAAATGGCAAAAATAATGAGTCAGCTGCTTAGTTTATTTAGGATCCCTGCAACTTGCACGGCAGTTTAAAACAAGTTGCACAGGAAATTCAGTCAGCAAAATACTTTTTATCAATTTTTTTAAAACTTTATTAGGGCTGGATTTGCAAAGAGAAAGAAATTTCCTACCTAGATGCCAACAATGTGATTATATCAGCCTGCTACAAAACAATTCAGAGTAATGAAATTTTGACTTCTCACTAAGAGTTAAGAAGCTTAAGATTAGTATTTGGTTAATCCTTCAGTCCCACGGAGAAGCCCTCAAACAGACCAGACAGCTTTCTGGAGGTGGTGGTGCTGCCCCACAGCTTCTCAGCGGCATCACTCATCATGGAGCAGGAAACTCCATGCAGCTCCAAACAGCAGCAGCTTGCCTAAAACCACCTTTTATAATGTATATTTGCACTCAGAGACCCTCTGTGCAGAAAGTGTGAGGGGACAGCTAAGGATACAACATTAACCTGTCTTTAAAAACAAACAAAACTGGTGCACCTGTATTGAACTGCATCCTCTAGCACAGATTTATGCCAGAGAAGGGACTCGTGACTGCCCACTCTCAGGGAGGAGCAGGGTAGGAAGGACTAAACAAATATTATTAAAATGTTTTAAGATATATTAAAAAGTTTTAAAAGCCCCGTAGGCACACCTCCCAAAAAGTAACCCCACCGCCCCTCAGTACTATTTTGGGTGCCAACTTTAAGGCATAATTCAGCTTTGCCAATCGCTATGGGAAGTTTCAGGGTCCCTACAGGAATAGCTGGGTCGTGAGAAGCTGCTGCAAGTTCCAAGGCAGATGTGCCCAGCTGACCCACTGAATTGGATATATTCTGACTGGTCCCAGTGAATGGGATACATCCTGGTGGCTGCTGCAGCTCCAGCTCCTGCCACGGAGCAGACTGGAACGAGAGCCCTAAGACAAAGCCTCTGCAGAGAAGGCAGTCATCTCCTCACCCTGCAGAGCAGGGGCCATGGGATGTATGGTCCAATATAAACAAACACGTTGGAGGGGATGGAGAGAAAAGGCACCCCGTGGTACATTTATGTTTAACAGCAAACGCCATTTAATTGTCATTTTAAACTGAGCATGACTCCCATCAGCTGTCCCTCTCACCCCCACCTCTCCAGCTCCAACGGGACAGTGCTGGAGCAGTTGCTGGAATCACTGCATTTCACTGAGGCAAATCTACAGCTGTCAATTCCAACCCTGAAACTTTGTTGGGAAAAGGCTAAAGAACTGATGACAGTAAGATCTGTGAAATTATGGCTGAACAGGCTGAAGTGGAACTTAAAGGCAAAAAGTCAATGGGAGTGATTTTTAATATTTTCTTTCAAAACAATGTTCATGTGGGTTTCAAGGAAGGGTAAGGTTATTCAGAAACTTGAAAGTGCTGTGTTTAAGATGTGCCATCAAGAAGAATATCTGGAATATTGAAGAACTCCGTCAGACCACAGACCAGGCAACCAATAAAACAGTGATATTAGTAATAAGACTGAAGATTCTGCTGCTTGGAAGAAAAAAAGAGAAGGAAGATATTTCCAAATAAATTATATTTTGTAATGCAATATCCCATTTTATAATTTCCTGCTTTTTAGTTTATTTACTTCTTTGTGTTTTTAAGCAGAAATCAATTACATCTATTTTTTTAGACAAACATCACCTCCTAAAAAAAAAAAAGAAAAAAAAGAAGCTTCAGTGAGAACACAGCTATGGAAGCATCAGTCAAAGAAAGGAGTAATGAAGCTGATGCAAATACTTCAGACTAAGACTCAAACTTCCCCCTAACTCTGAAGTGTTCAGTTTCCTGGGAGTCAGTGTGGGCAATTTGGCAGGCATGCTCATGAATATATTAACTGACAAGAACCATCCCCCCCCCCCTCCAGTTAATATATATCAGGAGGAAAACATGTAGAGAGGCTCAAATAGCTAAATATCTCAGGCTAAAAATATCAAGAACTCCCTCAGCTGGAAGTTGTTAGCAAGAGCTCTGATAAAAATAAGGAACCAGGACAGCATAAATTCTTTCCTTTCCCTGCAGAAAATAAACGACATTTGGGAGGAAAGTATTCAAAACATAATAAAAGAGGTGACTCACCCCTTTCAACATGCAAAACACAGTGCATGGAAGGAGGGGAGGGGGGACAGGGATGCAAACCCAGCGGAGGGGTCCTGCTGGGAGAGCAGCAATTCCCAGCTCCAGCTCAGCTCCTGGAAGAGTCACCACAGCAGCTCTGTCACACACACATGCCTGTGCCTCCTGAAGGGCTCCAGATACAGTAAATGACCACACTGAGTGAAGGGCTGCTCCTGAGGTTACTGTGATGCTCCTCCAGAAGGCTCCTAACACCTACAGCAGGAACAGCAAGGCTCTGGATGTTTAAAATTCACCTCTTGGTCAACAATATTTCCAGACACAGGCTGCACTCTTTATTTCTTACATACTTCTCAAACTTACCTTGAGACAGTGCAATGAGAAAACCCAGAACTAGCAGAGCCAGCTTGGCTTTGGTTTGCAAGCAGACACACGCACATCACCCAGTTCTTTCATTTTTGGGCAGGCAGGGTATCAAAAAGCAAGCCCAAACCACCTACATGTAACAGCCTTCCACACTCAGAAGGAAAAAGGAGATGAGTAGGATGGGCTTGTCTCAGCTACAGAGGAAACACAGCAAACATGGTGTCTTAGGACTACTAAACCAGCAAATAATTGCATCCCATTCCTTCATTCTGGATGAAGCATCCTGCATAAAAAGAAATTACCTGGCTAAAGCACATCGCAAGTCTTGCCACTTCATAATCACAGAATTGACACTTGTACATCACACTGGGTCACATGCCAGAGACACTCAGAAGGGTTTTGGGCTTTCAGAGCCATCTCCAGCGCCTCGTTCCCTGCAGTATCCCACAACAGGGTAGAATGCTTCTGCACACCAACATTTCCACTACTTTGAGAAGTAAAAACTCAGAGAAGAAAGAGAATACTGGTGCAAGTCTGAGTCTGAACATCACTTGAATGCCCAAGAGATTGATGAAATACAGCTAATTTTACAAACTGCATGATGTAAGTGAAAAAAATAACTCTGCCAACTAGGAAATACTCAGATCCCAGCCACCTCAGAAAGAAATATTCTTGGACTCTAGAATACAAATACAGAACAGTAGGAGTGGGCTGGAAAATAATTGTTTACAGATTTTGAATCCCTGATTGTAAAGGAAAAAAACCTTGGCTCCCATGTAAGGACACCTCAACATCTTCACTGAGGAATGTCACAGCACAACTCCTGGGTTGTATCACATCCCTGAAAGAGCTTTTTCTTATAGTTTTAACAGTAATTTTTCAATTTTACATATTGGATGAAGACACACAGAGGTGCTGGGAAGTTTTCTATGCTGAAGAGTTGGTTGAGGGAGAAGACAGGAAGGTTTATCCCAGCAGCACATCTGAGTACCCAGGCACATCATGCATTAACTTAGAACACAAAGAATTTTTATCTGTTACCATCACAGCCATAAGGACAAAAAGGGTTCAAACACACTTTGATCCTTGAGATGGCTTATGTATTGTTTCAAAGAGTGGTACGCCTGTCCTGTCCTCTTCAAATGTTCATGTTCAGCTAAAGTATCTGCAGTTGGATTAAGAGCCATAGCTCTCCACCCATCTGAGGCCCCTCCACCACCAGCAGGTGAGAAAACAGAACAGAACCCTTCATCCTGGTTTTCATGCTGCTTTCAGAGTTCCCCCAAGCCCTGGAACCAGACTGTGAGGTTTTGTCATTCCCTAGGTAGAATCAATAGTGCTGGAGGGAAAAAAACCCACACAAACTAAAAAGTGGGCAAACGACAAAGAATCAACTTTTGGAGCACAAAAGCTTCTTCAGGTCACTTGGGCTGTCAAAAGGTAAGAAAAAACTCTTTCCTTTTTTGGATAAACTTGTATCAGTTGCTGGGGGTGCTGTCCCAGGGAGAAACATGGATGGAAGCTTGTTGGGGGAATCAAAGGGTTGTTTTATCAGATCAGCATTAAGGGAGTAGTGCATTCCCAGGCAGAAAGAAGTTACTCATATGGTCTGCTTTTGCTCTTTTCAGAGGCTTTCATTCACACTGCTTTAAAGAAGCTTTACTCTAAATTTGTTTTAAGAAGCTGGGTTGTTGGGTACTCCTTTTGTTGGTCTTGAGGAGACATAAATACAGGTGTTCAGTATTGATTCTTAAGACAAGTAAATTCAGGTGTTGAACATAAAATCAGCCTTGGTAAGGTAACTACAGTCATTACACAACCAACAAATAGGACACAGCAAACTTTGTTTTTCCATCCCAAGCAACATTCGAAGGATATAAGGCTGACACTGAACCAGCTCAAAAGTAGCCCAAGAGTGCAGTTACTCTATTAAGTATGAAAACGCCCCTTTTAATTTTATTCAATATTTGAAAACTGTTTCTTGTTTATTTTGTCTTGTTTTACCAATCTGTTTCTGATTCAACACATGCAAGTGATGCCCAGTTGCCTGTTCTAAAGAGAAAGATACCAACCCTTCATATATAAATATGATCATATACATTCATAGATACCTACAAACACACACAAACACAGTGAGAAAAAGCAGTGCTGGGAGAATAAAATGGTCATCTCTTTTCAGCTAAGTTAACTGAAATATGTTCCTGAACCGGGAAAAAAGAAACACCAAGAAAGTCATGGGCTTGATAAAAACTGCCTGTCACAGAACGGGACTGAAGTTTAGCTGAAATCCACAACTGAATCACAAAGGTGGGCAGAACATGAAAACATTTCCATTCTGAGGCTGCAGGATACACAGCAACTACTTTGCCAAATTGCACTGATGGTCTCTTTAATCCCGTTTCTTGGTTCCTTTCACAACACCCTCGGAATGCCTCAGAATAAGGTGTCAGGAAGCCCGAGGCACATCTGACACTGCCATGGGTTAGGTTTCCCCACACTTTCCTCAATTAGTTTTTCACTTGTGCCCTGAATTACTGAGGATTTCCCACGTTTGTGCTGAGCATTAAGTGCCTGTACTCACTCCAGCCCACAGCCATTTGCAGAAGGCGAAGCTCTCTGCAAAAACACACCATACCAGAGAGCCCCTCTAATTATGCTTTGCCCACTGAATGTGTACACTGTGCAAGGAGAAATTAAACAGAAACTAATACCAAAACATTTCCACAAGCTCTGTATGTTTCCCTGTGGCTGCAGCTGATCATCCTCAGTGCTGCTCTACCAGGGAGCCACTTATGCTCAACCTGCTCTCTGAAATATGGAACAGGTACTCCCACAAGCTGCTGCAGGCATGACCCTGCATTTTCAAATGCATTTATTTGGCTCACAGTCTAAGTATTGAAACCACAAAGTCCTTTTTTGACGTTTTGAAGTATTTTGTAAGAGCTTTACTAGATAGTGATATGAGTGAAAAACTGCTCGATACACTTACATTGTTATACAGGAAAAATACTTATGGTTTTATGATAAGAAAACCTTCTGTCTATAATTTTTTTTTCCCCTAAATAAGAAATCCCACCCAGAACTGGAGACTGACACCAGGCAACTCTAGGTTTTGGTTGGTTTTTTTTTCCTTAGTTTGGAATTACTTACTACAGACTTACAGGTCTGTTTGGGGAGTACAGGTAACGTTTTATTAACAACTTTTTATAATTACCGTATTTAACAGGAATTCATCTGCATCCACTACTCCAGTCTGCTTCTGTTTCTGATCATCTATTTAAGATAATCTGTGAAATCATTCAAAATAGTTTTTTCATTCCCTTTCTCTATGTTCCCCAACTACACTTGGACAAATTATTAAACTCTTATATCTTTGAAGCATTAGATAGTTTTATTTGGGGTTGGGAGTTGTTTGTTTATCTGGGTTTTGCTGCATTATAATAATACCTCATATTATTTCTAAAAATATTTTGAAGTATATATAACTAGATTTGTGGATGCACATGACTACATTTAACAGCCCTGTAAAAGTAAACATCTTTCTTTACATGTGTTTAGATACACATTTAAGAGAATTAGAAGTGACACTGGATTTGAAGAGCTGCATCAGAAGTCAGGAACAACAACATGTTTTACCTTTCAGATCTGCTTGTCAAGCCCATTACCATCACCAGAGGCACTTTTCCAAACTTCCAACACTGCTCTTCATGTCCTGATCAGAAGCCCTCCTTCATCTTTTCCAGCTTTGTATTTTTGTCAACTGCCTTGTGTGCAACCTCTATGTGTTTATTTGCTGGTCATGTACTTCTACTCCAACCCAGAAAATCAACTTGAATTTGTATTATTTTACAGTGTGCATACAAACACACAGGAAAACCAAATTCCTCAGGCTGAGATATGTGCCTTTAAGCTTTTTAAACATCACCTTCATGTACATGTATCCTCTTCAAATTCACATTTCAAGGAATATTTAACAATAAACAATTAATGGAGCCAAACAGTTCAAGAGACACACAATAGGAGTCAAACCCTTCATTTCCAGGGCAGCTTCAGATCTGGCAAAGGGAGCTTCATTATTCCTGATAGACTTGATGAAATTTCAATAACTCACCCACACTCCAACCACACAAAAAGCACCTGCACCTCCCCCCCAGCACCTCAGCTCAGAGGCTGACCCAAACAGGAGCCAAACAGGCTGGCCCTCACTCTTTGAGAGTTAGCTGGGAGAAGAACATCAGTAATACACCTAGCATGGAGAAACCAGGTGGGCCTTAGTTTTCTCCAGTCCTGCTGTTGCTGTTACAGGGATCTCATAAAGCACCAACTTCTGAGAGCATCAGGTGGCATCCTCACCTCCAGCCCCACAAATCCCCCAATGACACAATCACACACCCTGTCAGCCACAGGATCCACTCCGTTCCAACATGGTCCAGAACAACACGTTTATTACAGAATTACACTTCCATTTCTGCACTCCAGCATCTTCCTAAGAAAGCTCAACCCCTCCCAAGAAAAAAAAAAAAACCAAACTGATGCTGCTGGTATTTTTTGTCTATCCTATCTTCAAGACTAAAACTCAACACTTTAATAAGCATTAAGGTGTTTACCACAGAAAACATAGATAGTATTTTACCTTCTTCTGACTACCTGTAAAAATGCTTAATTGCAGCAGTGAAACATTCTTATTAACTTTCCGAACTCATTATATCGATATAAAAATGCACCTGCTAGTAACAAGACATTATCAACAGCAATATAAAAATAAAATTGCATGCACTGGAATTTACATATGCTGGTAACTCATTAGTACTGATTACTTGTTGCTTCTGTATTTTCAAAACACTGGACTCTATAAAATTTAGAGGAGTTTGGTTTGGTTTAAGGTGAAATCTCTTCTAAAAATCAGAGTCATTGGAAACAAAATGGAAATGCACAAAATGCAAAGCACAGGACAATGTGTAATCAGTAACTTCTTAAATTTCTTCTTCACAGGGAAATTTATTTTAAAATCAGTATTTTATTTAGGAACAGGAGAAAGGAAGACAAGAAACAGTCAAGCCTCAGTAGTAAGTTAGGAATTCACTGGCCTGATCAATCCCATCAAGTTTGGGGTTAACATCAAGGCTTGCACTTAAACCAGACCCACACAAACTCCATAAAACAATAAGACATGAGCCCAAAGGCAGATTTAAAGCCTAACAAGGATGGGATGAAGCAGCCTATGAATTCAATGCACAGAGGAGCTAAACAACCCTCACTATTCTCAACCACAGCTGACAAACTATACCTGCCAAGATAAATGTGATTTCTGAAATCTGGATTTCCTCAAATTGTAATTTTCAATTGGTATTTGCACAGGAAACAATGTGGGGCAAGAAAAAAGTGTGGTGTCACAGAGTTCTTTCACAGATGGCTCCAGCCTAAAAATAAACCCTAAAAAACTCTGGTACTCTTGCCTGAAGAAAGATTGAGAAAACTCTGGAAAGTCTAAAGAAAAAAAAATGGGCAAAATAAATTATATTAATTTAAATCTTTGGTTTCTTATCACAAAGTCAACTTGTTTTCCTAGAGAGAAGATGTGTATGTCAGAACTGTGTGCAGCTGAGGCTTGGAGGAGCCAAAGGCTTCTCCACAAGAGGCTGAGGTTGCTCTGGGCACAGGGAATGGAGGGGCAAAGTGAGAGGAACGAAAGGGCTTCAGTGACAGAAACACCTTCAGAACAGAACGGCAAGGAGCCAATATCATCTGTCAGCAAAAAGAAATGTCAGCTCAGTTTGGATCACCTGGGAGAGTGTGCAGTGGCCAAGGTGGAACAGGTGGAAAAGTTAAAATATTAAGTTTTGACTCAGCCTGCATCAGCAAACATCTTCATGAAATGAAAAATCAGGGTATGATTGCATGAAATAAATGATGGAAGTGCCAGTAACAGATTGTTTCTACAAAAGAGAGAATGTTTCAGGAAAGCTCTTCACTAAGACAACTCCACTAAAAGGCTTTCCTTAATGAGTGGTATGCAGAAATACAGAAGTGTACATGACAAATCAGGAAAGATTACAAGCCCTTCTGGGGACAGGAAAAGAATATGGAAAGTTAATAACAAAAAATTCAATACAGGCAAATGTGGAGTACCATGCTCAGGACTAAGAAGTCAAATAAACAAATATGAAATGGGGAATAATTGGCAAGGCAGCTGTATTGTAAAAAGAACCTGGAGGGCGTGTGTGACTGCAAAAATGGACTATTTAAAAAACAAAATAAAACAAAACTCCCCAAACAAACAAACAAGCCCCTCCAATAACAATAAAATGCAAGTATTACTTGAATTTCTTTCATGGGATATTAGCAGCATTGTCTTATCTGTATTATCTCAAATGAAAGGTAATTATTTCATTCTGTTCAGGACATGCTACTAATAATATGGAGAAAAAACAAACAGTGTAGAGGCAAGAACTACAGAAGGTGTGAAGGGGAAAAAAATGGCCCACCACAAAATTGTTCCATTTATTTTTTTGTTTGATGGAAAGTGAGAAGTTAGGACTCTATGGTCTTGACTACTGCCATACTTCAGGTTCTTAGAAAGGGAAATTTTATGTTCTCACCTATTCCATTCCTGGAACTGGAAGTGAGAAATACCCCACAGACTAGAGAAGCATGGACAGAGGTCATCACGATTTCTAGATTAACACGTTTGTTGGTATCTGAGGATGATTCTATCTCAGGAGCTGAAACACCACCTGCCCACTGCCTGAACAACCTGGACTTAAGGGTCAGTGGTTCAACTGAGCATAAAAAACCCCTGAGCTGTGACTCAGCCTGGACCAGCACTCCTTCCTGGAATGTTTGTGCACCAAAACAAGCAGGAAACAAGTGGTCCTAACCCCAAGCAACAAAGCCAGAAGGCTCTGTAGGTGTAGCTCCTGAACATTCACGGAGAAAAAACATCATCTGGTTGTGCCCAAAGGAGCCTTAGCAGAAAACTCTTACAAATAAGGTGTTTTGAGCAATTGCTCACTACCTGCAGAGCACCACACAAGGCTGTCCAGGGCACTGACCCTTCCATGAAGTGGCTCTGCTCAATCACAGTCACCCCAAACCACACAACCACGCAATTGTGAGTCTTCCTCCCCAAGCACAGCAGCCTGGAGAGGCCTGGTGCAGGTGAGTGCACAGCTCTCCACTCTGGGTAACTTCGAGTGTGTTTTCCAGTTGAAAGTGTATCCACAAGAGATACAGCAGTTTCAAAAGAGACTACATTTCTGCAAGTTCCTTTGGCATCCCATCCTGTGGCAATAGAGACAGTGGAAGCTGTCTATAAGCATTTCTGGTTTATGTGATACTCCAAAATAGAAAAAAAAAAAAAATAATCAGGGCTACATAGCTCAAACTGGGCATCCAATAACCAATAAACATTTCTGTCTTTTGCTTCTCTGCATCTTAGTGCCACTTCCAAACTGGCTGTCGGTCAGGAGTGGCTTGATGTCTATTTTTAGAGGTGAAGCTCAGACACTGTGGAGCTGGGCACCAAAGAAACAACACAATCTTCCTGTAGGAACAGCCGTATTATGAAACAGCAAGGCAGCCATAAGGCACAAACCGCAAGACAGCAAAACAGCAAATTATCAAATAGCTGCTCATTACCAAAACAATGCTCTTCCCTGCACAATAAAAACCCTAGAGCTTTTTTTTCCAGAGGGGGGAAAAAAAAATTCAGTGAACATGCAAATGAGGGCAAAGTGAGAAATACGCTCAGTGTAGATCTGCATTTTCCAAGTTAAGTGAACATTTTTGGGAATGCAAGTACAGCACCCAGACATTGCAAAGACACGCTGTTCCAGCTGCTTCTGAATGGCAAATCCTCCCCTCCCAGGGCTCTGACATCCCTCAGACACAGCTCCAGGACTGCCACATACCCCTCAATAAGCTGGCAGCTCATAGGTGTGGGTCGGGTTTACCTTGCAGACAACAAATCTTACACCCCCACTCCCACAAGCCCTGCCTGGCAGCGAAGGAATGGTCATTTCCCAGCACCTGGAGGGACACAATGTTCCTCCCAAATCAACACAAGCCTCCCACTTCCTGACCTGCCTCCTGGCTGTCCTGGCTCTGCTCCCTCCCGCCAGACCTGTGTCCCTGGTCCAGATGCTCCAGCCCCTTCCAGATCCCTGATCCCAGGGCCAGTTCTCTTAGGGAGCAATTCTCTGCCTCCCCTCTGCAGACTGGCCATTTCCACCCTATCCCTGTGTCCCGGCACCTCACAGCTGCAGGCTCCAGCTGCTCACATCTCCACTTTCCTTCCCACCCAGCCCCAGTTTTCCTCCCCTCTGAACCCAGGATCTGCTGCCTTCCAGGGAAGATGAAATATTCAGCGATTACAGTCAGTAAGCCCTAAGCATATGCAAATGGGTCTTTTTGAAAAGGCTTGTATCCTGGCTAAATTCAGATGCTTTGTCATGTAAATGGGAGAAAGACACATCCCTGGAATCAAATCCCTCATCCTTTTCTTTCTCAACCAGATTTCAAGTGTTTCGAAGGAGAGGGATATCAGTGGTCTTCCACGGCAAAAGTTGAGAAAACTTTTAAAACATTGGAAAACACAATTTTTCTTTGCCTAATTTTCAAAACAGGCCGCATTTCAACTGAACTTTTACACACAAAGAAGTTAAGTAAATCGGCACAAGGCTTAAATATTGCATTGTAACTTTTCCACCCAAACAGTGGAAGTTTGGCGAAGTTACTAAAATCTTGGCTGCTTTAAAACCCGTGACAGTATCATATGTCTGTAATTTAAGCAGAATGAATTTCTTCTGTGTACCTGTTTAATCTGAATGGCAGCGCACACATTCCCTAAAACATTTTCATGTGCTCCCAAGACACCTGTGCAGAGAAAGGGAGCATCTGAAGCACATGGCCAACAATAAACACTGATAAACAGCTACCATTCCCAGTCTTTCCTCCTGCACACTTCATTAAAAGGTAATTCTTCTAAAATGCCTGGTGTTCACGAACTACCTGAGCAGCACAACTGCAACTTTTACAAGTTAGACCTGATGGACAAAATCCTTGTATAAATGTCAAACCCAAACTTTCTGAAACAGGCAGGATTAAACCACCAGATTTGTCTTCAAAGGAGGGAAAAGAAAAATTGATGTATTTTTGCCACCAGGAACTTAAAAAACTAGCTGGCCCTTTCCCAGGGATGAGCAGCAAATTCATCATTGAAGCCAGTTAATTGTTATCTGCATCTTATTTCTACGTAGCTTACAAACACTGCAGTGGGAAAAGGTGAATTAACTATGTAAACTCATGCAAAACAGTCTTTTCAAATCTGAGGGGGGGGAAAAACGTGGAAAAAGAAACCTAAAAACCACACTCCTACAAAGGAACTGTACATACAAACAGCTAACCTCTCGAAAACGGCCTGAAGAGAGAGACAGTATTTTGATAAGGCATCCTTTTATAACAAATCAAATAGCAGTCTCTTGTCATCCGGTTAGTTTTTAACCAAAATCCGCGTGTCTGCCAAGCCCCAAGAAGGCTAAGGGTTTCTTGAGAAAAGGACCATTTTAGAAGAACACTGGAATATGAAGAAAACTGAACTTGAAACATATATTCCCATCAAAACTTAGTTTTCCTTATATTTTTTTAAACTGTTTTTCTACATATATATTTTCAACCTGCAGTGTTATTTATATATAAACAGATAGGTGCATTTGCAAATGGAACTTGTATGGTCTGGTCCTTTTTTTCTCAAAGATTAAAAGTTTACAGAGTTTCATCATTCTGTGAAATGTTGTCCTAATCTGACAGAGTCCTATTTTAAGGAATAAAGGAGGAAATAGAAATCAAAAAAGATAGTTCCGAGTTGCTGTGAAGAGATAACAGCGGGTATGTGGGTACTTTTTAGTCTTTTTCCCTTTGACAATTTGCTCTGATCTGAGGTGGTGCTGGCACACCTGCATGGTGAAAAGCTACTGTTGAACACAACTTTTCCATCCTTGAGCAACCGGGATGGACACAGCCCAAAATTAAGGCATAGGTGCTTCAGAGTGAGACGAAGGGTCACAAAGACTTGTGATTTTTGTCTCTTCACCTTCCTCACGCCTCACACGTATCTGTGGTCTCACTTTCAGTGTTTGACACAGCTGTGCTGCACCTCTCTGGCAAAAAATTCAGTATTGTAGCCCCCAAATTCATCCACCCACCCTTCACATGGGTTGTGAAGCTAAATAACACAGGCAATTTACCCCAGAGGTCGAGCAGAAGGGACAAAGAGAGGGACCATAAAACAAATGCCATCCTGGAACTGAAAATTTGCCAAGGGCTATTATGAATGGCTGGCAAAACTTGTTCGTTTTTATAGTAATTATATAACCTCAAAGGACACCAAACACTGAAGGCAGTGCACAGCAAGACACCGTGCTACAAAACACACTTGGCACTGGGCTGTTCTGTAACATATATCACAACAAATATCACAAACAGCAGCTGAACAACACATCTTTTCCACACTTGGTAAATAAGCTTTTCACACCCTGGTCTTCTCGCTGGCACCCATCCTCATGGGGAAGAAACATGGACCACATAATCAGGCCATTAAAAACTGAGGGAGTGCAATTGTTTTTAAAAAATATTTTCTCAATTATTACAAGTGTATTTAGGAGATTGGTTACTGGCTACATATTTTAGGCACTTAAAATCTTGAGGAGACTCGCCAGCATTGAGTTGAATATTGTGTTCTAAAAACTTTGATATTAAACATAATTATAATTCCACTCTTCTTGATTAAATAAGTACTTATTGTATCAGTCAAACATATGCATTTTTCTCTGTGGTTTCCAAATTAACACAATCTCATGCAGAAGTCAGAGCTGTATTTTTGTAGAGATATTTAACTGGACAGACACTTTTTTTGAGCAGAACAAAATCTCGTGCATTACCTTGGGACAAGCATTGCATGGCTGTAAAGCAATGTCCTAAGAGGAAAAAAAAAAACCAAGCAATCGCAGTTTTCTGGAAGTCAGACAGAAAGCATATGAAAGTGGTAAGGATGTGACCTGACCAGAAATAAGGAACTTTAACAGATGAAATACCAAAAAATCGGGAATGCAGACTACATATAATGGTATTCCACATCATAAAGCAAGTCACAAAGCTTTTCTATCTTTTTTTTTTTTTTCACAGAAGGAAGCAGTGGGGAGAAATACAATCTTTCCAACTCCCATCTGAGGGCATTTGTAAGTAGATGCGACCATGAAGTTTCCGACCTGTCAGGTCCACGATGTAAAAGCAAACCATCTAAAAACAAACCATTTCAATGTTCTGCATAGAATAATCTACACGTGAGGAATCCATATCTCCAGCTGTTAGTTGTGAGTGGGAGACAACGTGTATTTAAATCGAACAGCACCATCTAGCAGGTCCTCACAACTTTACTTAGGAGGGCAGTTGCTACTTGGCAATAAGTCAGTTTGGCAAGCTCGCCCTGAAAATTATTAGGCATTTTCAGACCACACGAAATATTAGGTGCTTCACAGCACCAAGAACCCCGAAGAAAAATCAGCTACAACGAAAGAATACGATTTAAAACTGCTTAAAGTTTCAGCCCCACGACCAGAGCACTTGTGTGTGTGTGGCTTGCACTGGATAGCTTTTGCAAAGCGGAATTAAATCAACATGATCTTCATCTGATCCGACGCACAGCAGCCCTATGGATTTGTTTTTAGTCCCACTGAGAGATCCCACTGTGCCCTTCACTGATTTACCGAGAGTATTGACAAACACCAGCAACCACGCAGCACAAGGAAGTGGTTTAATACCCTAATTTTGCTAAGACAAATAAACAGTGCTTCCACTAGCCGGTTAAGCAATTATTTTTTAAATTATCCCTCCACTGGAACTAAGAAGCGCCACTAGTTGATCAGATTTCAGAGCCCAAGTTGTGTCTCCCGCTTCATCTCAGCAATTAACGCTTCTGGTCGGGGCTGCCTCTGTCTCCCTCCACTTTCCCATGGCAAAGTTAGGTGCGAAATTGTCAAACGCCTTAAATTCCCCCCTACCACCTCCCTCTCTTGTAGAAACAGAGATGCCTGGCCTGCTGCTGTTGCGGAAGCGTGCATGCCAGCTTCTGGAATTAGGAAGTCTTTTGGGGAAAAAAACAACAAAACAACCTAACAAAATAAAAAATAAAAAAGCACGAAAAGAACTAACCCAACATTTACAAAAAAAAATTTAAAAAAAGACAAAAACCCCCAACACCAAATAAAACCACCAAACCCAAAAAACCCAAACCTACATACACACACACCCACCAAAAAAAGACAAACACCCAACAAACAAAAAGAACTTTTAGGTGAAGGTTCAAGACAAGCCGCCTGAAGGGAAACTCCTCGGCCGTGCCCGGAGCGCGGATCGCGGTGCTGAACCCGCTCTGGAGCGATGCGATTTTTGGAACGCAGAGGTGCAAACCCGGGCTCTGGACGGGGGTCTCCGCCTCGGGACCCCCTCAGCAGCCGTACCCCGACCTCCCCACCCTCCGACTCCCTTCGGCCCCCTCCTCCTCTTCCTCGCACGGGCTTTCTCTCCCCCTCCAGCCCCACCGTGCCAAACCGGCTTCGCTCACGCCAAGTCGCTGCCGCTGCAGGACAACTTGAGGAGAACGCCGTCCATTCCCCCCAAAACTGCCTTTTCCTCCCCGTTCCACCCGCGCCGGGAGCACCCCCAAGCCCTCCCCGTCGGGCAGCGAGCGGGCAGGAGAACGCCGGAGCGCGGCTCGCCGGGGCGCTTTATCCGCAGTTAGAAATAAAAGAAAAAAATAATAAAACCCAGCAGGAGTTTTAGTGCAGGCAGCGGGAGGGAGCCCAGACAGGGGGCGCGGGGGGCGCTCCCCGCTTTGTGCGAACAAT
>JAHLSL010000241.1:1032352-1061908 GCA_025920805.1 Petroica traversi | reverse complement strand
ATCCCCCAGGGTCCCCCCGGGGAAGGGACCCCCCACCCCTCTTCCCAGCCACGGCGGGACCGGGCTGGAGGTGGAGAGGGAACATTTGCTGAAGCGAAGCGGCGTGTCTTAGAGGAGCTTAAAAATAATAAATAAAATAAAATAAAATAAAATGCACCCGCGGTCTGAAGAAATTTCAAGGAAACCCTTTGATTTTTTTTTTTTAAGTTACATGGCAGTAATTGCGTGCTCCGCAGAGAGGGGAGAGAGAGAGAGAGGGAGCAGCCACTGGGGCCATTTGTTACTTGGTTTCGCTTTTTTTTTTTTTTTTTTTTTTTTTAAGTACCCGAAGCTCTGGAATTTTTTTGCTCTTCCTCCTCAAGCACAGTCCCAAATTTTGCAGATATTGATGCTTGCTGATGTTTAAACTACGACCAACCTATCATAAACCCACTCCCATGTGTGACCCGTGGGAGGGGGGCTTTCAGTGTGTTGATGTTTTAAGTGTTTAATGCCCCCCCATTTTTTTTTTTTTTTTGGCCAAATGCACCCAACATCTATCTCCCCGTCGTGTTGGCAGGCAAACGTCAGGAACAACCAGGGCCGCGAAAAAAAAACAAAATAAAAACAAAAACCAAAACCCGACCAAAATTCGAGCGGGGAAGTTGTGCCAGACGTAGACCACCAGCATCTGTTTATCATTGTTGGAGCTGCAAGGGGAAAAAAACATCCTCCGGATTCTGAGCTGCCGGAGCGCAGGGAATGGTTGGTGAGGTGAAACTGGGGATGGGGGGGGATTAGGAGAGTATTAATGAGCGGCTGGAACAAATTAGCGAGGGAGTAGCAGAGACAACAGGAAGGAGTGAGGGAGGCTGGAGAATCCGAGGTGCTCGTGGCAGTTCCCTGCCCGGCTGGGTGGCATGTATGTGCTCCTGGAACCCACCGGAATAATCCAGCTGATTTAAAGCACGCGGCAGCAAAAAGCCATTTTGTGCCAAAGTTGGTTGTCTTGGGCTTTCACCCCATTATATGCATTTCTTAAAAATTATTATTATTATTATTATTATTATTATTATTATTATTATTAACAGCGTGAAAGTGTGGTTGGAGTGGATCTAGGGAAAGAAGTAAATTAGGCTGACATCATCCACCCTGGTTGGGACCGAGGCTCCTGCTCCCGAGTTACACCCAGGAAACCAGAGGGAGCGGGTTATGGTGTGAGGAGAAAGTGGGAAAGGAGAAAAAGAGGGAGGAAGGAGTGAGTGGAAGGGAAGGAGAAGCCGGCAGAGGAAATGAAGGATGCGAAAAGGAGAAAGCGAAGTAAAAGCACAGTGAGCGATGAATTTGGGTGGGAAAGACTCGGGGAGAGAACCTGAGAGAAGCTGGCGCAGGATGAACCAAAGGGAGGCGTTTTGCCCTCCTTGGGGCAGAGTGATTGTCACACGTGTCGTGCCCCGGGGCTGAGGTGGCCGCTGGTGGCACCCGGAGTGAGCGGGGACAGCAGGACATGGCACCAAGACAGACAGACAGACAGAGGGAGGATCAGGGCGGGGAGCAAAGAAGGACTCGGGTGAGATTAAATGAAAAAGGAGGTTGCTGAGGAAAGGAAAGGAGGGGAGTGAGCGGGGCGCCTTGCTCAGGGCACAGAGGTAGCTGGCACTTGGGTCAGATCACCTGGAGCACAACTCCATCCCAGTGCTCGCCTGCCCTTGGGGAAGCGCCGCTCTCACCCTCTGACTCGATGAGTAAACTCCTCTCCGAGCCCTCCCATCAGCTGTGCTATCAGCTCTCACACCAAACTGATAAGGGTGGCGAAATCCTTCCCGGGAAGACAATGCTCCCAACCTCGCGCTTTGATTGCCGCCACAGTTTGGGTTGATTAGTTCGTGGTTTAAGGGTGGGGGGACATTTCGAGAAAACGGCCGTGTCAGTGTTGTGTCAGCCCTGCAAGGGGAGAGGTTTCTTCTCGGAAAGGGCAATTTTGAGGCGTTTCCTAAAAAACGTGATGGTGAGATAGCTGTAATGTCCTTTGGATGGGCATCCCAGGACGGGGCTTCCGCAGATGAAAACGCTGTGTTCCCTGATTTTCGTGTGACTTCTTTGCATCCCTGCTCTTGGTTTCGGCCTGAAGCACCGCCAAGGGGTTGCGTGTTGGCCGATCAAATCGTGATTTTGGGGCAGAGCCGGATGAACTCCGGGAGGGCGAAGATACACGGTAAAATGCTAAGTGTTAACACTCATCCCCCTCACAGGTCTGCCTCCCAAGCTGCCATTAACATTCAGGTGATGACTTTGTAGTTTTGCTTAGAGAATCCTTCAGTGGGAAGTGCAAAGTGGTGCTAACCCTTGTTTATCTCGTGAAAAGCGGAGCGCAGGGAGGACGAGGCGCCCGCAGGACACGGGGGTGATGCTCCCCGTGCCCCGGGAGGAACGCTGTCCTGGCGCGGTATCCATCAGCACCGCGCCAACGGGACCTCACCACAAAAGCGGGGACGAAAGTTGGCTCAGTGAGAATGTAAATTAACACCAAAAAAAAGAGCCCAGTTCTCCCAGGCTGGCGTGTGGGTGATCCTCCCTCGGGGCGGTGATGCCCGCACAATCCCCGGTACCCCTGCTCTCGCCCCAGCATCCCGAGCTCAAACACCGCTCTCAGCGGGAGCGCTCGCATCTCACGGGGCCAGCGCTGTAATTAATGAGATTCGAGGCGCAAGCGCTGAGACAAAACCCGAGTTTCCCGTATCAGAAGTGAGGATCCAGCCCTTGTTACAAAAGGGGATGAGGGGTGGCAGTACTTGAAAGCTTCTCAGTCCGACACTGGGAAGGAATTCACAATGTATTTTTAGAGTGTTATAAAAATCTCTTACATAATGCTGATTAATTCTTCGGTTTTAGGGAAGAGCACTGGGCTTTGTGTATAAGTGTTGACCAGCTAAGCCACTAAAAAGGGCTGGTTTAGGCTGGAATTTTTTTTTTTCCCTTTAACTTTTTCTTGGACACAGAAAGCTGCAATTATTCAATTACAGGATTTTGCTTTTGTTTGGGCGTGTATGAATATTATTCTGGAAACTGTGTCTTATTCTTGGAAGTCTTTATCATTTTAAAACATATGTTATGTTATATCACCCTGTCTGAGATATAGGATAGCTCCAAACTGGGTGGGTTTGGGTTTTTTTTCCTTCCCTCTCTCCTGCTGCAGCTAGTTACCTTATGGATTAATGTTAAGGATATCTGCAGTGAAACATTGCCTGTGTGGCTGTGCAAGACTGCCTTAAACAATGTCACATTACAGGATCACAATTTCACTGATACAGTAATACATGCAACCACTTTGTGCTTCTGCCCATTCTGTTGATCCTCAAAAAAGCATTGATTAATCTAACTGGTGGGTCTCACACAGCCCATACAAAAGGTTGTTCAGGAAATTAAGTCAGTGAATGCTACCCCCTTATTTTAATTCTGGTTATCTATACTTATTGCTGCATGGCTGGGAAGATTCTTTGGGCAAGATACCACAGGAGAGAGATGCTTTTGTTTGGTCTTTTTCAACATCCTCATGACCAAGGCAGCTTTGAAGCCTTTTCTGAGGAATCCTCCATCCTTCTGTAGGATGTTTAATCTCCTGTGGAGTGTCTAACTATGAGACTCGTTCTGCAGACTTTCATTCTCGTGCCATACAGAGGAGCAGGGGTTGCTCAGGTGATTGAGCAAGTCCTAAATCATTGCTGGAGGATGGAGAGAGCAGGAACGCGCAGGTCAAAACAAAATGTTTATTTGCCCCTCTTCTCCACCCAAGAGGGGACACAAAAAAAAAAAGGTAATTACAGCTCAGGGGTGGGGACGGATAATCCTTGTGGGTCCCTTCCAGCTTGGGATGCTCTGTGATTTTGGGTCTCAAGGAAAAGCTTACCAATAACCCAATAACCCCTTGCACCTTCTGTGCAGAAGGAGTCAGTATGGTTTTGCAGCCTCCTGTCACACCATTCATCCATGGAGGGGCACAGAGACAGCACAAACACCATCAGCTTGGAGACAAAATTTGCTAAGAGCAAGCCTTCCATGGGTCTCTTGCTCTCGCTGGCTGTGCTGTGTTCAGCACAGCTGGCAGTTCAGAATGGGGAAATTATCTGTACAGGGCACCCAGTGCCACACAGTCTGAACCATACGATGGAAAACAACCCACGTTTGTGTGTACTGGTTTCCTCCATGACTTCATTTTGTAGTGTTTTATGTGGTTTCAGGTCTCCCTGGTGCTGTTTCCACTGGAGGGGCTGTCACAGCCTCTCTCTCTCACACAGACACTCAAGTGTGTGCCTTTGGTGCTGGCTGAGGGTTGAGCTTGTGCTGCCTCTCATGAAGAAAAGTTCAAAACCAGTCTTCCTTCTCCTCCCAGTCTCACATATTTTTACTTCTAGAATGGGAATTGATATTTTTTGGGGTGAAATTTATTTGATAATTGGGTTAAAAATATGTCTACATATATAAAAACACCTTGGCATGTGAGATTTCCCTGAATTTGTTGGTTAAGACATTTGATGGAAATTATATTTTACCAGACAACCCAGACTGTGGGGGAAAAAAAAAAAGTGTGGAAAAAAAAGTACATAGCCTTAGTTATTAATCATTTGAAGGATAGCTGAAAGTCACCATTGCTGGTTCAGTGATGTGTCATATTAGGAACGTGGCTCCTTGTGCTGTGTGTGGCAATAACCAGAAGGAAAACAGCATGAAAACTGGAGATACAGGTGGCTCTGAGGCTAAATGGGACTCTGAACCCACACGAAGCTCCACACAGGCAGATCCATCTCTGCACAATGTGGTGCAGGGATTTGTGACAAAGGACTTTGCTGCTGTAGCGCCTTCGCTGCCACTTTTAGCAGTTAGTGCTGCACTAAAAAAAAAAAAAAAAGAAAAAAGAAAAAAAGAAAAAAACCCAGCCAGAAATCACATTAGCAGCATCAAAATTGCTTTTATTTTCAGGGTCAGTACCCTCAGCAATATGTTGCAGGAAAAGGTTCATCCCAGTATGGAGCTGCTGATAATTCCCGAGTTGGTTTGACATATGCAGGCTGCTGTCGACTTCAACAGGCTTATTTAACACATTTGTTTCTTTTGGGTTTAGGATTAGTCAAAATGCAATTTTGTGAGGCTGCACTGAGGAGGTTGCCTGCAGTGGACTGTGGGCCTGGCAGGACTCAGGTTGCATAAACAGAAAGTCTTCTCCTTTAGCCCAGAGTTAAACATGATTAGGGCAAATAACCCCTTCAGAACGCTCAAGATTTTTACATTTATTAAAGTCTTTCCATGAAAATGGGACTTCAGAGCTAGCAGTGGTGCTCAGAGTGAAGATCTGGGAAAATAAATGGCCAAGGCAATCACACTGACACAGCTTTGGCAAACCTTTGCACAGTTTTATAAAACAAACGCGCGTGATGTTCTGTTCTCTGGGTAGGTCTTTGCATTAGAAGTTCATGCCTGACTCAGAAGATGAATAAAATGGTTCTCTCTCTCTCTCTCTCTCTCTGCATATTTACTGAGCACATACTGGTGAATTAAGTGCCATCCCTGTGCTGTACCACACCACATTCTCTCAGTACATCCACAGCTTTTCTGCCTTTGTCAGCGTGTGTAACCCACAGAAGAGGGAGATCATTCCAGCCCATGTTGTTGGCTTAATATTCCAAGGAGCTAATCTCTCTGGATCTCAAGAACCACAGAAAATACAGCAATTTTGTGGGCTTGCTCTGCTTTCCAGCAAGTACAGGATGTGCCAGTGGACTCTGATAACCGACTGTGCCTCCGCCGGTTTTCCACACCAAGATTTGAGCTTCTTCTGCTCTTTATGAACCATCTGAGGTTTTTCGTGTTCAGCTAAGAATATATTGAAAACTGAGAAAATTTCGCTCTGTTTTGGACCCGTGGGCCAAGGAGGGGGTGGTGATGATAAAAAGCACTGGCACATGTCAAATCAAAGTTGTACCAGGTCTGAGTGATTGTTTAGCAGCTGGCCCAGAGCAGTGTTAAAGGTAAGGAAGGAAATCACAGCATTATGCATTAATTTATGCTTATGTATGTTTTGTTTCTCTCAACACACGCACACGTGATATTGTTCACATATATTGTTCATCTGATAGGAAGAAATAAAAAAAGAATTTGATACCAGTCTGCATATGTGTTCAAAAGCTTAGTGAATTCTCCGAGCTCTGCTGGGGATCAGATTTCATGAAACCGCAATAAAAAAAATCCTTTTTTACCTTGTCTTTGTGTGTTCTGAGGTGGGTTTGTAAGGTTTGAATTACTGGGTAATAACCAAGAAGTCTCCTTTTCATGAGCCTGCAGCTGGGAAATGGACAGTTTAATATTAATGGAAAGAACAAACTCTTCTCCTTTCTCCCTCCTTTCTTCTCTGCACTTCTGCTTCATCGTTTCCTTTTCTGAAGTCCCTGTCCCGAAACTGCCTTTGTGGAAGTCCAGGATGAAGTACAAACCAGGAGGAGAGCCCAGTTTTTCAATTTTTCATTTAATGACTGCAGCGAGAGTCAAATGACACCAACTTGTGAACATTCAGGATAGGAAAAAACCACTTCGTTGATGTTTCTGCAGCTATTTATTTAACTAAGAAACTAACATCACATAAACCTGCTGACTTCCCTTCTGAAATACTTATTAAGTGCCCTGGTATCAGTATGCCAGGGGGAGGCATGGGAATGTGGAAATAATCACTTCTGGCTTCTAAGAGAAGAAAAAATACTAAATATTTGTGGAGAATTACATGGCACGAAAGATTGAATAGAAGTAACCAGCACCACCAGTCTGCATTGGCGTGCATGTCCACTCCAGGTCCATCCTGGCTTCACTTCCAGACAAGTCCAGCAAGAAATTGAAGTTAAATACCAAGGTTAGGAATATTTTTTTTTTTTTTCCCCCCTAACATTAAAGGACTTATTCATATCCTTTTCCCTTTAAGCCAAGGTCTGTGAATTTGACATGATGGATAAGAGAAGACAATCCCAAATCAGGGTCTCCAGAGACTGCTGGGTCTAAGGTAAACATAAAGGTAACCCTTTTTGGGATTTCTGGCAGAGAGGAGCTCTTGGCACCCAAGGAGTTGTGGGAGCCTGGTGATAGCCTGCAGAAGGGAGCAAGAGCTCCAAAAGGTTTCTTGCTTCTCCATTTCTGGGTATAAATGGTAAACTTCAACAAAAAAACTTTGCTGGTGACTTCTCTGCAGGTTTTTGGGCTGCCCTTTCTGTGTCTAATCCTGGTGCTGTTTTTTAGGGAGCTGAACACAATGAGCTCCTCCGACCTCTTGTTTCATCCCTGAGAGATCTGTTTACAGAGGCAGAGCTGTTCTCGGGGCTGAAGCCCCTGGGTTTGTGCCCAGGTGGCCTCTGTGTCCCAGGAAATGTGGTGCTGCAGGTCTGTGAGGGGAGCCCAGCCCTGGTGTGAGCAGGGAGGTTACAAAACCCAGTCCTGAGCGAGGGAACAAGGATGCCTTAGGGCTGTGAAACAAACAGAGCCTTCTCCCATCTGTTCTCTCCTCTTGAGTTCTCCACATACTTGCTGCCTGGCATGGTGTTTTCCTAGGATATCTGAGTGAGGAGGAGCCAGAAATCTAAGGCGAATTGTGTTATTTAAAATAGCCTTCTTTTATGGTCACAATTTATAGCCTGGTTTCATGACGCTTGCCTGACCTGTGGTACCCTTCTTCCCCCTGGTGATTTAAAAGTGGCCTTGAGAAGCAGAGATGTTTTAATTCCTTCCACTTCCTTTCACGTTCTGGGGGTTTTTGTTTGTTGGTTTGTTTTTCTTTTTTTTCCCTTTCATTTTCTCCTGCGCTTAAAAAACCCCCAAATAATCTTCCAGCAGCGCAAGGATATGTCTGACCAGTGCATCCCAGTATGGATTTTAGTGAGGGAGGAAGACGTGCATTTTTTATGTGGCTGCTGCTAACAGACAGGAGTTCAGGGCAGGGAGGCAGGTCTGGAAAGGCTCCTCTGTGGCCTGGGAGGGCACCATGTCCCATTATGAAACTCACTCAATTCCAGACACTGAGCAGCAAACAGGGGTGTGGAAGGGCATGTACATGGAAGAGGAGGGCTTTTTAATCTCCCCCTCCCTTTGCCCTCGGGGCTTTTTAGTCCAGAAAGAGGCAGGAGTTATATAGGATTCCCAGAATACAGCTGGTGCACCCCTAACTGCATTGGCTGTAATAGGATTTTTTACTGTGCGAGGAATGAAATATCAGGCTCTCATTGTTATCTTTCCTTGTGCAGCTGTAAAGAATTTATTTGTGAGTTTTACAATATCCAGAGGTGGTTCCTTTTGTACCCTTTTTCAATAAAGTTGAAATGCCAAAAGTTCCTCAGTTTGTTATTGCTCTCTTTGCCCAGCACAAAACCCTTGTAGCAATCCTGAGACTGGCATCTCTGTCTGATGATGAACCTTCTCTTAAAGAGACCATCCTGATTTCCCTGGCCCTTCTAAAGCCATTTTTAAGTCTGTCCCAACTCCCAGGCTTTTCCGGCATCTTGATGTGCATTTCTGGTTCTGAAAGAGCATTATTGAATGTGTCCCTGGCAAGAATCTGGGTCATACTTTGGATTTTAAGCATTCAGGGCATTCAGATTTCTCATAAACCCAAAACTGTCCCACCTCAGAATGGGGAAAAAAAATGTTATTTAAGATTGTGGGGATAAAAATATTTTACGAGGAGAAGTTGCCTCAGTTGCCTGGAATACCAAGGAGTCAGGGAGCCAGTTCATTTCCATCTGCCTGCTCATGTTCCTTGTGCCAGTTTCTCCCTGGTCTTCCTTTTTTTACCATTCCTTAAAGGGTTTGGCCCTGATTTCTTGCTGCCTCCAGGGGAATCAGGAGCAGGCAGCGATGTGGCTTCCCAAGCACTCCACTTTTCCATCATCAATCAGTGGTTGCTCCTGAGAATTGTTCTGGGTTGAGCACTTTTAATCCTGACACAGTCCTTGTTTTGAAGAAAGCTGTCAGTATTAAAGGTAACTTGCATGTTGATGGAAATGACAAATTAATCTGGCAAAGAAATATACAATAATAATGAGTTCCTATTCATATTATATTTATCTTTCTCCTTATATGCTGATTCTTTTAAAATATTTTTTTAAAAATAATTTTTTTTTCCAGTGGGATTTTTTTCTCTATTTCACTGAGTTTTATGAATCCCCTTTCACCTCCATAGGTGCTTGTCATGTCTGGGGGAACAACACATGCTAAATTCAGCTGTAGCATGCCTGATCTGCTCAGGAGTGAATTTCCCACTGAAACCATGTTTGGAACAGTACAGGACCAGGAATTGCTGCTAAGGAGTAAGGAAACAAATTCTTTAGAGGGCCATGAGGGAAACAGTGAAGAAAATCTTTCTTTTAAACCCTTCCAGTGAACCCACCTCACATATATCTATAGATGTTCAACAGCCACTACCCAGCCCTCTCATTTGAGAAGTTCTTGGACTGACGGATGTCGGAACAGTAGGGGACTAACAAACTGCTTAAGGTTCCCAGATTAGGTCTGCTTGGAAATTAAAAATAGATTTATAGATACCAGCATCCAATCTGAATGTTGTCCCTGATTTCCATGGTTCCAGCGGTATCTGGCTCTTAACACAAACACAAATGTCATAATTTGTTTTCCGTCCTCTCTGATGTCAATGTAAACAATCTTTTGGATGGGTCTGGATGTTCCTCTGCATGAGGATGAAGCCCAACTCTGCAGTATTGTGTGAGTTTATGAGAAACAGAAGGGGAATCTGACAAGCTCGGTGACGTTGTCCAAGCTATCTGAAACACAGAGAATGTCTGACACAACGAGAAGCACGCTTGATTTAAGATACATCCTACATTCCTTGTTTCAGTGTTCATTGGAAGCCATCCATGTCAAGACTTGAGTTAAAATAACCAAAGCAAAGGCCAAAGCAAAAGGCACAGGAATGGCCAACATGTTTCACACAATTCACTATCTTCTGGAGCTATTGATGACATTCTCTTTTTCTTCAAGTTTCGTGAGAAAGTCAGTTCATACAGGGCCATGTAAAAACTCAGGGAAGGCAAGATTCACCCCACTTTTTCCTATTTGTTTCTATTTCTTTCCTATCTATTCCCATTCCTTTTAAAAATAACCTGGTTGCATCTTTCCTGGAACACACAGATATATACATACGTATGTGTGTGTGTGTGTATATATATATATATATATACATGTGTGTATATATATATGTATGTATATATACGTCATCTTGGTTCTTGTCTTGCAATTTGAATTTGAATCCCATCAACAGCATTTCCCAAGGAAGTCTTGCATTCAGACCCCAGTTACCAAAAGCATTTGTTTACTGCTTGCAAACAATCATTATCTTCTGACAGAGGACTGGAAGCCCCTTAGTGAATTGACATATTGGAAAATATTTTAGGGCTTATTTTTCCAGGAAGAGTTCAGGCAAGCAAGTGCAAGTGAATGAGTACAGCCTGTCCTGCTTTTCCAAGAGCTGCACTTGGGGTGGGAATTCAGGGGTCAGTTCACCCTGGAACAAGGGGTGCTGGGGCTCACCATGGGTGCTGTGGTGTTCCCACATTTCCTGGTGGACCTGGCTCTCCTTTTGGAAGTCCAGTCACTCCCTTCTCACCTAACAGTGTTGCTCACCACAAAGGGTTCAGCAGAAACTCCTGCTAAAATTGCTCCGTGGTCAGTTGTGTTTCTGGAAATTAATTTCCAGGCTGCTGTGAGGAGGTTTGAGGCAGACTTGTTCCCCCTCACTGCCAGAAGTTGCCCAGGACCTTTCCACGCACAAGCAGCGGGTTTTAAAATATGCACTTGCTTAGGCACATTATTATTCTAAACATCTCGAAGTTATGCTCTCCCTCCTTGTCACCATAGAAATGATTACACAATTACGTTCCCATTTCTCCATGCAGGGGCTGCCTGTGTGGCTGGGTAGGGACACCACGGCCCTCCCAGGCACTGAGGGATTTCTCCATTGCAAGGCAGAGACCTTCCCCTCACTGCCCAGGACGTGGCAGGGAAGCAGCTGCCCCCCAGGGCTGACCAGACTTATTTTGGGAGGAGCAAGGCAGGCTATGAGCCACACACCTGCCTCATGGTTCTACCTCACTGCATAATACACCTTGCATTCCCTCTTTCTAAAACCTCTTCCAGGTAAAATTTTCATTTCTGTCCCGCTCCTCTATTTCTTGGTGTTTTTTTCCTATAGAAATAATATTTTATGCATCTTGAGTTTAGTGTCCAAGCTCCCAGCAACTCCTAAGAATTCCCTTCTCTGAGCAGTACATTCATTAAAGACTCTCAGTAAAGACAGTCCTTTTCAAATTCCAAACTGTGCTAAGACTGCTTTGTTCCTCCATGCCCAGGAAAAGTGACACTGAAGCATTACATAAAATATTCTGCTGTGGTTTGACAACTTGCTCTGAAGGCATCATCCTGGGAAAGTATTGACAAACAGAGTTAATTTTAGAGAAGGAGCAAAGCAGAATGTCCAGATGCCGATGTGATAGGATTTATGTTTTTATATATATGCAGTAAAAATAGCTTGGTTAAAAGGCAACCATGAGGGCTTGGCAAGGTCCCAGCATTTAGAGGCCATGAGAATACAAACACAAATGGCTTTTACCAGTCAATTCGGGGATATTGCAGCTGACTCCAGTAGGAGCTTCCTGAGGGGAATTCGGATCCTTGGGGCTTACACAGAATAGCTGACTGCAGAGAAAAGGGCATAACTAGGCAAACTGTGTGGAAATCAATAATATACATAAGTCATTGAAATAAAAGGGAAAACTCCCAACAGCGGACGTCCAACAATGTTCTCAGAGGAAATGGTGAATGGCCCATCCATCAGAACATTTACATCTCATTTGGATAAAAACTGGGATTTTTTCCACATGGATTCCCCTGGTCTCTGCCAGTTCCTGGAGAGCTCGTGGGAGCCTCAGTGGGGTTTGGTTACACCTCGGCAGAGGACGAGCCCTTATCCACCCAGCAGAGAAATATTTTTCCTGGCCATCTGCCACCAGAAACCAGACCTCAGTGTTCATCTCGGTCCTTTCCTTTGCGTTTCTTGTGCTCTGTCTCTCCTTTCCCTCTGGTTCTGGTGCCTTTTCCCCTGCAGGTGCTGTGCCCCACCAAACCCCATCCCAGGAGTCCCCTGCCCACTGTTCCACCCTGCAGGAAGCACAGCTGGAGGTGTTCCTGCGTGGGAGCACCCTGCCTGCTCTGACTGGGCAAAGCTGACTCTGTTTTGACTCCTCTCACCTGGTCAGGGCAGATTTGCTCATGCAACCTGCCAGTTTGTTTTTCTCTTGTTAAACAGTTAAGTACTGGAAGCCTCAAATCTAAAAATCCCCCTGCTTTCCTGAGACCTTTCAAGTCAACTTTCAAAGCCAGTCTTCTACTGCTGGGTTGTAAACCCCTTTACAGAGAGAAGACTTCAAGTCTGAATATTGAAGTAAAGTGTTTACAGTTCCTTTTTGGATCGTGAACCTATTATTAAGGCAGGATGGAAACCAGTTTGCAGCCTGTCTTCTACACGGAGCATCCATAATGCCAGAGTCCAAAGTGAAGTCACTTTTTGTGGATTAGGCACCGACCACAGAAGGCTTAGAAATGCCACTTGTAATTAAAAACATTGTGCCTGGATCCTTCTGCCTTTATTGAGGTGAAATGGCCACTGGAAGCAATACAAGTTGAGGCTGAAGAACAACAGCAAGCTCTCGTCCTCCGTTTTCTAATATATTTAACTGTTTATGGATGCTGGGGAAGCTTTGTACGTTCTGTACGTTCCAACAGTAAAATGGATGCAATTTCCTCCAGCTTTGATAGTGATTGTAATAACTGTTAGTGCTTGTGAGGCCAAGCAGAGCCACCTCTCCTTGTCCTCTTCCCCGTGCCATGTGAGATGACTGCCAGCCCCTCTGCCTGCAAAAAATGTGTGAGCTGCTCTCCCGGCTTTCTTTTGTTTTTTCAGCTTTATCTCTTGCATTTCTACTAATGCCTTGTCTACTTTATGGATCAGAGACTTTTATCTACCCGTCTGGAAGGGCTTAGCACAACTCAGCCTTGATCCTGGCTGGGCAATCCAACACCAGCACTAATTGCAAAGCGTTTTAATTCTTCAGAGTGTTGTGTAAACTGGATGGGCTCGAGCTGTGGTGGGACCCAAAAAAAGGGTAAAAAAGGCCAAGTAAAATACTGTGTTTATAAGATGTCCCTTTCCAGCTGCTAGCAAGGGGTCCCAGGCTCCCCTTCTGCGAGAGGAGAAAAACACAGAGGTGTTTTTTTCCCCTGTCACAAACAGTCTCAGCATCAGTGAATTCTTTCCAGTCACATCTTCTCAGAGGGACCCCCATTTTGCCATGAGTCTTCCATGCCCAGGTTTAGATTTCTTTCTGATGAGGGCCCCTAAATGTGCTGAATTTGGCATGAAGTTGTTTTGTGCGTTCAGCAGACCACAAACTGGAGGAGAAATGCCAGCAACTCATTAACCCTTGCATCCCCTCCTTTAACCATGTTCATTTCATCATTTACTAATCCACAGAGGTACCACAGGCACTGTTAGGAAAGACTCGACGGTCAAGTGTAGCATCCCAGAGCTGCCTGAGTGAGTGGTAACAGGGAAATTCATCTGCTGGGATGCAGTTCCTGCATCACCGCGCCAATCCATGATGCGTCATGGCTGGACAGCAGCTCTTAATTTTTGCATTTTTTCTTTCTCAAGAGCACCTGTAAATTGGGGTGTCATACTCCTCATGGATTTTGCAGGGCAGAATCCCAGCCCACGAACAGGAGTGAAGGTGTGGCTAAGAAGCCTGCAGTGGTTCCTACTCCGGGGTGGTCAATGAGCAGTGCAGGTGACATTCAGCCCCTGTCACTACGAGAGGAGTCTGGAAAAACTGCAGCCTGCCACAGGGGTGGGAGGGCTGTGAACAGCTCTGATATGGTACAATTTAATTCTGGCTTTGCCCATGAATCAGCAGGATCTGGAGGCTGTAAATCCTGGTGGTTCTTGCTCCCTGCCTGCTGACGGTGCAGGACGGTGCTGCACTCCAAGCTGGGGACGTGTTGAGCCAGGGCAGTGCTGGGAGAGCTCTGGATCGCTGCCATCGGAGCTAGGGTCAACAAAACCTCCCTGGCGAGGTAAAATCTGAAGTGACATCATGAGGAGGGGGTGTGGGGGGTGTGGCAGTGGCCAGCAGGGTGACAACACAGGTGTCTGGCTCCCCTGGGTGTTCTACAAGGTGTCCACATCTTTTATTCTGTGTGTCTCAGTCAGTTTTAACTGAATGTGAAAGTTTCTCTGCTGCATTTTGGAGTGGAGGGCTGGAGACAAGGAAAGCACTAAAAGCAGGGGTTATCTGAGTCCCTGCTTATTCCTGACAGGTACAGGGAAAATCACAAAGGAAATCTGTGTGTTATGAGCCAGCTTGGCCAACAAAAAAATTAATGTGATTTACACATTTAACAGCTTACATGTGTCTTAAAACATTTTACTGGCAAAATCAGAGAGTCATAGGTGTTTCTGCACTGAGCCAAGGAGCTGGGAAGGAGTTGTCTCATGATGCTTTGCGCATAGAAAATGTCAAGAAAGGGGAAAAGGAATGGGAAGTAATGGGGGGGATAACCCTGAATATGCTGATAATTCTTTGTAGAAGCACTTACACTTGCAAACAGAGAGACGCACTCTTTGTTCAAGGCTGTTCTGTGCTAGAGGAGCAGGGCAGGACGAAGCTGGGAGAACGCGCTTGGAATGCAGCAGCTGCCAGAGGACAGGGAGAGGAGAGCACAGAGCCAAGGATACTGCCAGGTGTGGAGCAGGAGAGGAGATGCTGCAATAGCCACACACGGCAGTGCAAGAAGGAGGATCTGGTGTTCCATGTTACGCTTGGAAGGGGGAGGTGGCTCCAAGGCAATGTCCAACTCCTTCCCAAGGCTGCTTCCAAAGGTGACACCCGCACTGGCCAGGGGAAGAAGGATCAGGTCTCTCTTCCCACCACTGTCAGTGTGCAGGAAAATAATTCCTGGTGGGCTGGGAGGCTGCAAACGCACAGCAATAAATGCTCACCATCATCCAGGGGGAACGTGGATGGAACCAAGCTTCCCTGCACCACCTCGCCAGGAAGGGGCTGGAGAACAGCTTGAGAGCCACTGATAAATTATGGCCTGTCTCCTGCTGCAGACACTGCCTTAGCATCTGAAATGCATGATAGAAATCTGTCCTAAATGATCACTGACCTTCAAACAGGAGGGGGAAGAAAGCCAGACCCAACTTGACAATATCTTCTCTCTAGAAAAAAAACCAAAGCAGAATAAAACAAACCCCCCCAAAACCCCAACCAAAATCCCCTATATTTAACTGGATTCTCATAAAAGATCACGTGTGCCACAAGAGGATAAATTTGGAGCATTCTCAGTTTCAGAGTGAATATTTTATATAAACAGACTAAACAGTATAGGAAAAATACAGTGCTGTGCACAACAGCAATGCTCAGTGAGCTAAAAAACCAGACTGGGCCAGATCTTAGTGATAATTCCCAGTGCAACCTATTCTTGAGTCTGAAGTCTCCTGAGAGATACCTTACATAACAGGAAATTGTGGATAATCACAGAAAATACATCAAAGCCATTTCAGATATTTCTAACAAAACACGTACTAAATGTTAGTGGAGTGTGTGTGTGTGTGTGTGTGTGTGTGGGGTGGTTTGGAAATAAATGTGCAGATTAGCATTTAGGGTTGCATTGGGAGTTTTTTTGTTTTGTTTTTTTGGGGTTTTTTTTTTAGTTGGTTGGTTGGAATATTTCCTGCCGAGCAGGGGCTGAGAGGTTTTCCAGGGCGTGGAGTTCTGACCGGGCTGTGTGTTCCATCCTGCCCGTGTGATCTCCACGGGAGAGCATGGGGAGGGAACAGGCACGGAGGATCAGAGGCAGTCTGGGAACATTAACTGCATACATGCATAATTATTGCTACAGTGACCCTGATGGAAATTTTTGCAGGGATTTCAAAACGCCTGCGGGGAGCTAAACCTTCCCCCCCACCTCAGCCCTTTTTTTGTGTTTCCCTGCAAAACAGGAATGGTAAATAATGGTGTGGGGAGGTGTTAAATCACCACAGCCCCTGGAATTGCAGCACGGGTTCTCAGGGGAGGGCAACTGAGTGATTTGAAAATGGTGGAAGACTGCTTCAAACTGGGTATTATACCCATCCATTCCATGCAGGAATAGCTGCACAAGGAAGAAAATGCCCAGGTGGGGGACTCTGGCTGCCATCATCCCTACAGCCCCTCACAGTCTGTGCCATGGATCCATCCACCCATCTCTGCATGTGTGTTGATTTTCTGTGTCATGAAAGTATTATGATAATGTAAAGGTGGAAAAATTCAAATTCGCCACGGTTTTCTTGTTTTGTTTTTATTTTTCCGTCTTTTTATTTGTTTGTTTTTGGGATTTGGTTTTTTTGTGGGGTTTTTTTTGGTGGGTTTTTATTTTCTCGAGATACCTCAGTGCTGTTGAACACTGTGTGCTAACTTAGCCAGAGCTGGGGACTGTGGGTTGTGGAGTTCCAAAATATGCTGGAATTAATGACACAGAATCCACTGTTCCATGGTTTTATACCAGCCTGTCTCAGTCTAAGGTCAAACTGGAAAACTTTCCTGACAAGAGCTGTAGGTCTGACTCTCTGCCTCGCTGATGACTGAGCTGGGTAGCTGCACAAGTAAAATATAACTAAAAAAAAATCCTCTAAAGAGTTGGGGGGGAGAGGGGAAAAAAAAAATCCACAAATTTAGGTTAAAAACAAAAGTTATGGCAACGGCAAGTGCCTCTAAGTTTTGCAATAATCCTCCGGTACTTTTTGCATCCCAAAAGGCTCCAGATGTGACCAGCCACTGCGAAGTGGCGAGTTGTTTATCAGCATCCTGACTCCGCACACGGGCACCTGTAATTCCACTCGCGCTTTGCATCACCAGAATTAGGAACTCCACACCAAAAAAAAAAAAAAAAAAGAAAAAAGGAAAAAAAAGGAAACAAAACAAAACAAAACAAAACAAACAACAACACCAAACCAAAAAGCCCAAGAAGCTCGGCCAAGGATTGCGGGTTTTAGGGCACAAAGAGGGACGGTGCACAGCCCTGCCTGTCGCGCCCAAGGTGATGTGGGCAGCGCCCGGCTCCTCCCGCAGGAGGGGTGGGGGTTTCTCTCTGCTGGGTGTTGAGGGTGGCTCTGCCCGAAAAAGAGAGAAAACTAACAAAACCCCAGCTGGTCTCAGCGCTGCTGTTAAACACTGGGATTTTTTCCACTTCTCTCCCAGCTGTGAGGGATGGGGCTGCTCACCACCCACAGGGTACCTGTACGCTGTGTGTTTGAAAACTGCCCAGTTTCTGCCGTGCTCCTTTCCTTCCTGATCCGGGCTATTCACAGCTTCGTTTTGTTTTGGGGAGCAAAACTTCCTCCTGATTACTTCTTCCTAAAAATGAGTGCCACCTTCTTCTTCTTGTTGTTCACTTTCACAGGTGGTGAATTCAGTTGTTGATAGAAGCCACCTGATAAATTCCTGTACTCCAGGGGCAGATCAGTATTTTCAGAAAGTCACCTCCATGTTTATGCGAAGCACCTGCCAATTAATATGCTTAAAAATATCACTGGAGTTATGTAAGATCTTTAAAAAATCCTTCTGCTTCTTGACTCTGCGGCACTTCACCTATGACTAAAAGTCATCAAGCTTTAAAATAAACTCAAAAACCAAGCAGCCATGATTTTATAGAAGTAAGAAATTATTAACTCCTTCCTCTTGTGCAGGAATATTGAAACCTGTCCAGATGGAACACAGCCTGACCTTGGAATAATGATCTTGGGGATCTGTGTGCCTTGTCTGGCATCCCCCCAACCACGATTTCTTAATATATATCATTATTTTATATATATATATATATATATATATAACTATGTATCATTTTCCATTAATGATATACAAAACCATTACACTTAACACTTTATTGGCATTGGATTGATGATGGCTGAGTAAACTCCAAGCTCAACACACCAAACCAGCTGTCCAGGGTCATTCTGACCGCCCCTTCCTTTACTTTTCTATGTTTCTAAATTTCTTTTTTTAATTATTAATTTATTTTTTTTTACTTTTAAAGAAAAGGCTATATAGAAATGAACTTCCAGAGGCAAGCTGTGGCAAATGGTGCAGTTTTGAAGGTGGGAAGCGAATGATTTTGGGTGACATGGGTGTCTGTGAGGAGCTACAAACATATCCAAGGCACAACGAGCATCAGGGCTGAGTAAACATGCTGCTCATGGCAGCTTTAAGCACATTTAAACACAGTGGGATTTGTGTAATATAAATATTAAATCCTTCGTAGCACTGTTTAATATACAGGGTGTTAGAAGTCATAAAGGTTTTCTGGTTTAAAAATATAGAAGATACTGCAAGTGGTACAAGGTTCCTGAATCAGGAACTGATTCGGGCTGCTGACATTAATCAGAATTTTTCCTTTCTGAGCTCTGGATGAGGCTTTAAGGCAAGACTTATAAATAAATAAACAAATAGATAAAGCCTCTCCCTCCTTTCTCATTTGCCACCCATTTAGAGATTTTTTAGGACTGGAGTTGTTGCTTTTGTTCACCAGGTACCAAGGGCTGGGCAGTGCCTGCTCTTCCTGCAGCCTTGCAGCTCCAGTATAACCCAAATATATTTAGGCTGATGACTCGATTCCCTCATCAGAAAGATATGTGAGCAGGAATTGTTGTCTATCTTGTAAAAACAGTGCTGCACTTGTGCATGCATGTGTGGGGCTGTTAAAGGTTTTACAAGGTGCCCGGGAATGGTTATCTGGGGCCAGGAGGGAGCCCAGCACCACCAAAAACCCTCCTGGCCTGCCCAGTTTGAGCCCTGGGCTCCCCCTCCGAGGCACAGAGCCCTCACACCCTGCGCCCAGAGGTGAACACTCTGCTCAGCTCGGAGGGGAGGCTGAGGAGCAAACTCTGCTTCCATTTGCATCATTAAAATCCTAATGAGGCTGTAAATCAGGGTAAGAGTATGGCTGAGGTCGATAGGGGTGGGTGGGTTTAAATGGCTGCAGGATTTGTCTGTTTTAGGTGGAAACACAGACCAGACCAGCCTAGGCAGAGCTGAAAGGAAAAAAGGGATTTCACGTTCCTGCTAAGATCTGAAGGCAGTAACTACAACTATCAGTTTTGAGTGAGATTGTTTTGCTTCCTTCTGAAAAGAGATAGCAGTGAAAATGTTTACTGTCCTAAATCACAGTGACCAATAACAGATACATTAAACTGTATTAACAAATTAACAAATACAGTATACAAAAACTATTTACAAAAGTTTGAATTTTTTTTTTGGCTGCCATATCCTTGATAGGGTAGTAATCAGAACTAGTTTTGTATACTTCAGTTTACAATTTTCTTCAAACTGTTAACAAAATCTGATATATTTCCCAAGCTGCACCAAAATTATTACATTTCCCACCACCTCCCTTTTTAAAGTGAGCTTCAGTATTTCAAATATTACATAATGTGGAATGATCTGGAAATGTATGCATTCACTGAGAGCTTCAGTTTAGGTTTGAAGTTTTAATTAACCTGTTTAATCAGTGTTTAAGAGGGCAGAGCTAGGAAGCTGGAAAAGGCAGCCCATGCTGTACAGCCAGTGCAGGCCACTGGTTTCAGTGGAATTCTCCACCTAGCACAGCCCATGGAAGCAGCCTCTCCTCTGAGCTGCAGCCAACTTGTTTTTCTGTTCCTTAAACAGTCCTGCAGCACTTGCCAGGAAATGCAAGAAAATAAAATGACTCACTGAAACAGTAGTTGTTTCCATTGGAAATTATTAAAACAAATGGCAATGTTATCATATATTAACTTGGATATTAATGTCCTGCAGCACAGTTGCTTCTGATGGTGAGTGGCAGCATCACAACAAGGACCATTTTGTCTTAAAAAATGATATTACTGCGAGCTGATGCAAGTGGTGAGGTTGCCTCTAATGCAGCAGTGCTGACACAAGACATGGAATGACAATCTGTGGACCATGGAAAAAAACCCCACTGTCTGCTGAGGCAAGCTCACGTCTCCAACCTGCACAGCAGCAAATCTGTGATTTAATTGTGAGGCTCCTTGCTCACAGGCAGCGTTAATTCCACACACCACCAATGTTAATTGCGTTTTGTTACAGACACACAGACAGGATTATTATTATTTCTTTCCAAAATCTGGAGGCAGTGGCTCTAAAAGGCAAAATTCTATACAGCATTTCAAGGCTGCAAGAGATTTTGCACATAAAGGATTGCACTAACCATGAAATTATTACAGGTTTTCTCCCGCTGTCACGATCTGAGCCCAAATTTGTCTGTTTCCTTTGAAAATTGTGCACTATTTCTTACATCATTTGATCTGCCCAACAATATCACGACACCTCCCAGGAGTTGTTAAAGACCTTGGGAGTGGCTCATGCCAAGGGCAGCATCCCAAGGAATGGAAAGATCAGGGGATCTGAACATTTCTGCACTGCTGAAAGTGCTTAAAATCCGGGATTTCTGGGAGTGAAGGGGGAGATTTGCGGTGCCCTCTGAGAAGCTGCTGTTTAACCAGGAGCTGGTAGCTCCTAACTAAACATAAACCCAGGTGTGCGTGGACACCCTCCCTGACGTCATGATTGTGTAATAAAAATACCTGAAAAACAGCAAGGCTTGTAATTAGGGTTCCAGTGAGAGCATTTGCGTCTGACAGCCTAAAACATACATGAAATTTCTGAGTTACTTGCTTAAATGGCGCAATTTCTGTAAACAATCCCAACAGTAAACCTATTAGCTGAAATATTCACACAAAGTAAACAGAAGGAGCACCAAATGCAGCCAAGTCAAATTCAACTTTCTGTCTTAGTAAACACTTGGTGGGAGCATTTTTAGAAGCACATTTCTAGCCCTGCCTTGGTTTTTCAGAGCTTTCAAATACTGGTCTTTACAGAATTAATAGAAGTTTATAAAAGCACATTTGCACCCAAAAAACCAGCAGAAGAAATTCTATTAAAAAAAAAATAAAATAAAAGGATGCCAGGCAGCAAAGGCAGGCATGAGTCTTGCCCTTTGTACCTGCACCCGAACCATCAGTTTTAAACCCCAGCCCCTTTCTGGCTGCTTTTTTTTCCTGGCCACAGCAGTGAGAGAGGTGCACAAATATTCCTTGTTGAGGTTACCTGAGCTGGTTTGCACCTGGAAAAACACACACGTTGTATCCACTCAGGCAGGTTGGCTACAGCAGCCCTACAGCCTAAACATCCCCTCACTTCACCTCACTCCTGTCTTGGGAATTGGAATTATTGGGTAAATATGTGGCTGGAAAGTGTTTTTCATCACCAATCTGCCATTTTATAAGGGTTTATGGAATATGCAGAAGTGACAGATGGGAGGGCACACAGAGAACTCCTCCTGAGGGGCACCTTTTGGTGCCAAAAACCTCGATTTTCCCTGGCTGTGGTGTTCGAGGGAGGACACCTCCAATGGCAGATTGCCTCCTAGTGCCACGCTCGGGCAATGACTGAGAAACCACCTGCACCAGGAGAGGTATTCCATCGTGGATCTCAGGCTTCAGTGACATTTAATGCCTGCTTTATGAGTGGGTCACAATTTTCAAACAGAGAGTAAAATGATCTAAAGTCCTCTGTAAAAAACAAGCAAACAAACAGTCAAACTTATTAAGGTGGGTTTGTCCACCAGAGAAAAAAGCTGTTTGTGTTCCTATCACGAGTTAGAGAAACACCCGTTATAAGAAGTTTGTACCAGAGGCATTCTGCATGGGTTTTTTTCCTTACTTCAAACTCTAGCTTAGCTCAATCAACTGTTTTACTTTTTGGTGCAACAAACCATTACTGTTCGCATCACGTTCAGGATGAGTAAAGAATGGAAATATTTGTCCTAGGTCCTCCCTTTCTCTCCCGAGGATGTCTTTGGGAACCACAACTCCTCCATCCTCACCCCAGAGACAAGATCCACCATCTCTGCTTTCCCTGCTCTCTTGGCAGAAGTGAAACAAATTTTTAAATTTTTTTTTTTTTAAATCTCCCACCCTCCCAAACCTTCCAGTGGGAGCAATGGAGGGAATTTCACACCTCACACAATTGCAGAGGCACCGCGGGCTCACTGACAGCCGCACTTTGCCTCCAGGATGGTGTATTTTTGGTACAGGAGTAGAACTTGTGGGATATCCAAACATCTCGTTGGGAGCGATGCTGGGTGATAAAACCCTGACCTAGCTGACTTGCAGGAATTGCCGGGACGGCTCCTCCCGTGCTGACCACTCCGAATTCCCGGGAGGTCTCTCAGGAGCGGCGCTCCCACCTCGAGCTGCGCTGGAAAGGTCCCAGCAGAGGCACCACCAAAAAAGAAGTGCATTTTTACCAATAGTGCCGATTTCGCTCCGGGCAGAGCCTGAGCAGATCAAACCCCTCTTTCTGACACAGCACAAGAAGCAATGGGAACCTCGGGTATCCACAGGAATTCGTGTTTATCTTTGGAAGGTCAAAACCTACCCCAGTTTCAGTTTTCAGCTGAACGTGGGGAGGGAGTTGCTAAGGTTCAGCTCTTAGAAAAAAACTGTAATAAAACTGTCTGGAAGAAGAAGTTTGACTCGCTCCCGCAGGATTCATTACTTCCCCAATAAATGCAACATGGCATTTCAACATGTTTGTATTGTGACTTCACTAGGTTTTGTTATGTATTTGAAATATAATAATACTCAATAATAGTTCATGGCAGAGTTATTTTTAAAATGCATAATAGTGACAGCATTCAGACATATTACAGACTTCATTTGAATGAGAAAAAGTTTATGATTCACTTGCCTTACAGAAATTGTATTTTACTGTCATTATCAAAATTACATTATTTAAGTACTGCACGATTTTCATACCAAATTATCTTTTCACAGAAAAAAAAAAAATCACTGCGGTCAATTACAGTGTATTAAAATTCTGAACACCATTTTCATATTACATTACAAACATTCCTTGTGCATTGTTTCTTTGCTGTAGCTTTGCTCTTTCATCAGCTGTAACCCAACATGAGATGCACAAAACTGGACTGAATGGAGGGAAGAATATACAGGAGATGCTGGTGCTGGGATCTGTTGTGCTAAATGTAAATGTTAATCATCTGTGTTTCATTATGCTTATCTTTCCATGGATTTTCGGCTAATTTTCCAGGTCTAGGATGCTACCAGTGTTTTTCTGGTATGCATGGATCAGGTGATTGTGCTAGGGATGGAATGGCTGAGAGGGTGGAAACCAAGAAAATGCAGTAAAAAGCTGCTGTTCTGTGGAGTTGTAAATAGTTTCCAGCAGACACAGCTCTGCCCACCCTGCTCAGCCTCAGAGCCTGGGGAAGGGGATTGGTTTGTTTGCCTGAACTCAGGGGTGGCTCCTGCTGCCTCAGGTCAGTTATTAATGAGGAAAAGAAGCCCAATGGCAAGAGGAGGTGCTGACAGCCCAGCATTTATTCTGAGACCATGCAATATCAGATAAAAACAGCACTCGTGTCACACTGACTGCAAAACCAGCAGTTTCACAAACATACCTGAACCTAACCAGGCTTTTCCCAGTGTATGTCGCAGAAGACTGTGGCTGGAATAAATAGCAGATTGTGACACAATGGTTCACGTGAGAGTCTGATTTTGGTGGCTGTAATCAATGATTAATTAATTAATTAGTTTAGAGATGACTCAACAGCCCAGCTGAACAAGTCACCTCTGCCATCCTCACACGGGACAGCCCGAGAGGGGAATTTCATCCCCATTCTTTTCCTGGATTCTGTGCTGGATTCTGGGACAAGCATTATTGCTTAAATGCTGATTGTTTGTCTAATTTGTTTTACTGGAAAAGCTGCACCATCATCAAACAAAGATGAGGTGAAACAAGCAGTGCCTGGGGTGGAAAAGATGCAAAGGGCAATACAGGAGTGGTCCGTAAAACAGGGGACTGAAGCTGTGACCCCGTGAGAGCAGCACAAGCAGGGTTGACATCCACACTGAATTTTGGGGAGTTTAGCTCAAAAACAATCCCAGATCAGGTCCCATGGAGGGAATGCTGCACTGGAGCAGGTTGGATGAGCTCGTAGGCAGTGGAATACCCTGAATTTCAAAGCAGCAGTTCCATGACCGCAGAACCACCCAGAGTGTTCTTGGCCTCTCTCAGCAAAGGAGTAGCTCTGAAGTCACTGGAGAGCCAGAGCTCCCTTTGCCACGGGCCAGCAGAACATTCCTGTGGGCAGGGAAATCCAGGGGTGTCTTGCATTTTTAATCTTAATATTATGATGTCTGGGCAGGTGCTGAGAAATGAGGGTAACTGACAGCAAGGGGAATGCACAGGTAAACTTGCAATGGCTGATCACTGAGAAGCCCTAAAAAGATGGTGAGATCTAGCATGAAGAGTGAAAAAATGCAGCTTGCCATCAGGGACAGCCCTAACTGGAAAAATCAGGTCCTCACTAGAAAGATCCACACGCTCATGCTGGAGGAATAAATGCCATTTCTTGAGAACAGAGAGGGCAAGAACGTGGTGTCGAGGATGGGAATGTATTTTGGATTCTTCTTTATGTACACTCTTCCTCTCAGCTAGTATTATTTTATTACTATAATACAATTAATTAAATAAATGCAATATATAGTGGTACTGTACTGCCAAAAAATCCTCATCACTCCATGCCTGGTGCTGTGAAATCACAGACAAAAACAGGGCTCTTGTCCCTGCACCATGGGAGATATGTGATGTCTTGATTCTCACTAAAACCCAAGCATATACAATTCTGTAGGGTATATATAGAGTTCTATACAATTCTGTAGGAAATATAATTTTTTAGCATGCATAAAAAAGTGTTTAACTTTGGTAATTCAGGATGCATTCCAATCCAACCATCCAGAAAGGCCAAATTATACATAATAAATGATTGCTGAGGAAGAGGAATCACGTTATCTGTCTTGTCCATGGCAAATTATAAAGCTATTCTAAACCACAAATGTTGAGTTCTTAATCAAAGAAAAACTACTTCCAATAATTTTGCTGCAGGTTTTTACATAGCTGTGAGGACGTACGTCGGTCTGAAAGATGATAAAATATTTTTGGAGGATCAAATGTTATTTAAAAATTCATATTGCTTTATGCCTTGGAATTGTACTGGCAGGTCTTTTCATTTTCCTTCAGCGTGGCCATGGGCTCAGCAGCCAGAAATAAAAACACAGAAATGTGGGGTTTTTTTGACTGAATGATGACATCACGGGGGGCGTAGCAGCAGCCTCGGAACAGTGAAGGTGGCAGAGAGATCCTGGTTCCTTCATCCCAGCCAAGGCTGGGGTAAGGGCGTGAGGATTGGGCCCCTGGGAAAAGGAGATAACGAGCCATAAGTAGGGATAATGGGGTGATCAGAGGATGTGGAGAACGATGGTTGAATATCATTAAAATCTTCCTGACAGAGAGCTCCATTGTGCCAGGGAGCGATCTCGGCAGCTTCGGCGGGAGGGGAAGGAGTCAGGAACAGCCCTGGTGCTGATCCAGAGCCCAGGGACATTGCAGGGACATTTCCTCACCCTTCAGAGCCCAGCAGTGCAGGCGACTTTGCCTGGACCCACACAATTCCCAGGGATTTTCCCAAAATTGCTGAAAGTGGCGGTGAGGAACTTCTCAGCACAGGCAGCACATGGTGCTCCTGCTCAGTGCAGCTCAGGAGGCATCTTCCACGTGGTTGAAAATGTAAAAAAGCTGCAAAAATCCCCACTTGTGGCTGAGCAGTCAGGTAATTTTAACAATGAAGAGCAGGGAACGAGGCCACGCCGGATGTTCTTGCAGCCCAGGCGTGGTGGAGGTGGTACTAGAAATCCTAATTTCTCTTTTCCTGCCAAGGGCAGAAAGTCAGGAGAGCCACGAGCAAGGAAGTGCCAGGCGTAGCATCACAGACTTAAAACAAGTGAGGAAACAGATTTTTTTTTTGTTTTTGTTTTTTTTCCCCCCATGCATCTTGTGAATACCCTTGGTAAATAAACTGCATCACGTGGGAGCTGACAGTCCCTGCGTCTGTTCTCTCCTGACAGACAAAACTGGCAGGATTATGAACTTCAGCTGCTACCTGACTAAATATTGCTGGGAAGTGCCTCTGCACAAATAATCTCAGTCACACGTTGCTTTGTAGGCCACCAGTGACTAAATGCATTTTAATGCTGAGCCTCAGCAAAGAACCACAAACACCAAATATTAAAATTCACATTTTCCCAAGAGCAGACAGGCTTTCGCCCTTGTGTGAATTCCCTGCACCTGGGTATTTTTTCCCATCCTCACCCTGCCCATCCATATTTTTTGTACTCTGCCACACACTGACAGATGCTGATGTGAAAGTTTCTGTCTCCCAGTAAAATCTTTGTAACTCCCTGGTTGAGTTGCTGGTGGGAGAGAGGAATTTTTATTCATTTCTACATGTACAAAGTCAATGAGATCTGCTACAGATCTGCAGCACTCATCTGAGGTTAATAAAACCAGATTAAATAAAGTTCCTGCAGGTTTTTCTTTGTTTTGTTTGTTTGTTGGGGTGAATTTATTAAAACCTCAAGATCTGTGTGTGGGGAGAAATGAGTGCACACCTCCTCAGTTTTTAACTTGCAGCACTCACTGTTCTGTGGCAGGTCTGGAGAGGGTTTATCCAGTTACCACAGCACTTTGTATTTTATTAGTTTAACCCAAAGCAGAACAACACAGTGAAAGGGGTTTCACAGCTGCTTTTTGGCATTTGAAGTCTTGGGCTGTGCTTCTCAACATCTTCCCCTCCATATTCCTGAACAGGGTTCACCTCTTCCTACAGCACTCTGATGTTTTTGGGTTTTGTTTCACTTTGAGTTTCCACAGCTCCAGCACAAAATCTGTCCTTACCCTGTGTACATCCTAATTTTGAGTTGACTAACTGAATTTCAACTGGATTTTCAGAGTTCTTCTACTTTTCAACAAAATTCTGAGCATGACATCCACCTTCAGAGGAGAGAAACTTCTTGTATTCTATTACCTAACCCACTGCTAAAAACTGCTGCCCAGTGTTGGACAGGAGAAGAGCCCCTAGTGTGAAATCCCATTTGATAATCTGTTTCTACTTCGATAATGTGACACCTGTGCTCCCCAAACTCATTTTCAGTAAGCTGATTAGTAATTTCATGTCTCCCTACCTTGCACACGGGAGCTCTGTGGCACAGGGACACAAACCCACTGGAGCCAAAGCTGTACCATGTCCACAGCTTCCTCCTACTCCTGGTGCCTGTGGCTCTGCCATGGAACAAAATTAGTCTGTTTTGACATCATCTGCTCCAGACAAATTCATCCTGGCTGCTGTCTCTTTGTTGTCCTCTAGAACACTAGAAATATTTTAATTAACTGCTCCACAACTTTCTCCCTTGATTTTCTTCTTCCTGCTACAATGCCTTTAAAATGCTTAGTTGTATGCAATATTTTTTTTTGTCCTGGCCTCCCCTTTTTTTCCTTTTTTTTTTTTCTTTTTTTTAGTTTGACCTACTTTCCAACTTCCTGTACTCTCTTCTTGTGTTTTAAGCCATTGAAACACTCCTGATTTAGCTACATTCATTTCTAGCACGCTTCTGCATTGGCAGAGTTTGTGGTTCTGCCTTTAATACAGTTTCTTTAAAGGAGCTGTCAAATCTATTGGATACCTCAGACCTGTCCCCCAGAAAAACCTTTCCATTTCTGTGTAATTTTTGAGCAATGACTTCTTGATGACCATTGGTTTTGTTCTGCTTCAAACTTCAAGCTGATTTTTGTCCTGATCTCCTGGTTTGCCACCTCACCCCTAGAGCAGTTAAATTCCTGATTTTTGCTGGATTCCAGGGTTTTCACACAACTCTATCAGTCTACCAAAGCATCACTCAATTCAGCTGTGCACCAAAACTGTGATTTTTCCTGACACTTTCACCCAAAAGCTCATAATCCACCCATCTTCATTCCCACCCAGGCCTTGGGACAGTCCTGGTATTGTCTTCATATTTAAGAGAACACTCCCTGCTGCCCTCCCCACCCTTCCAGGGAAAGTTATCCCCTCATAAATTAATATTCCAGTCATGTAAATTACTTGAACAAGCGCCTGCTATGCTTATTAACTTGCAGTTTTGATCGTGCACCAAGACTTTCAGCCGCTCCTGTTAATTCCCCACTTTTTGCTGCACAAAATTGTAAGATATCGAGTAGGTGGCTTCATCCTCCTGCTTGTCCCTCCACTAACCACAAATCTAATCCATTTTTGATATTTATAAATATCACAAATACCCCCAGACATTTCACTTGCAGCCCTTTGAGCTGAATTTCCACAGCGCCACTGTTCTGACCTGACACAACTATTCCCATGCCTGTGAAAAATCATGAATTCTGACTTTTTTTCTGCATTTTTAATGCATTTTTGTAGATGGATGTGGCTTTTTCCCTTTAATTTTTTTCTGGTATTTGCAAAAGGAAATAATCACAAAGACTCCTACAAAATAACGTGATGTTAGCAGAAGTCATCAAGAACTCTACTGAGAAAACTGAACTAGGGGCTAAATTGAAAGGTGGTTTTCTAAATGCTTTCTAAAATAAAGCCCAGTTTTGATGAAGTTGTGCAAAATGTGAAATTTTCTGCTATTTAATAATATTAAAATTCCCTGGGTTATACTGAAGCTCCGGAGATACTTAGAGGAGCTATTAGGGAGAATTTGGCGGGGTTTAGGAGAGTCTTTCAGCATCTTGTGAAAGCACATTTTCTACCAGATGTTTGTAAAGAAAGGGGGGAAAAAAGCATATTCTGATTCCATTGAATCATCAGCTGCATGAGAATCTTTGTCTTCTGAAAGCCCCTTAAGCACTTTCTCTGGATCAAATATTAAGAGAAACTTTCATTAATTAATATTTTTTTTTTTTCAGTAGATGACAGAGATTGGGTTTGGAACTTCCTCAGGAAATGTTCTGACAATTTGGAAGACAGGTTCCTCTTTTCTGCTGTTCTTTAGTTTTCCCAGAACTTCTCTAGCTGGAGAGCAGTGGAGATTTTAAGAAGACGTTTGTAACGCACAACTCTTCCTGTCACAAAACCACGCAGATAAAGAGATACCAAAATAACCTCCTGTAACACCACCGATGATTACAACCACTTAATAAAACCAAAAAGCACACCACATTCCTGAGGAGGAATTTGCTTAGGCTTCGCACAAGCACCATTTCCAAACTCTCTGGGATGACCACATCCCTCACTGCTGCCGCTGTTTTTTTTTTTACAGCAATTCCTCTTTATTTCACGTTCCTGATGGAAACCAGCACCTGGCAGTCGCCACGAGCAAGCCAATATTCCCCTTTAGCGGCACGGGGAGCGTCACAGCCACCAAACCTGCAGAGGCTGGGGTGCGTGGGCGCCCTGCGGGTCTCCCCGAGCAGCACCCGCATCTCTCCCACCCTGCAGCTGCTTGTCCCCAGCCCAGCCGCCCACGGGCTCGGCACAGCTGTGCCGGCACGGAGAGCGAGGGCTGGTGCT